>CM039519.1:23172588-23186410 GCA_022433055.1 Begonia peltatifolia | reverse complement strand
AATAATAATAATAATAATAATAATAATAATAATAATAATAATAATAATAATAAAAGGATACAATGAGGTGGGAAGCAGCTACTCCGATGAATAAACTGGAGCCATTAGAGTGATCTCTTCAGGCTCAGGCACTCACTAAACATATTGCTTCAATTGCTGGCCATTTACTTTGAATACTCTTTTATCCGAAGGATTTTTAACTTCTACAGCACCATTGGGAAAGTTTCGTAACACCACATATGGACCAGTCCACCGGGACCTCAAATTTCCCGGATGGAGATGTAAACGGGAGTCATAAAGATGAACCCATTGATTCGGCTCGAAATTCTTCTTCAGGATCTGCTTGTCATGAGCCGCTTTCATCTTTTCTTTGTAAATCCTTGAGTTGTCGTACGCATTGTTCCTCAACTCTTCAAGCTCAGTCAACTGAAGCTTCCTATTGATACTTGTCGCACTGATATCGAAATTTAGGGTTTTGGTGGCCCAATAGGCTTTGTGTTCGAGTTCGACAGGTAAGTGACAGGCTTTGCAAAAAACAAGCCTATAGGGAGACATCCCAAGAGAAGATTTATAAATAGTTCGGTATGCCCAAAGTGCTTCAGAAAGACATACATACCAATCCTTACGGTTGAGATTAACCGTCTTTTCCAAGATCTGTTTGATCTCCTTATTCACTAGCTTAGTTTGCCCATTTATTTGTAGGTGATAGACAGTTGCCACCTTGTAGATCATGTCATACTTTTCCAACAATGCCTCAAAAGTAGAATTACATAAGTGAGTTCCTTGATTACTAATGATGACACGAGGAGTACCGAACTTAGACAACACATTTTCTTTCAAGAACTTAACTACAGTTGTGTTATGTTGGATTGACACGGTACGACGAAGGGAGAAGAGGTCCGGATGCAGCTTTGTCGCAACACAGGAGCCATCGATTCCTGTTTTCTTTCGTCTTAGATCACCTCTGATACCAATTGTTGAAAAATCGAAAAAGAAAACGAGAAAATAATGGACACTAAAATTAAGTGGAAACGCTAGAAGGGAAAAAAAACATGGGCAGAGAAGAACAATCACTAATAAAAATTCATTATAATGAGTTTTATGATTCAAGTATCAATAAATGCAGAAAACATAAAATTCTAACATTAATGTATGGGACTAACCAGCCCAATTAGAATTCAGGTTACACCAAATTCTAACAGGAATGACGCCATGGAAACCCAGCTGATTCTGTACTGGTGGGAGGCAGTATTACATAAGTCCATAAGTACCAAGACCCTAAAAGAATTGTAATAAACATTTAACACTATCAAGGTTCCAAATGCTACAATCCAAAAATGTACAAAGAATAGCCGATGATGTAACAAAGCCAAATCACAGTCAAGCATGCATGTTCCATAAAGTTCACAAACACCAGTAGGTTCAACATTTATTGAAACATATTTTCAAAAAGTTCACACTTGATATTTGTATCCATTATATTGAGTAGGGCTGGGTAGAACCGGTCCGGAATCAAAAAATTGGACCAGATCGTCGGTCCAGGTCGGTTATGCCTGCCATAGAATGGTCCTCGTTCCATGGAACGGAGCACTGAGAACAGCGATCCAGTCCCCGGTTCACTGTACCGGAACCAGATAGTCCCATGAGAAAACAGACCCATGGGTCAACCCAGTGGTTTATCTGACCCATGGATCGGATAACTTAAAAATAGAAATCAGCAGTGTTCTACTGACTGTTTTTAGTTTTCCGTTAGCACTCAGCAACGCACTGACGTATAACACCCGAAACTTTCCGCTAAAACTAATTTTTTTCATATTTACGTAATTGTAATCGGCAGAGTTTTGGTCGGAATTGAGAGCGGAGAATTTCTACCATTAAGTGAGAGATTATTTCGAGGTTAATGGAGAAGAAAGAAATTTAGGAATCCAACTGGAGACAGAATGAATAACAGTTTGATTAAATTGTTAATGGTTGATGGCGATTTAGTAATTAAATTATTATTATTATTATTATAAAAAAAAAAAAACAAACAACAAAACACCCTTACGGTGTTTCTTCTTCCCAAGGCATCAAAACCCCCTCCCCTTCAGTTCTCCCCTCCTGCGCGAAACCCTCAACGATTTCTCCTTCTAGCCAACGATTCTCTTCTGTTCCTCCTCCGTTTCTTCAAATTTAAGGTAAGTTTCTAATAGATAGTTAGTCTTCTAATTGTTTCGAGTGGTAAAAGTAAAGTTAGAGCAATTTATTGGATATTACGGTAAAACCTAAGTTGGAGGAATGAGATTTCGAAGTTATAGTCGATTTTTATCCGTATGTTGGTGTTTAAACTAGAAGTAAGAATAGATTACGAGATTTTATAAGAAGGATTGAGTGGTTGGATAGCTGAATGCTTGAATTACGGAACGATTTCTGTTCGGCCACATTTGGCCAAGCTATAGATGTTGGATTAGGAATTTGATTAGGCTATTAGAAATTAGACGCCTTCAGAAACCCGTAGCATTTTGAATCGTCCAAATCGAACTAGTATTGGATAAGTTATTCAATTCTGAATTTTGATTGAAAATTGTGTAGGATTTTGGGTTTAATTAGATTAGTTGTTAGTGTTGTTTTCCTTAGAGTTTTATGAGTTGGATGGAGAAGAATTGATGAATGTGTGGTTTTATAGGTTCTGCAGTTTAGCGAGCAGTCTACAAAATACGAGTTGTTAAGGACGCCAGGTAAGTAGTATAGTAGAGCAGTAGGTGTTTTGTATTCGGGCCTACATCACAGTTCGTTAGGATGCATGCACGTTTACTTTATGGTATGTTTTAGTTGATTATGCATCATGGTTTTAAAATACGAGAACGAAACGAAAATGAATTTTCATATTTTTACGGAATGAAACAGTAGGTTGAGATTAAACAAATGAAATGAGAAGATACGTAAGAATATAATAAAGGTGGGGTTGAGTGGTCTTGTCCCTAGAGGTGGACCGCGAGATGTATTACTCTTCACCCGCTTTACGTGGTGGCCTTGTCCTGAGAGGTGGACTGCAAGGTAAGTTACTTTACTAGAGTGAGGTTGACCTTGTCCTATGAGGGGGACCGCGAGATGTGTCACCTTAGTCTAGCACGTAAAGAAGAACCCAGTAGTAAGAAGATAAAGAAGATGTAAAATAGATATGAAACGAAAGTATAGACGAAACTGCATCTGTTAAAATGTGTTTGTTTACAGTATTATGTTTTTATGGATTACTTACTTAACATTAAGCTAATAGATGCGTTTTGTGATGTAGGTGACGACGCTATAGCTAGTGAGTACTCAGAGCAAGCCCAGGACTAGGAGGCGGTTGGAGGAGTGTGTGCTCATTGACGACCCGACCGACGGTTAGGGCGTTTTGACCATGGTGGACATAGGTACAGGTTTTGGGAGTGTAATCGAAATGGTTTTAAGTCGTTTTAAGTTGTTTTGAGTCAATTGAATGTATAGACGGATTTCAAACTTTAGTAGTCATTTTTTTTTATGTAAATAATGATTTTGAGTTGATGGAAAAGTGCACGTTGGGTTATTTTTAGCGTTGAGTCGAAGTTCGATTGATTTTGTGAAGTTTTAAGATTTTTAGGCAGAATTCTAGGAAGGAAGTGTCGACCGATAGGCTTAGTGGTCGACCAAACCCCAGCAAGTGTCGACTGCGAGAGTCAACCTACGGAGACAGAGACATATCAGGTGTCGACCTGCGTGTGAAAGTGTCGATCGGTTAGTGTAAAGATGGAAGAAGGGTCGGCCGCAAGGTTTGACTGATGGAAACAGAGAAGATGAAGGTGTCGACTTGTGAAAACAAGTGTCGACCGCTCTCTGTGATGAACGTAGAAGTGTCGACCACGGGGTTCGACTTATACGGGCAGAGAAGAATGGAGTGTCGACCTGTGTTCATAGGTGTCGACCGGTTAGCGTGATAAGCAGAGAGGTGTCGACCGATGATAACAGAGGCAAATAAAATGTCAATCGGTGCTTACAGGGGTCAACAAAAACCAAGTTTACATGCACTAATATTCATGATACTTATAGACCTAAAATGGTGGAGCTTAGTGTAGTTTGAAGATGCAAGAAAACCATTGGAGACACTTGGCCAAGAATGGTCTTTTGTCCACTTGGATGACTGAGATGAGGAGTGAGTTTTGATCCAATGGAGGTGAGCTGCCAAGTCATTGATCCATGGCTTCTTCCTAAAAGGGAAACAAGCTAATAGGCCAGAGCGACTTCATCGTTATTGGAGCATGCTAATCAAATGCACAAGTTATAAATCCAGTTGTGTGTGCATAATTTAGTCATGACATGTGTACAAAAAATTAAATTGGTTTGTCTTAGACTTTAATTGGATGTGTTTTTTTAGTTAAAAATTATTTACTAAATCAAAGTTTTTGTTCATATGAAACATGATTTATGGATAAATTTAAATATCAAATAATTTATATAATTTTATTATATGTTAACTGTTTTTGAAGTCACATTATCACTTTTGTTGTAGTTGATCATATTAACTATAATAAATTTTAGCCCACAAAAATTGATTATACTTAAATAATTATATAAGATAAAATATCAAATTATATTTCTTAAATTATTTACAGAAATTAAAAAAAGTAATATAGTTTGATATTTTTGTCATTAAGTTATAGATGAATCTGATTGAGTTACGGTTTGCAAACAAGTTTTATATCACTAGATTCATGAGAATAGCATGATTCATATTCATAAAACATGACATATTTTTATTGAAGGATAAATTGATGTAAGTTTACTTTGTGTTGTTGCATTCTATTGCTATGGGAAGATTGAATATTGTTTTTGACTAGAATGTAAGTGTGAGAATAGGAGTTATTGCTGCGGATAGAACTTACGTAGGACACAAATTATAGTCATGATATTTTTCACAAAAAATATATGAAACTTCTCTTGTTGTTGAACTTGTTTGTTGCGAGTTTCACTTGAAATCTTCGTAATAAGATGATTATGGATTTGGTATGTGCTCTCCCACATAATGTACATGAAATATTTAGTCCTTTGTTCTTATTTCATGTTCATTGTCTCAATCAAATTAGTAAGTGATAAAACTCGAACGGTCAAGTTCCTCCTCATTGCATTAAGTTCATAACTCTTAGCAACTTGTTGACTTGAATTCAATCTCTCATATGACCACTGATAATTGCAGTAC
The DNA here is from genome assembly GCA_022433055.1 of Begonia peltatifolia. Lineage (NCBI taxonomy): Eukaryota > Viridiplantae > Streptophyta > Magnoliopsida > Cucurbitales > Begoniaceae > Begonia > Begonia peltatifolia. The sequence goes on along the minus strand of CM039519.1, from coordinate 23,181,216 downwards.
GTCATTCTTGTTTTATGGTGAGATATCTGAAAAAAAAAAGGTATCAATTTTTTTTTAATATTTCACAAAGATAAAAATTTTAATAAAATTATCTCCGACAATAGCGCCAAAAATTTGTTAGTGAAAAATCACACTTTAACGCAAGTGCACATGTTATTTACAAAGTAATAAAGAATAAGTACGAGTTGAATTGACGATGATAAGTTATCAAACTTTAATTTTAAGTAAAACAAAATTAATTTATAATTGATAATCGAATGATATGAATTAAACAGAAATTCAGACAAGAGTGTAAGCAATAAGATGAGAAAGTCAGATAATGAAAATATTAATCAGAATTGATTTATTTGTTACCTAAATTTCGCTACTGAATCTACAAATTACAACAACTTTCGTTCAAACAACAACAATTTTATAAAAAAGCAAGATTCCTTTAAATTGCTTAGTAGTTTAATTTAATTTTCTATTCAATTTAGAGACAAGGAAGAATAATAAAAATATCAATAACATCATATTTTCAAAGTAATAAAAATTTAATGATAACAATTTAAAAATTCAATTCGTATAATTTATGATGCATTTCATAAGTTTCGTCTATTTCTCAATATTACAACAACATGTGTAATCAAAATTGACTATCAACATAAATTGAATTCAATTATAATTATCATAATAAATTATTCAAAGAAAAACAAACAAGCATAACTAACAATAAAATTCTTGTAGTAAGTAATCTCTCATAACCAAAATGAAATTTTAACCCATAAAATTAGAAGACATAATCATATTAATCATAGATATCAAATATTCAAAAATAAAAAAATATGATTAAATTTCTCTAATGCAATGTTGTGCGATGCTGCAGCAATGCACCGTCATTTCTTCTTCTCACTTTCTTCCTTGACTTCTTTTCTTTTCAGCCATTTCGACTCTTGTGTTCAACTCCCAATGTCTCTATCCTCTCCAGCAAAAGGTGCTTCTTTTTTAAATAATTCTCCTCAACAAGATTTTCTCTTTACTTGTTTAATCAAAATATTTAATTTAGATTAGATTCTCTTTTTTCTCCAAAATCTGGTTGTTTCTTTATTCATCTCTTTATCTAGAATCTTTCTTTTGTAACTTTTATCTTTCAAATATTTTATCTATTTAAATCTGCTTGCATTATTATATATTTATAAAAAATGTTGATTTTGAATAAATATTTTCTTAAAAGAATAAAAAACATATATTTTATGTTAATCTAATTCTACACGCAATTTATAACGTTATGTAATAAAATACGATTCTTTTATTTAATTAATTACTAATTTTTAACAAAAACATTCATAAAATATCATATGTAATAATTTTTTTTCAAGAGTCATAGCACCTTCAAAAATGAATCATTGCTCATCAATGTAAAATAAAATCCAAGGAATAAAATATTCAAAATGACTTTAACCATGCTACAAACATTGAAATACCAAAAATTCTCCGGGTTATCTTCAATTCTCAATCAATAAAAACTCTTATATCATTAAATATTCAAAACAATATAATTCAAAATTATTCGTAAAATAATTATTCCCTTTGAGAGTGTGTGTGCATGCCACAAGTTATAAATTTCTTAAATAACCCAAGTTTTATTATATCATGCTAAATTTAATGTCTTATACATTAGTTCTGCAAAATCTTTCTATTAACTCAAAGAAATTAGAAATAAAGATTCAAAAACTAAATTATTGTCATAAGTATTCAGGCTTTTTTTCTTAATTTCTTTGTTTACTTATCTTCAAATCACACTACCTTTTTACGTTATTAACAACATTAGTGATGCAAATCTTTGGTTACTCAATAGTATCAAAACAAAGAGATAATAAACTCGTGTAATAAATAGAAGTATATAGATGAGTATTGTCACGACCCGAAAGGGAGTCTAACAGAAACGCTAAGTTAAATTATCAACCTCAGAGAGCTCCATCGTCTAATCTAAGCCTGAGTGCAGAATATTTTGTGAGTGGTCCCAGAACTACTCGAAATAACAAATATGAGAATACAAGCAATAGTAGAAATACAAAAAATAAAAAGAATACATGCTAATACCCAGTACAATATCAAATTAAATCCTTATATAGAACAAATATCAATATAAATATCTGAGAAAGTCCACAATATTGGAAGCCGATCGGTTTCTGCTCTTTATTCCTCTACCTGTAGAGCGGGGAGTCGTTAAGGTGAGTGACAAACTCAGTATAAGATGTTATACCTACCACTCCCGCTTAAAATCAATACATATGTTTCAATGTTATTAAATTCTCTTCTCATTTTCAAAACAATTGATGGCGCTAGTTTCAAAATATACAGTGTGTATAGTAAAAATAGGCCCGCATCAACCATGTTATAACATAAAATCAGGTGAACAGCGAAACGTAAGGTCACTCAAGGATCTTCCGAGTCATACCATAAATAAAGGCCGCGATAACACCGGCAGAGGCTCATAGGGAGAAGAGAAAAGGCCTACCAACCAGAAGGGAATCAAACGGATCCACTCAATCTTGGGTCATCGCGGATACACGGACAAGAGCACACCAGGAGGGACACAACCACTCAACTCTAGGCCCAATGGGACCGCATAATTGACTTATAAACCGGGGGTAGCAATGAACAGACACTAGCAAGGTCAGGTAACAGAACTAGCAAAGTTTAGAATCCTGCTCCTATTTTCAGAGAGAGTACCTTATCCAAACAAGTGCATGGAGTACCACGGCAACCCTAAAACACGAGTGCATCTGGGTAAAATCCCCTGATACTCTCAGCGTATGGGCTCAGTTGAGAGTGCGAGACGATTATCTACAGAACTAACTCCAATGCACATCAGAAAACAATGACGTGCGTGAGAAAATCAATGCATGAATTAAACACATATGCATAACAAATCTCACGGTAAATCTCAAATCGAGCCCATCGGCAAGGGCGAGTAAAACATGGCATCCAAACTCAACTACGTAGTATAAATCCAGCAAAATGTGTACATGCCTCAACAATGTAAAATGCACATGCTCGTAAAATGCCAACGTCAATATTGGTGGTATCCTACCAAAAATAATATACGTGTATGTTAAGCTAGGTACAACATAATAAGTATAATAACTCATATCCCTGTGGCGAGTCCTCTTAATCTCGGCAGTCAGTGGCTGCTCAGGAATCGTCTCAAACTCAACAAACTCCTCAAAATTTGGAAATTAACACAAAGGAGGAACCCCATTAAAGTCTAATAGAGGTTCATAAATGATATAAACGGGGAGCTAAGACAAAAACGAGGCCAAACAGCTCAAATTGACTTTTGGACAAAAAATCAACGGGACCCGTTACAGCCCAATCGAGATCCGAAATGATATAAACGTGCGAACCAGGGTGAAAACGGGCTAAATGGTTTGGGTTGACTTTTGGTGAAAAGTCAACCCTCTTCCCGTAACATACCCTCTTCTCTCCTACTAACCGTCTCTTTTACCTTTCTCCCAAGCGATGTGGGAATTGTGACAGACCCTTCTGCCTTCACAATCACACCCCTCCTCCGAGGTGCCCGACATTCTATTCGGCCATACTTCCGGTTGGATAAAGGCTCTGATACCATAACTGTAGTGCCCTGAAAACCCACGCGGTCTTCGGCTCACTCTTCTCCGTCCCCACTCCTGGAGCACCCTTGAGTCGTACTCGGACTCGGATCACCAACCATACATTTACTCATCATCTCGATAAAATTCGTATAAAAATTAAAACTTTTGTTCCTCGACTTAAAACGACATTTTTGAAAACGTTTAAACTTGTCGCAGTAGAAGACTCAATCAAAATCAATTTAAATAGAACTTTGTTTTTCAAAACATTATAAAAAAGGGGCATCGGTCGACACCTGCAAACACCGGTCGACACTTAATTACCCTATACCCGCCCCGGTTGAACTTCGCAGTCGACGCTTCTACACACATTACAAAAGCAGTCGACATTTGCCTTCATCGATCGACACCTTAATCCTCTCTACCCGCACCGGTCGATCCTTGCAGTCGACACTTCCACGAACATAACAAAAGCGGTCGACACCTGCCTTCAACGGTTGACACTTCAATTCTCTCTGCCCGCACAGGTCGAACCCTGCGGTCGACACTCTCATTGTTTTTACATTAACCGATCGACACTGAAAGACACCGGTTGACACCTAATTTGCTCTGTCCCCGAAGGTCAACCCCCGCAGTTGACACTTGCCTAGTTCGGTCGATACCTGCACTTACCGGTCGATACTTTAACGAAAAGGTCGAACCCCGCGGTCGACACTCTCGTCACTTTTCACTACGCGATCGACACCTAAAGGCTCTGATCGACACCTTGCACCAGCAGCGTAAAATAAACATCAGATCCAACATAAAACAACGACAAAAATCACCGATCAATTAATCCACAAAGTAAAAACTTGTACTTTTAAGACAAATTTCCCCCAAGTAGTTTAAAAAATACAACTGTACATTGCTCCCGACTATTATTGTGCCAAACCAACTTATACCTTCAAATTCTATACACTTGACTTATATCCCACAAAACACAAAAAAAAATAAAAAAAACTACCATATAGCCTCACTCCACTGGTCGGGCAGCCCTGATGAACTCCACATGTCGGCACATGGTAGCATACCGCCAACCGCCTACTCGTCCTACCTGGACTCTCGTAAGTCACCAACAGGAATATCTGCACTTACACCACAGAATACACAATATAACCTTAATGCTTAGTAAGTAGTGCAATATAAAACGTAAAATCGACAATGCAATCCTATCACATGCAGTCTCTACTTTCCCGCTCATGTTGTCGTAACCTATGACGTGTAGTGCAGCCGCACCAAAGTGAGGGTGAACCTTGCGCCACACTATACCCTGACACGTCGTCATCATTCCAGACTCCCCAACAACGAGGCTCACGAGCTACACGCATGCCGCCACACAGCAATCACCCCAGGGTGAGTATGGACCTCATGCCACGCTACACCCTAACATGTCGCCATTGTCCCGGACTCCCAGCAACGAGGTCCACAGTTGCCACACACATACACACACATTTTGTGATGGCCCAGCCGGCCCACCCCGTAGGATCCGCAACTGGTGATGCACCGACCCACTCCCTGAGCAGGATCCGCGGTGCCACCGTCCATCATCCTCACCGTCAACACATACAAGTCGAGTGACAACCCAGACAGTCCACTTCCCGAGCGGAATTCACGGTTGGTTATGTATCGGCCCACTCCCTGAGCAGGAACCGTGGTACCACCGCCACGCGTCTCGCCACTACTTATTCGAAACATGCTCAAATTCATTTTCGTTACACTTTTCAAAACATGATGCATGACTGAACAAAAACATGCAAAACACGCATTACATATCTACCGTCCCATGGTGTAGGCTCGTAAGGGCAATGCACATGCAAACACTACTTATCTTGTGTCTTCGCTTTTCGTGGTGCTCATTTTTATCACTTTCTCAGGCTCAATCTATCACATAACTGATTTATATTAAATTTCACCTCACAACTCATCCCACGTGCTGAATTACAACTGCTAACTCAATTCACCAAAGCCAGACTAAAACGGCTCGCTAACCCAACTCGGCTAAAAAAATAACCTAACTTTCACACGCATAACTTTTGCGTCGGTTATCAAAATTACTCGATTTCAGTGGCTAAACGTTCCTCTAATAACCTAGTTTAACATATCAAAAGAGAATTTAAAATGATTAACTGCAGCTAAGGCAGAAATCCAAAAACATAATACGTTTTAGGGCCTAAAATCCTACATTCTCGGTCTTTCAGCAAAACTCAATAAATTTCTCACCAATCCATCACATTTATTATCAATATCCCACAACAATCAATAATAAACTCAATAAACACTCAAACCCTAAAACCATAAATCTCTATCCATCAAATTTCTCATCAAACTCTACTCCTAACCAAAACTAAACCATAAACTACTTAAAATCTACCTTACCGTTGAAATGGAGTAAAAATCCTTGGCTGAACGTCGCTAGAAGAAGAAGAACCGAAGGAGGGAGGGTTTTCCTCGCGCAGGGGAATGGGAGAAAGAAAACAGGAGTGGGATTTCAACGGGGGCCAAACGGTTTTTCAGTCCGTTTCCAGTTGGACTTTTATAAATCTCTCTTGTCCATTAGTTTCAAAATAATTTTTTACCCAACCGGATAAATTTTTCATACTTAATTTCGACTAAAACTTCACCGTTTACCAACATGAAATTCTAAAAATTGTTTAACGAAAATACAGGGCGTTACACTAAAATAAAAAATTTAATTACAAATAAGTTTAAAACTTCTCTACACAAATTGTAGAATTAGAATTAACTTAAGAAAGGGAATGAATTGGGTTTATAAATTTTTTGATCAAATGTTAATCGCTAGCAATCTAAAATAAAATATTTTATCTAAATCAAAATGATTAACTTAGATATGTATTATTCTAAAATAACATAACCAAAGAGCTAAAAATAGAGAGAGACAATCAATTTGTTAACGTTGTTTGGTCAATCTTGATCATGCCCACGCTCCAAGATTCTTCCTTGAAAATTCCTTCCCAACTCAAACTTCTGGTTCGATGGATTGAGCTTCCAAGTAACAGTCCAAAGCCTTTACAATGACTCTTTCTTAGAGCATCACCGTTTACTCGTTCAACAATATTTAGAAGAAAAAATTTAAGCAAAAGTGGCCAATCTCATACTCTCTCTACATTATCTACTCGGTCGAAACTTGTGTGATCGATGCAAGATTTTTTAAATAATTTCAACAACTTGGTCTACACAATGATAGATTGCACCGGTTAAAACTTTGTCTGGGTAGTTGACACCTTGAGATCTTTGTAATTTCTTCAGTGTGCTAGCAGTCGATACTTTGAGCTCTTTGTAATTTTTGCAATTGTTTGGTTGTTGACACTTCACGATACCGGTCGACATTTTGAACTCTTTGTAAGTTTCTGAAATGATTATGCGATCGACACTTCAAAATGTCAGTTGACACTTTGAGCTATTTGTAAGTATTTGAAATAGTCATGTGATCAACATCTTACTGATGCGGTTGACACTTTGAGGCTTAAGCTTTTAGGTCTTTATATTGTTTTCCACGTACATTTTCATCTAAGTTCTATGAACTTACCTTTGGCAGAGGTTAGAGGCAGATCGCAAGTTTATGACCAAATAATACGTTTTAAGGTTATGATTTTTTTTTTTTTTACAGTTTTGCGTATTCCTGCTCAAACGCTGCTCCAGTCTAATTGATTGAAATCAACCCGAGACATTCAAAGATTGATTTTATATTTGATTGGTAGACACTTACCTCTTACTTTGTTTTCTTGGTTTTCCTCGCATTGTAAAATTTTTCTAGCAATGGTACACCGCACTATTCAAAAGGTCGACTGCTTTACTCTTCACATGAAAAGTATACATTTTTTACTCAATTAGTTGACAATATTATTGAATCCTTAGCCCTCGTGCCATAAAATTATGTTCCAAAATACATCACTAATAGGAAGGTAGGAATATAAACCATAAATATGTCTTCATATTATAATGCTATATTTAATGTAATTTTTGAGTATTACACCATTTTTTAATTTCCTTTAATCATGTACCTATATAGCCCAACTTTTCATTTCTACGTGACTCTTTGTTATGTTTATTTGTCAATCATAAAATACAAAAAATAAAAATAAGAAAAATGTAAAAGTTACATTTTCACATGACTTTGTTGTTTCTCTCCATCTATCATGCTTAGACTAATTCCATTTTTTTGTCACAAGCCAATGAACCATTCATCTCAGTCTCTTTCTTTTAGTCATCTGAATTTATTTCTTTTAACCACTTGCATGTCATGCTCTACTTCTTTTTTTTTTAGCAGTATGAATTTATTTCTTTTAATTAATATCTTTTATGACTTGTGGAATTTATTTTAATGATATTTTTTCTTGTCATTTGCAGTCAAAACATATTAAAATAAAACTTTTAAACTTTTATTAAAGTGAATAAGAAGACAAAAGACCATTCAATAGTCTCTTCTCATCTCTCTCTCCATTTGCATGTCATGTTCTGTCTCTTTCTTTTAGTAGTTTGAATTTATTTCCTTTAACTGCCTGCACGCCATTCTTTCTTTTAGTAGTATGAATTTATTTCTTTTACAATAACAACTCTTATCTTCGTCGATATCTTTCCATGACGTGATTAATATACGATAAAAATATCAAGTAAATTAAATATCAGTTATTATTTTTTAAAATTAATTTATAAGGGACCTTGTAACATTCAAAATTTTTGTACATTTTGTCCCAATAATATTCGGTAAATTATTTTAAAACGATAAATAGAAACAACAAATGAAAAAATGAAAATTAGTAAAAGAGTAAAAGATAGGAATTTAAAAGGAAAATTCAATGTTGAGAAAAGGTCAAAAAAATATATAATAATGCAAAAGGCAAATTAAAGTAAAGTTGAAAAGTCAACAAAAATAAGCAAATTATGATGCAAAACTTGGACATTTCACCTGAGATGTGGGGGGTGAAAATTGTAGTAACCCGGGAATTTCGATTTTTATTTTAATTTCTGGATTTTT
>CM039519.1:23103157-23157588 GCA_022433055.1 Begonia peltatifolia | reverse complement strand
GGGACGTGAGTGCTTGGGACCGGACTGGGTAGTTCATGGGGTGCGTGGGATTCTTTCCTAGGATTTCAAGTCTCACCGTTTTATTTCAAATTGTTTTAAATAGTTTTCTTTTCCGCTGCATAGTTTTATGTTGAGGACTTCGTGTTTCTTCTTCGGGACGCGAGTTGTTTTTTTTCGAATCGAGTCAAAAAAATTTTCCTACTCACAAATGTTCTTTTGAAAATGATTTGAAAACGAAAGGGGTATTGAATTGAGTTAGTTGTGTCAAGTGTTAGTGTGTGTGTGTAGTGTGTAGATGTACTGTAGCGCACCGAGAACGCAGGGTTTTCTCGGGGTGTTACAAAAATGATGAGAAACTACAAGTAATTGTTAAGAAACTACATGGAGTGGCTAGAGGGATTAAAGGGTAATTTGTGTTACAGTGAAAAAGGTAATTAAAAAGGGTTTAACTCTCTCTCTCTCTCCCACGATTTTTGCTCCTGATTTTTCTCTATTGCAACTCTTTATTTCTATGCCCTAGCTCCATTATGGTAGAGGATTAAAGGTGACTTTGATTTTTGGTTATAGGTTACACAATTTTTTGTGTTTATGAGTGATAAATTTTAAGTTTTTAAAGCTTTGTTTGAGTGGGTTTCAAAACCATGAAACCTGCGATTTTCTCTTCACATTTTGGTTGTTTGATGAGTTAAATATGTTAAAATGACATTCTAAAGATTGGTTTTTAATTACATTGGAGATGAGTGCATAATTTTACAAAATTGGAAAACCGGTTTTGAAATTTACACAAAATAGGGCAGCCACTGTTTTTTAGAGTTTCGACCTAGCTCTTGAATTTTATTTGCTAAATGACTTGTACCATTAGAAATTAGACTCTTGGAGCAGTCCATGGCACTTGGATTTACTTGATTTCGATTTAAATTGAGAAAAATGTGGTGGTTGAATTTGGATAAAAATTTGAAGTGATTTCCAAGAAACTCACTAAGGCAGTTCGGTTTGCTAAATATTCTGCTATTTTTGATGAGTAATTTTCTTAAATGAATTCCACCATCTTAAAATAGACTCTTTAAGGAATTTTTAGGCTTTGGAATTATAGGATTTCAATAAAAATTAAGTGAGATATGCTTAATTGAAAATTAGCCTATTTTTAGTGTAAATCTGGGAATTTTGACATTGTTGGAGTTAAGTTTCTGAATTGGATGTTTTGAATAGGTGGACCCGGTTTAATGGTAAATGTAGGGGCATGCTGCCTGTTTTTACAAAGAAAACGTGAATTGGGAGTTAGGTATGTTGTAGGTGTTTGTTAGAAAGTTTACGATGGTTATGGTCGTTTTTATAAAATTTCAGTTAAGTTTTCTGGTGTTGAAGTGTCGACCTATCTTAGTAAAGGTGGACCATCAATGTCGACTCATGTAAACAGAGAGAAATGAAGTGTCGACTTGTCTTACTAAGGGTCGACCATGCTATTGGGGTGTCGACCACTGTTTTCACAGATGTCGACCGATTTTGTCGAGGGTCATCAACCTTGGAATTTCGAGTAATCAAGTGTCGACCAAAACCCCTGTTTTACTATTTTTAACACTTGTAATTAAGTTTATTGTTATGCTAGGTTTCCACGTAAGAATTGTTTTCCGCTGTAAACGGTTTAATATTTTTTACACGATGTTGTTTTAAGGCTACGAATAAAACAAAAATTTTACGAGCTTTTTAGGAATAGTGTCATGGGACGTTATAAGTTATGGTATCAGAGCACCCAGGTTGAAAATCGTTTCTATAGACTGCCCGACAGTACAAGCCCCTACACGGACATGCTTCCTCAACTATAAGTACGTTTATGAGTTTCAAGTTTATTTTCTAAGGTGTATATGTTTATATATGATAAACAAAATGGTCAGAGGTAGGACTGAGAAGGATATCATCGATCGACAATCTCAACACCTGGAACGACAATCTCAGCAGTTGGAGAGATTTATGAACCGAGAGGACCAAAGAGACCGAGAATTGGACGTTCCTAACAATCACAGCCGTGAGAGATTCCAACGACTCCGACCTCCAATATTCGGCTGATAGTCCACGGATCCTACGTATGCAGTGGAGTGGATTCCAATGATGGAGGATATGCTAAGATATGCCAAGGCAGTCGATGAAGAAAAAGTCGCTTGTGCCACATTTTAGTTTGCACGGGACACGAGACTTTGGTGGGACACCATCAAAGCCATCACAGATGTAACGATGATGACCTGGGAGCGATTCAAAATGGTATTTTACAACAAGTACTTCAGCCGTACAGTGCGAGCGAACAAGATGGTAGAGTTTTCACAGTTATGACAGACGGGCTCGGTGGCATAGTATATCAGACGTTTCAAAGCATTATCACGATTTGCCGTTCACCTGGTAAGCGACAATAACAACAAGGTACATCAGTTCAATCAGGGTCTGAAGCTCGAAATTTACAAGAGTGTGAAGATATCAGGTACATTGGATGTTCCTTACACGAATATCGTGGCCAAAGCCTAAGAAGTAGAGGAGGCCGATACAAAAATAATCAAACCGAGGGAACCTGCAAGAGGATTCTTCCGAGAAATCCAGCCAAAGAACAAAGGATGGCAACCGAGAGGTGGACAACAACAACAACAACGCAGTGTAAAAAGGTCATTTGATGAGAAAACTGATGAAGGAAAGGGAAACTAGGTACAAGGAACTTCTCATAAGCTTCTTTATCCTAAATGCCAGAAGGAGCATTCTGGCGATTGCAGGATGGGTACAGACAAATGCTTCCGATATGGGGAGACAAGCCACTTTGTTAAAAACTATCCGAAGCCAGGCAAAGACCAGAAGATAGTAATGCCAAGGATTTTTGCCTTCATAGAGCCTAATGAGGAAGAAGGTGGTGCACAACATTCAGTGATCACAGGTACAATTTTAATTACTGGTGTAGCTGCGTTTACGTTAATTGATACGGATGCTACACATTCGTTTGTTTCAACTACCTACGTAGTTAGAGTTAATTTGCTGTCTAGTTCAACTGGTTGCTTTTATAGTGTGATGTTACGATCAGGGGAACATTTACACTTAGAGCAAGTACTTCAAGGCAATATTATTTCAATAGAAAATAATACCCTTTATGCCAGCTTGATTATAATGGATGTGAAGGGTTATGACATTATTTTGGGAATGGATTGGCTATCTCACCATTATGCTATCATCGACTGCAGAACAAGGATTGTGTCTTTCCAACCTCCAAGTAAAGAAAAGTTTATTTTTCAGGCGATAGAAAGGGCCAGTAAAATGTCTATCTGTTTCGTATTCTATGATGGTCTGGGAGAAGTTTAGAAATGGACGCTCAGTTCATTTAGTAAGTGTGATTGACACTCGGGTACTTAGTGAAGTGAAGTTAAGTGATATTCCGGTTGTTTGAGAATTTCCAGAAGTTTTTCTCGATGATCTTCCAAGTTTACCTCTTGACCGGAAAATTGAATTTGTGATCGACGTGTATCCAGGACCTGAGCCTGTGTCAAAGAATCGACTGGCGCCTACTGAATTGAAAGAACTGAAATATCAATTATAAGAATTAGTGAGCAAGGGTTTTGCTCGACCGAGTTTTTCTCCCTGATGTGCTCTTGTTCTGTTTGTAAAGGAAAAGGATGAGACACTCAGAATGTGTATCGATTATCGAGAATTGAACAAGCTTACAATAAAGAACAAGTATCCATTACCTCGGATAGATGATTTGCTTAATCAACTGCAAGGTACCAAAGTTTTCTCAAAGATCGACCTGCGCTCGGGTTATTATCAGCTGAAAGTTAGAGCTGAATATGTTTTGAAGACTGCATTTCGTGCTAGTTATGGACATTTTGAGTTCTTAGTAATGTCTTTCGGACTCACAAATACGCCTGGAGCCTTCATGGATTTGATGAACGTAACATCATTATTGTAATCATCTTTACTGATGATATCTTGGTATATTCACGAACGGAAAAGGATCATAAGGAGCATATAAGAATTGTTCTATCAACTCTGAGGCAGCATAAATTGTACGCAAAGCTTTCAAAATGCAATTTTTAGCTGGATAGAATTCATTTTCTGGGCCATGTGGTTTCAAAAGAAGGAATTTCTATTGATTCAGCTAAAATACAAGCTATTAGAGACTGGCAACAACCAAGAAATGTTAGAGATATCCGTGGTTTTCTTGGATTGGCCGGATACTATCAGAAATTCATCAAGGGATTTTCAAGCATTGCGGTGCCTCTATCTCGATTGACAAGGAAAAATGTAAAGTTTGTTTGGTCGGCAGACTGTGAAGAAAGCTTCTAACAGGTGAAACAGAAGTTAACTACCGCATCTGTCTTGACACTGCCAGTTGAAGGTGACAAGTTTAGCATATACTGCGATGCATCTAAAACCAGATTGAGATGCGTACTAATGCAAGAAGGGAAAGTTATTGTGTATGATTCTCGACAATTAAATAAGTATGAACAGAACTACCCAACTCACGATCTCGAGCTAGCAGCGGTTGTCTTCGTATTGAAAATATGGAGACATAATTTATATGGACAATAGTGCAAAATATTTTAAGATCATAAGAGCCTGAACTATTTGGTTACACAGAAAGAACTGAATATGCGGCAGAGAAGGTGGTTAAATTTTGTCAAAGATTTATGATTTTGAAATCAAATACCACCTAGGAAAAACAAACAAAGTAGTCGATGCCTTGAGTAGCATGCCTACAATGAGTCAATCTTCAATTTCAATGTTACTGGTATCACTACAATCTGAAATTTTTAGGTTTAATATAGAGATTGTGTCGGAACTGTCGGCTATGCTTACTGCCATTTTGTTGAAACAAACGATTCTGGACAAAATTCGAGAAGCTCGATCAGATGATGGCACATTGAAGTCCAGAAGCAAATGGTACTTGCCTAATGATAAGGAATTAAAGAAAGAAATCTTATCAGAAGCTCACTCAACGAATTTTTCTGTACATCCCGGTAGCACAAAGATGTATAGAGACCTGAAACATCACTTCTGGTGGCCTAACATGAAAAGGAAAATTGCTATGTACGTGGAAGCCTGTTTAATCCATCAACAGGTCAAAGTAGAGCACCAAAAGCTAGTTGGAACTTTACAGCCCTACCAATTCCAGAATGGAAATGGGAACAAATTTCAATGGATTTTATTATTGGACTTCCCAGAACTACGAAAGGGTACGATGGAATCTGGGTTATAGTAGATTGTGTGACAAAGTCTGCCTATTTTTTACCAGTCAAGATGACGTATTTCATGGATTAACTTGCAGAGCTATATGTTCAAGAAATTGTCAGACTACATGGGCTTTCTGTTTCAATTATTTCAGACAGAGATCCAAGATTTATTTAAAAATTTTGGAAGTCTGCGTAAAGCTATGGGAACTCAGTTGAATTTCAGCACAACATTTCATCCACAGATAGATGGACAGACAAAAAGAAGAATCAAATTCTGAAGGATATGCCTAGAGCTTGTGTGTTGGAATTTCAAGGTACGTGGAGTAAATACTTGTCATTAATCGAGTTCTCCTACAATAATAGCTATCAGGCTATGATTGGTATGACTCCGTACGAAACGCTTTATGGACGGAAATGCTGATCTCCTCTGTATTGGGACGAAGTTGGTGAAGCTAGCTTAATTGGACCCGATATTCTACAACAAACTGCAGAGAAGATTGCCATTATCAGATAGAGAATAGAGACAACTCAAAGTTGACAGAAGAGCTACACTGATAACAAACGAAGAGAATTGAAATTAAAGGAGGGCGATGAGGTATTCCTGAAGATTTCTCCATTCAAAGGAGTTATGCGTTTTGGAAGAAAAGGAAAGCTTAGTCCTCATTACGTGGGACCTTTCCCCATTGTGAAAAGAATCGGAAAGACAGCCTACAGGTTACAACTTCCGGCAGCTATGGAAAGCATTCACAATATATTTCACGTATCTATGCTCAGAAAGTGTGTACGTGATCTATCTCATGTCGTAAAACCAAAAGAAATAGAAGTTCAACCGACACTGACATATGAAGAGAAACCAGTGAGGATTCTAGAGTATTTGATCAAAGTGCTACGCAACAAAGAGATTCCACTCGTAAAGGTTTTGTGGCGGAATCACGAAGTGGAGGAAGCTACGTGGGAAAGACAACAGGATATGATGAATCGATATCCTGAACTTTTTGTATAATCAAATTTTGGGACAAAATTTTATTTAAGTAGGGTGGAATGTAACACTCGAAACTTTTGTGCATTTTGTCTCAATAATATTCAATAAATTATTTTAAAACGATAGATGGAAACAACAAATAAAGAAATAAAAATTAGTAAGAGAACAAAGGATAGGAATTAAAAAGGAGAATTCAATTTTGAGAAGTAAAGGTAAAAAAAAAATATAATAATGCAAAGGAAAAATTAAAGTAAAGTTGAAAAGTCAACAAAAATAAGGAAATTGTGATGTGAAGCTTGGCATTTCAAGTGAGATGTGGGGAGGTGAAAATGATGAGAAAGTTGTTAAGAAACTACATGTAGTGGCTAGAGGGATTAAAAGGTAATTTGTGTTAGAGTGAAAAAAGTAATTAAAAAGGGTTTGACCCTCTCTCTCTCCCACGCTTTTTGTTCCTGATTTTCCTCCATTGAAGCTCTCCATTTCCATGTCTTAGCTCTATTTTGGTTGAAGATTAAAAGTGAGTTTGGTTTTTAGTTATAAGTTACACAATTTTTAGTGTTTATGAGTGATAAACTTTAAGTTTTTAAAATTTTGTTTGAGTGGGTTTCAAAACCATGAAACCTGCAATTTTCTCTTCACATTTTGGTTGTTTGATGAGTTAAATGTGTTAAAATAACATTCTAAGGATTGGTTTTGAATTACATTGGAGATGAGGGCGTAATTTTACAAAATTGGAAAACCAGTTTTGAAATTTACACAAAATAGGGCAGCCACTGTTTTGTAGAGTTTCGACCTAGCTCTTGAATTTTATTTGATACATGACTTGTACTATTAGAAATTAGACTCTTAGAGGAGTCCATGGCACTTGGATTTACTTGATTTCGATTTAAATTGAGAAAGTTGTGGCGGTTTGAATTTGGATAAAAATTGAAGTGATTTTCGAGAAACTCACTAAGGCAGTTCGGTTTGCTCAATATTCTGCTATTTCTAGTGAATGATTTTCTTAAATGAATTCCACCATCTTAAACGAGATCTTTAAGGAATTTTTAGGCTTTGGAATTATAGAATTTCGATAAAAATTGAGTGAAATATGCTCAATTGAAAATTAGCCTATATTTAGTGTAAATCCGGAAATTTTGACTTTGTTGGAGTTAAGTTTATGAATTGGATGTTTTGGATAGATGGACCCGATTTAATGGTAAATGTAGGGGCATGCAGACAATTTTTATAAAGAAAACGTGAATTGGGAGTTAGGTATGCTGTAGATGTTCGTTAGAAAGTTTACGATGGTGGTCGTTTTTATAAAGTTTTAGTTAAGTTTTCTGGTGTCAAAGTATCGACTTATCTTAGTAAAGGTGAACCATCAATGTCGACCCATGTAAACAGAGAGGAATGAAGTGTCGACCTGTCTTACTAAGGGTCAACCATGCTATCAGGGTGTCGACCACTGTCTTCACAGGTGTCGACCGATTTTGTCGAGAGCCATCAACCTTGGAATTTCGAGTAGTCAAGTGTCGATCGAAACCCCTGTTTTACTATTTTTAACACTTGTAATTAAATTTATTGTTATACTAGGTTTCCATGCAAGAATTGTTTTTCCCTATAAACGTTTTAATGTTTTTACACGATGTTGTTTTAAGGGTACGAATAAGACAAAAATTTTACTAGATTTTTAGAAATAGTGTCATGGGACGTTACAGATCTCAAGTTTCTTTTTCACTTTATAAATTAATTTTAACAAAATATCAAATGATATTTTATTTACTTAAAATGTTTATCACATGTTTACTATATCATGGGAAGATAAATTGAAAATTTTAGTATTTTGTAACACTTATAAGATATATTATAATTATTTTATAAAATAATTAACTAAAATTATAATAAATTGTAGAAGTATTATAAAATCACGAATTGCTTTTTATTATTTTCCCATGATGTGATAAAAATATGGTAAAAATTTCAAGTAAATTGAATATCGTTTGATTTTTTTTTAAAATTAATTTGTCATTTAGTTAGAAAGATCGATTCTCAAGGTTCAACTTGTCTATTTATAATATTTTGATATTTAGTTTGATGAATAATAAATTTTAAGAATTTTTTTAAAAAAATTCTTACTTTATGGTTTAAAAATTTTTTTTTTCCTCAAATATATTCTCTTTTTTTTTGCATCAACTGTCATGTAACTATGACAATTTGGATTATGGTTTTCTTAATCATATTTTTAAAAAAATCATATATAATTATATATTTTTTTTAAATTTTCTTTAATAACACTTGTCTTTTTGTCTTTCTATAGCATTTTTCACATTCTTCCCCCTCTTTTGGTGACTGTTTATCTTCTTAGTTTTTGACTTTTTATATATTCCATGAAAACATCAAATTTTTTTCTTTACTATGTATTTATCTATTAGATAATTTAATGAAAATATGATATTAAATCTCTTTACTCTGACGGAGAACTAAACGGAGAACCAAGTTTATGATTCGATAATCGATTCTGACTCAGAGAACCTGACATAACTGACAATAACCAAATAATTAAGGAAAATTACCATTATGAACTTTAATCTATTGAGCTTCAAATTCTTAAACACTAAAGTATAAATTTTAACAAATCAAACATTAATCTATTGAAAAACTAACAAAATAAACTTTGGCGGACGTTCTATCTTCATCCGTTCTCGAATTTTATCGTAGAACGGACGGACTGTTGACAACACAGTCTATCCGTTCTTGAATTTTGTCGTACAACGGATGCACTGTTGAAAACATAGTCCGTCCGTTTTCGAATTTTGCTGTAAAGCAGACGCACTGTTGAAAATATAGTCCGTCTGTTATAGAACAGACGAACTCTCTACATCACCGTCCGTCCGTTCTATAAATTATGGCTAGAGTAGACGGTCAGGACCCTCTAAGAGTGCGTCCATTCTGTCGATTATATTATAACCTTAAACTCATTTTCTGCAAAAATTATCGGCAGCTCACAATTTCCTCTCGACCCCTTGCCATTTTTTTTTTGCAGAAAATCAACCGAAATTTACTTCCGGTTAGGTTACATTATCGATTATAAATAGTTTAGTTTGATTTTTAGGTAGTTAATGTGTGCAATCCAAAAGTTTCATAGAGCCCACGATCACCACCCTCAGAGAGTGCGTCCGATCTTTGTGAATTTCAGCTAATGGACGATCACCACCCTCAGAAGGTGCGTCCGATCTCTTTATTTTCAGATAGCGGAGGCTGGTGACCTTTTGACAGTGCGTCTGATAGCCCGATTGCAGAGGGTCACCACCCTCTGACAATGCGTCCAATCTATCAGTTTGCACAAATAGCGGAGGGTCACCACCCTCTGACAGTGCATCCTATCTTTAAATTTGCTAATACCAATTTTTTTTATCTTTGTAGATTATTCGAATAGGCATATACTGAAATGGTTGAGAGATCATGTGCTAGGAGAAAGGGTGGACTACCGAAACATCGGGGACCGACGTTTTCACAAGCCGGACCGTCAAACCAGCCACTAGTGAGGCCGCCACGGTCAAACCAGCTGGAGTTTTGGTCTACCGAATTTTGTAGCCAGACTTGTGATGAGCAGTACCAGCAGGATTTGTTGCACCGATCGGTTACGCTTTCCAAGTATGTGGATTTCAGAGGTTGAGAATCTTTGATAGTACATGACATGTTTGCTAGTATCGGCCTCCAAGGAGTGTTGGATTTGCGGGGCCATAGCTGTGACCGTATTGTTCGCCTATTCTATGCCAACATGAGTTTTTCTAGAAGGTTGGGAAGTATAAAGACATACATATTGGGTACCGAGTTTGTCATTACTCCGGAGACGGTCAATTAGTTGATTGGTTTTGCGCATGAAGAAGTTGAGAGATACTACCAAGCAGTTCGAAACTATCATTTTATGGGAACAGTCGAGGGAACAGAGTTCTTAAGGCTAATTAATCGGAACTCTAACATTGTGGGGTCTCCTAAACTGGCAGTTAAAGATTTGAACGCAAAAGCTCACGTAATCCACAACTTTGTGTCACACACCATTTTACTGAGCATGAACATAGAGATCTCGTTAACTTCATGAATCTTTACGTGATGGAGAAGCTGTATAGTGGCAGGATGTTCGACTCCGGCTTTCTAATTTTAAGTCAAATGCGTGAGATCGAACGTACACGAAACAAGAACCTGCCTTACGTTGTGTTGATAATAAAAATCGTCGAGAATTTTGGTATTTAGTTACCTCCTGGAGAGCAGACGAGATCAAACCGAGCCAGTGAGATTTTTGGCTAGATTCATTTGGTTAGGATGATCCTCGTTGAGACAGACGAGATATGGATGTCCAGGATAGATGAGAAAACCCCCTAGGATGACTTTTATAGAGAGGCTCTTACGGTCAAATCGCTCCTAGGGACTAGTAGGTTGGACATAGATATTCTCTTAGACAGAGTCCTTTGGGTCGAGGAGAGGTTGACGGAGGTGGTGGACTCCCTCAAACAGATGATGAACTACTAGAGAGATATGTTCGACTACCAGAGATGTACGAGACAGATCATCCTGGATTGGATGGAGGGCGATGACGAAGCGGGCCAACCAACGAGGGGCGATAAAGACGACGGCTAGACTATGGAGGGCGATGAGGATGACGGCCAACCTATCGAGGATGCTGATAAGGACGATGGCAGGCGATGATGCAGGTACATTGCAAATCATTTTACTATTTTCATTATAATTTTTATTTACTAATATAACTTTCATTGCATGCAGATATGAGATGATGAACAACATGTGAAGAGGAAGTACAAGCGTAGTAGATTTTGGTTTTGAATTTGATGTACATTAGTTTGATATGCATTACTTTGATGTACATTAGTTTGATGTACTTAAGTTGGATAATGTAATTTAATATACTTTAGTTTTGATGAACTCTTTTTGAATTTGATGTACTTTAGTTTTGATGCAAAATTATGTAATTGTTTGGGTCATTGAATAAGCAGGTTCATACTAGCTTTGCAGGATTCAAAAAACAAAGAAAACTCTGTCCAAATTTTTAATTTTTCACATTATTTTTCTTCGTACTATGAGTTTCCATAACTAGTAGTAAAGAATTTTTACATATTTAAATAAGCAAGCAGTTCCATAAATTACCATGAGCATAAAATACAATTACAATTTTTCAAAATATTATGTCCAGAAATTACAAATATAATTTCAATTACAAAATATAATGGTTGTGTATCATCTTACATTATAAACTATAATATACATTAATGCATAAAATAAAAATGTTCAATAATCTCCTCGTCATCACCTGGTAGTTCATCAGTCTCTTCAATGGCCTCGTGTTGTAGATTCCTACACGAAATGATAGTTATATTAAAACATATAATAATGACAGTTTGTTTATGAGAACAATGGGTAAAAATATACCTGCGTCCTGTCAAATGTTTGGAAACTCATAAATGTGTCGTGTGAAGTGGCAGTGCTTGAAGTCGATCACATCTCAGTACATGTGTATTTGTTATGCCCTTGTCGCCGATATTTACCACACAACATCATAGCTTTCTTCTTAGAAACTCTTGAAGTAAAAGGCTCATCGACATCGCCCACTCTTTTCGTTTTTGGCCTACTAGGTTGGCGCCTTTTCTCGGGCAGAACGATTGAGGTCTGATCATTTGGTTCCAGCCACATTTGTTGGCTATTAATGGGTCGAATGAAGTTTGAGTACATCGCAAAATATGCAAAGATCGAAAAAGAAAAACATGGTATTAGCAAATTTAAAGATAGGACATACTGTCGGAAGGTGGTGACCCTTCAGATCGGACACACTGTCGGAGGGTGGTGACCCTCTGCAATTGGGCGATCGGACGCACTGTCAGAGGGTCACTACCCTTCGCTCTCTGAAAATAAAGAGATCGGACACGCCCTATAAGGGTGATGATCGTACGCTCGGTGAAATTCACAGATATTGAACGCACTCTCTGAGGGTGGTGACCGTTCTCTCTGTGAAACTTTCGGATTTCACACATTAATTACATAAAAATCAAACTAAACTATTTATAATCGATAATGTAATCTAACCTGAAGTAAATTTCGGTTGATTTTATGCAAAACAAAATGGCGAGGGGTCGAGAAGAAATCGTGAGCTGTCAATAATATTTCGCGGAAAATGAATTTAGGGTTATGATATAATCGACAGAACAAACACACTTTTATAGGGTACTGACCGTTTGCTCTAACCATCATTTGTAAAACGGACGGACGGTATTGTAGAGAACAAACAGACTTTGTTTTCAACAGTGTGTCTGTTCTACGGAAAAATTCGAGAACGGACGAACTGTGTTTTTAACAGTGCGTCCGTTATACGACAAAATTCGAGAACGGACGGACGATATTTTCAACAGTGCGTCCGTTATATAGCAAAATTTGAGAACGAACGGAGATAGGACGTACGCTAAAGTTTTTCAATAAATTAAAGTTTGATTTGTTAAAATTCAAGGTTTAAGAATTTAAACTTCAATAATTTAAGATTCATAGTAATTTTTTAATAATTAATTAATAAATAAAATCCGCCGATATCCCGGCAAGGCAGAAAACGGGGCCAGCCTATAACTCAGGTGAAGACAGCAGCCCATAACACCACCCACCCATCTTAATGTTTAGCCCTAATTTTACAACACCAGCGTCAACTTCCACGTGCTTCTGTCACAAGACAAATCCAATCTCCTCGGCTCTTGCCCTGTACTCTATCGAGTCGCAAATCCGCCAACAAAGTAGCCTCTCGGTGTCCGCCGTCGGCCCCTCTCCTCACTCGGCTCCAAGCTAAAGTTGGCGCTCAAGCTTATATTCCGCCCGAAGTGAAGTTGGTTTCAAGCTTTCTCTCCTCTGCTATTCTCTCTCAAGCTTACATTCCAATTGAAGGGACCCGCCGAGCGCGCGCGCCCCGCCCCCCCCCCCACACCGAATTCAGCTTGTAAAAGTGATAGAATTGGGGAATCATATTTTAAAATAAGCTCGAAACCAGAACTGAACCTTGCCTACCCCTACAATTACCCCCTACCCAGAATATTCAGTCTTCGCTAACTTGTGTTCCCACTCCGGAGAAGTTGCGGCTCCAGGGAAGACTGAGTAAACCAAGGTAGGTTTTTTGCTAGAGTATTCCTGAGTGCAGACCAGATTTGGTTTTTGAAGTTTTCTCATTTAAGTCTTTCTTTTCTGGGTTAGGGGGATAGTTTGCAAATGTCGCTGCTAGGAAAGAGAACTAAAAAAAATTTGATCAAGAGACGAAAAACATTTGAGGAGTCGAGTAGCGCCGCAGATTCCCAGCCTAGTGGTGTGTTTTCCCATTCCTTTTTGCTGTGTTTTATTTATTTTCTTCATTATTGGAAACAATCCTCAGGTTTAGTATGATTAGAGCTCAGTTTCTGTTTAAGATTTTCCCTAGAGTGATTCAAATAGTCTTCCCGTATTTTTCTGCAATTGGCATAATTATAAGTGATTTGAATATTTTCTCTGAATGTAGAAATGAAAAATAATCAATTCGAAAAGGAAGGAGAGATTGAGATGAAAAGTCCTCAAGGACCAAAGAAGACTGGTAACTTTTATAACTATTGTCGAATGAAGTTCTCATTAAATTGCAGTTGATGGATGTATGACACTCTTGCGAATTGTTTTTGTCACAGGTAAATTAAAAAGAAGAATGAAAAATAAAAAGGAGCGTGGTTCTCAGGATGAGGTGGATCATTCCTCTCTTGAAATTGAACGACTGCCAAAAAAGATTCAAGGTATGGGTGTTAAATTAGAAACATATGGTTTCTTAGTTGTACCTACTAGATATTGATTGACCAGTTATTGATGGACATTATATTATTTGTGTAGATAAGTTGAAGAAACCTACTAAGAAGAAAAGGAAGGATCAGGATTTGCCTGGAAGTTTGAGATCATTGGAGAAGAATGAAAATATAGATCAGAATGACGTTTATAACATCTCTTCCGGGGATGATGACGCTTCAAAAGGAATGAAAAGTATGCAATGCGAATTCAAGATCATAGTTTATTATGTTGACTCCAGTACTCTCTAGTCTTATCATATAATTGAGAAGTAATATTTAGAATGTATCTTAGATTAAAAAGTATTTCAATTTTCATGTTGAATCTTACTATCCATTTGTTTAGTAACTTTTGATTTTGACATACACCAACTCATATTGTGATCCAAAAACGAGGGCTCTGAGTATGAAGCAAAAGGATATTCATAGAATATTAGATAAAAGTAAACTTTGTATCTACTTCCAATTCATGCTTGTGTTCAGATTGTGAATGGTTTAAAATCTGCATGCCGTGTGGTAGTTAATTCTAGCGGTAGGATGTACATGCTGGGCAAGTTGCAAATTTGTAAGCAAATTGTTACCTTGGAGCTGGTCTAAAGTGTTTGGATAGATTTCAATGAATTTCCTTGCTTAAAATATTTATCACCTACCACTGTCATGGGTAGTGGAAAGGTTAGAAATTTTTACTAGAATGGAGCATTTGCAGTGCTATTTAAGTGGTGCTATTGTTTTTTGATGGTCTTTTGGTTTTTTGACTAAATAATTAAATTTGATAAACTGTAGAATGGCTCACTGACTATCATCAAAGTAGGCCAGGTTTGAAGGTATTGCAAGAAAGAATCGATGACTTCTTAAGTGCACACGAGGCTCAAGTTGAACAGGTAGTCTCCAACATCGTTATTGTCGTTTTAGAAGGTTTTCCCTGAACATCAACCCATTTACCTATAACTAATTCTTGGAACTTGCCTTTCAGACGGATTTAACACATGCTTAAAGTTTTTATAACTTGTGTAATTGTTGCTCCTTGTGTTGACATATTGAGCATTCAAATGAGTTCATAATTTATTTTTACAAGAAAAATTTACTTGAATGTGGATAAGAATGTTTTTCTTGTTCCTACATGTTAAAGTTTCGGGTTTTATCTCTCTCCAATTTTTGACGATTAATTTTGGCTTATCTTTGAATTTTTATTTAACTTCTCACGTGTTTCTGGAACATTTACTGACAAATGATATTTAATTCTATAATCCACTGTAGCTACTTAAAAGATTTACATTTTCTGAAGCTAATGGGTAAAGTAACTCCTATAATTAGGTTTGCATTCCTCAAGCTCTATTTTTTTATTTTTTATTTTTTATGTGGAATGCTCAGAAAAGAAAGGAAATGGAGGATCAAGCTAAAGCAGATGGATGGACTGTCGTCGTACGCAATAAGGGAAGGAAAAAGACTACAGATGTAGAAAGTGGAACCACCGTGGGTTTTGTTGCCCAAGCTGCGGCAGAGCATAATTTGGCAAAAAAGAAGAAGAAAGAAGTTGGCTCAAATTTCTACAGATTTCAGAGGAGAGAAGCTCAAAGGAATGGTATGGTTACTGATAATCTTATTCATTATGTCTGTTATGTTTTAGTTCAAATTTTCTGCTTTAAGTTTCAACCCATTTTTAATGTCTTCTGTGAGAGAGTAGTTTTACTATATAGTAAGACTAGCTTCACGCTCAAATTCCTACATTTTTAAGATATATGCTAACATATTGCTTTTTTATTGGTCATTCATTTTCATATACAATAATTATTGCATTAAACAATTGAAAAATGGGATGCAACATGCAGCTTAAGAGGAAGTAGAACAAGAATCATAATGTGCACTTCAGTTTGCTCTTCATTAGTTACTTAATAAGTTACTATTTTTGTGAGATTATTTTTTAGCGTTCTATTCGAGTGTTCACAAACTTCGAAAATAAAGGAAGAAGAAATTGAAGTCTAGAAGATAAATAGGAATTGCCATGACATTCTTAAAGTTGGTCTTTAAGATAGTCTACAAAGTTATTTAATTTATTACATTTTTAGGATCTGATTAAACTTTTTTGCAGAGATATTGATGCTTCAAAGTAAATTCGAGGAAGACAAAAAGCGGATACAGCAACTGAGAGCTACTAGGAAGTTTCGACCCTACTGAATGCTGCTTTCAGCACAAAGAAAGTTCTTTGACAAAGTTAGTAATTGCTTTTCCCGTAAGTAACAACCTGTGGTGTTTGAACTTACTAGTTGATAATTTAACTAAAATGTAGTAAATTGAAGTTTATTATGTTGAAAAAATTAGAGGGACAAAGATTTGGCATGTCTGAGTATTCGAGCACATGTGGTGATTTGTCTCAGTAGTGTAATTGTTGTGCAGGTCACAACATTTTTGGTCATTTTGATTGAATAGTGAAGTCAAATTTTGGCAGTTGTCATAACCTCTGCAATAATTAACCACCACGAGTAGATCCGGTGGTCCTCACTATCTAAATGTCTCGCAATATGGGGTGTAATTGATTGTAGTGATCATTTCCTTTTGCATTACTTGTCTGATTTTGTGCTCCTTGTTATAAATTTTTCGGTAAAATGTAATTTAAATCCTAAACTTTTATTTTTAAGCGATTCATTACTTGACCTTTCAACTGTTACAAATCAAACCTTGATTCGAAAAATCTGTTGAAAATAGCACTACGTGATGTTTGTAAAGTGAGATGTGCATCACTATCTGGCTTTCTTTGGTAGAGTAAGAGAGTCCCAACTTTAAAAATATGGCATAGGTGGTGCACATGATATTTTTAACGGACCTTTTGATATATAAATGTTTGGTTCGGTAATCAATAGGGTTCGATTCGCCCAACGTCAAAGGTTTTGATATATAAACGTTCAAAAAAAGGTTTCGGGTTTTAGCTATCTTAGGAGTTTATTGATAATATATAGAACTTGTAGTCGAAAATAGAACATACACTGTTCTACAACACTTGCACATACAGACCACAAAAACACTGGACAAGGGAATTGGAGAGCTCCACACGTAAAACCACCTACTCCTCTCAAATTTCCCCCTTTCCTAAAAGGATAACACTTCCCTACTATGACTGCTATTATTGTATTCAACCCATTTATTACATTAAAATTCTTTTTAGGCCTCCTAACAATTGATCCTCAACGGAGGTTTATCAGTACTTCCAGTTCAAAAAAGAACCTTGTCCTCAAGGTTGAAATCAGAAAACTACAGCAAATTTGGTCATTATCCTCCCATGCCGCTTCAAAGGACCGAAGATGCTTCCATTTAACAAGAACGATTGTCTTATGTGGATCCCCCGTTTGATGTTTGATATCCAAATGATTCCGGATGCAGCTGCAAATCCATATCTGCAGACAAAGTGTCAGGGAGAGAAGTAACACTAGTGACTTCACCTTTTACTTCCTTTAATAATGAAACATGGAACATAGGATGAACTCTTGGAGTTATGTAAAACAATAACTGATAAGCTTCTGCACACGTTCTACCACTTGAGACAACCCATAATGCCGTTGTGCAAGTTTAATGTTCAATGGTCTAGCGATGGTTTTGTGTAGGTATGGTTGATGGAACTTCAATATACCCGGAGTAGCATCTCTCTCCCTTATCTAGATGTCCATATCCGATACGCTTGAGCTGGTTTGATGGTTCCAACCTAAAATGGTAGGAGGATCTCACTTTTACATTGCTTTAAAAGGAGACATCTTAATAGTTGAATGATACGATAAATTATACCAAAATTCAGCCCATGGAAGCAATTTAAACCAAGCTTTTGGTTTCTCACTCGTAAAATACTACAAATAGGTCTCAATTGTTCTATTTACTATCTAAGATTGTGCATCTGTTTGAGAATGGTAAGTAGAACTAAATTTCAAGGTAGACTCATGTAATTGAAATAACTCTTTCCAAAGAAGCTTACAAAAATTTCTATCTCGATCGGAAACTATAGATTTAGATATTTCACGTAATTTGAAATGGTGTTGAAGAATGTAGTTGCCACCATATTCACATTATATGGATGTCGCAAACTAATGAAATGAACGTACTTGCTTAGACGATCCACAACAGAAAATGGTATCCACATCTTTTGATTTTGGTAATTTGTTAATAAAGTTCATTGAAATATCCTCCCAAATATCTTGAGGAATGGGTAAGGGTTGAATCAACCCAGCGGGCAACCATGCTTCATACTTATTCTTCCCACAAATCACACATTATTTGACAAAGTTTTTGATATCCTAGCGCATTCCAACGCAATATAGTTCTGCTGTAATTCTCTTCAAAGTCTTAGTGAAACTAACATGGCCTCCAACAAGATTAGAACGAATAAAGCCAGACTCTTAGGAATAAAAGGAAATGCTGAGAAACCACCTTCCAATATTTGTAACAAAGTTGATTATGGAGCAACTGAAATCCCAACCTTGAACTTCCATTTATCATCAAATCGTCTTTTATAGTCTTCAGCTTTTCATCGTTGTCCATCTCTACTTCTAAATCAAGTGAATTAATTACTCCCCCGCTGTATAATTCACTTAACTCGATGCCATCCACAACAAAATCATCTTTTCAGGATAATGCGACTGCTACGTTACTATCACTTCCAGGTTTATAATGAACTTTGAAATCATAGCCCAAACAGTTTTGTTAACCATTTATGATGTTCAACAACAACAGTTCTCTGTTCAAGCAAAAATTTTAATCTTTTTTGATATGTTTGAACAATAAAGTGAGTTTCCAATAAATAAGTGAATGATCGAAATAACCTAAGAGGTGGTAAATTAGGTTATTAAATTTTTTTCAGGATTGAAAACAATATTAGTTGCACATGTTTATCCTTCTCAATTAATTAGATATTTTAAACTTAACAATTATCACAACCAATAAATTAAAAGAAAAGGGTAAAAGAGTACAAACAAATTTGTTAATGTGATTCGACCAACCTTGCCTATGTTCGCACTTCAACGCTCCTCCTTAAAGATTCTTTCCCGAATTAATCTTCCGGTTTTGAAGCATCAATCAAAGTCTTACACTGACTCTTTCTAAAAATCACCCTTTACTAGTTCAGTGAACTATAAAAATAAAGGTTTGAACACAAATGAGTGAAATCTCACACTCTTTCAATGAGTAAAATCTCAATTTGATGTAATAGGAGAAGTGTGAAGTAAGCTGAAGACTTGAACTATCAAGTGAATTTGGTAGTACTTCATTGCAATTTTCAAGTTCAGGTATTTTGCACGAATCTGACCTTTTTTCTTTATAGACATCTTTAGAACAATAGTGCACCGATCGACACTTTCATCTACTTATTTGATACTTGTGTAACTGTCGTGTGATTTTTCAAATATTTTTAACAACACAGTTGACACTGTGATAGATTGCAACGTTCAACACTTTGTCTGGGTAGTCGACACCTTGATCTCTCTATAATTTTTTTCAATTCTTTGTGTGGTCAACACTTTTTCTAGGCGGTCGACATTTTAAGCCCTCTAGAATTTCTTCAACTTGCTAGTGGTTGACACTTTGCTAGTAGGGTTGACACTTCGATCTCTCTGTAATTTTCTAAAATTGTTCTTCCAGGCGACTCTTTGAGATGATGGTCGACACTTTAAGCTCTTTGTTGTTTCTGAAATGTTTTCGTGGTCGCACTTTGCTGGTTCAGTTGACACTTTGAGTTCTTGGGTTAAAAATTATTTCTTCACACTAATGTTATGTATGACCTCTTTACTTGCATTATTCAAGTTCTATAGATCTTAACCATCATATATATATATATAGGACTTAAACAAAATACATCAGCACTCAAATACCTCTTATCAATGGTATTTTTAAACAAGATAATAAATTCAATCTTTATGTATAAATATCTGTCAAAACAAACTTAAAATTACTTTATCATTTTAGCACATTAATCATCAAAACAAAAATTAAGGTTAGTTATCTTTACGCTAACAATAAGGTCTCGACTTTTGAATAGCCAACACAATATCCATCAACTTCATTTTCATAAACTGATTTCAATTTACTCTATCTTGATACTTTTTGACTAAAGAAAGCAATAGGTCGCTGTTTTTTGCATTAATACCGCTCCCAATCCATGTCAAGAAGCATTTGTTTTAACAACAAAGGTTTCATTGAAATTAGGAACGGAGAAAATCAGTAACTGACGCATAACCTCTTTTAACTTTAAAAAGGTAATATTTGCCTCATTACTCTAGCAAAATCGATCTTTGCTAAGTTGTTCAATCATAACAATTCTTGTATTCAATCGTGAAGTTTAGGAACTGCATATCTCTCTAGTAGTTAGTCTCTATTTATACCCCATACTTCTTTTGTTGTTGCTTCAATGTCAATTGAGCCTTGTTGTTTATGCAAAACCATTATTTTTATATTAATTATTTTCTAAATGAAATTTTTCATGTTATCAGTGGTCAAGGTAGTTGTGTATTGAATTGAATTGTTGTGATTCATTAATGTTAGGCCACATAAGATTTCTCGGTCAACTGATCAAATCGGTAAATTTGGAGAGTTACGGTGTATCTAAAAATCCAAGAAAATAATATTGGGTAGTTTTGAATTACCCAGGTAAAGACCGGTGATGATGTTCAAATTTTTATTGAATTAGGATTTTATCTAATGTATATATATAATAAAAGTGAACATTTTTTTTTCTTTTAAAAAAAAAAGAAAAGTAAGAAAACCCTTCTTTCTATTTTCGACCACAGAGAGGAGAGGATAAGGAGGAGGAAGCCGAAAGGCTTTTGGGAATTCTGGTTTCTGATTTGTTGAACTGAGGAGTAAGTCTTCAATTTTAGACAACGTTCTTTAAGGGTAACTTGTTCTCCATTCCCGTTTTCATATTTAAAACTTAGGGTTAGAGTTAGTTTTAGATTTGAGCTTGGAAACTCAAATTCTTTGGTTGTTTCTAGAATAATTTTTAAATTAATGTTGTGGGCGAAGTTATGAATCGACTGGGGTAAAATCGATGGGAAAAGGATGAGTTTTTGTCATCCCTAGAAATCACGAAGGTGTCGACCTGTTTAGAGGTTGAGTGTCGACCTCTTGAGAGGTCGATCGACACTTGGAGGGTCGACCCCTTGATGGGTTGATCGATTGGACGGTCAACTCCTGCAAAAACATAATAGAACAAGGGTTGACCCTTGCTTGAGGGTATTGACCGAAATGGCTGACCAGTTCAGTTGATCCTTGTCCAAATACTAGTGAGCAAGGGTTGAACCCTCCCCTAAAGGATCCTTGCAAAGTGTGAACACCACATAGTGATATATTTAAAGAAAAAATTTTGTAGCCTTTGCGAAGTTCATGGCTGCTTGTAGCTCCTTTCAGTTTGGGTTTTTAGTCTCAATATAGAATCCATTCATGTATTCTCTTGGTGTCGCAAAGAGATATTCTTAAACTTAGTTTTATAATAGGTTCAGGCGACTTCATTGATTACAAACCTATTTTGAAGAGAGTCATCCTTATTGGCAAGAAGAGCGATTGTTGATGAGGTATGAATTCAGCATCGCATTGCATAGTTTTTAAAATCTTATTTTTGTGAATTATCACCAATGGAAAACCTGACAAAGGTTGGTCGACAACATGTTAGCTTTTACGTATATGTACATATGTTTTACATATTTACGATTAACGCATGATATATCATTTCTTGTTGTGATTATGTACTGAAAGATGAATCTTCTTGATGCTTTGAACATTTTCAGTGTCAAAGCATCAGGAGACTATCTCAACACTTCTTCTGTTGAGTGAAAATATTTTGTTTGCACATTACGAAAATAGGTAATATGGCACGATGATGCCTTTCTTGGGTATCAAATTTATAAACCTAATAAGGGTATATTTGTTGATTTCTCTTTTACAGGTTGTAGTCGTTGACAATGATTCGCCAGCAAGTCCGATGACGCTATTGCATCTTCGGATCACCATTACTTTTATCCTTTCTGGCTAATGAGGTTTTGTTGAATTTTTGGATCTCTACCTTTCTCTGATATCATGTTAGATGAGTCCTTGATTAAGCCTATTTTTTCAGTGGGATTGACTTTTAAATTGAAGTACGATGATGACCTATTTTGGTATAATTATTTATGTATACAATAATATTTTGAATATTACATCATCAGTTACTCGTGGAGCATGTTCCTAAAATGAAGAAAAAAGATTTCTTTAAAAATGTATTTGTGAACCCATGTGTAATATTTTTATCATGGTTTGAGATGAACGGTAAAATAAGTTTTATATGCATTACATTTAGTATAAGTTTTGCTACTGCGTTAGTCATTCACCCCAGCAATTTCCTTCCTTTCCAAACAAGGGAGTAACTCCCCCTATTTAGTTTGCAAAGTGGGTCTCTTGAATCATATTCCCCACCTGCTGAACGAAGGTTGGACATTGAGGAGGAGAAAAAAAGAAATTTCATTTGCAGCCAGAAACGATCTCAGTTCATCTGTTCATCTACTAAGAAGGTAAAATTTTTTTATTTATTTCACTGCTTTCTTTTAATGGGTTAGAGTGTAATGGAAGGATTTCTTTTCTTAGGTTAGAAGGATTTATTGTTGACTTTGAAAAAAATCAATTGTGTAGAATCAAATTAGGAAGAAAGAAATAGAATTTTTGTAGAGAATCAAAATTGGGCTTTTGCGAAGACATACTGTGTTGTGTTCACTGAGAAATTTTGATTTTTATGCGGTATGATTGAATTCAATTTTTCATCCTTAAATTGTTGCAATAGTTTGTTTGTACTGTTCAATTTTAAAATTGAGGTTTTCTTGATGAGCTTCAAAATTCTAATCCAAAATTTTCTAGATAACGAGTTCAGGAACGTTGAAATTTGAAGTTTGGGAAAATTGGTGTTGACCCGGAATCGATTTGTGAAGGTTGTTTGGAAACTCCAAGCATTCAAGAGGTTAGACGAGCATCAAAAACCTCTCAAATAATTTCTTAAAAATTCAAATTTTAATATGGGATTGAGAAACTTTTCATGGAAACCAAATGAAATAAGTTTTGAAATTTATAATGATAGTGTAGAAAGATATCAGTTATGTTTTATTAATGAAATTTAACAAAACTTTGGAAAAAATGATGGCCGGCTTTGGAGATGAAGATGTCCGGTCGTGATATGAGAAGTTGGGGCCACAACTCAGGTTGGACTGGGTCCCGACCCATGGCTTATTTTGGGGTAAACATTAAATTTTGATCCAATAGTTCAAGGGTTATTTTAAAATTAATTTGGACTTTCGACTCAAACATTTCGAGTCATTTTTTTATCTAAACTTTGGATGCTTTTTAAGTTAGAATTTCAACCTAATATTGGTCTAATATTTCATTTAAGTGCTAAGGCTTAAAATGCAAACTTAACTTATTTCTGGATTTTTGGATTTTGCTTGGGCTTTGGTTATTGATACGCCCGTTTTGAGATAGGGATTTAATTTTATGCATAACATGACATTGTTTTTTAAAACAATATTTTTGATACAGGTTCTCTTATTAAATGACTTGTCTATTTTATGACTCATGGAGTTTTTATGTCTAAAAATTTAATTATACATATTTAATTGTTGTTCAACTCATTTGTAAACATTTTAATTTCATATTTCAAGTTGTTGTTAACGAGAACTAATAGGATATTTCTACGTGTGTCCTTGGGGGCAAAATCTTAAACTCGATTCGTCAAATATCGTCTTTATATTTATTTCCTATGACATGCTATATTCTGAGTTTGTGAGTAGTTTTATTTTTACTAAACACTAGAAATTATTTTATTATTTACCATTTTATAGTGGATTCTTTCATCACTCGCTCTACTATGTGACTTTTAACTTTCTTTCTAAAATGCTTATAAACTAGCATGTTCACAAACTATTTACATTAAATGTTAACGTAAAATTATATCTCTATTGAGGTTAGTCGACTTACTGCAAATCGATCACTTTCACAAATCAAGTCATTATTAAAATTTTTTGCACAATCATAATGTTGTGAGATGGACAGTAGAATCTATATTACTTAGACTTTTTTGTATATTTAATGAAATATCTACTAATAATCCTGAGTCTAATTTTTTTTCTTGTGGGTTATAAAATCTCACTTCAAATGGGCATCCTAAGATGTATTTATGTCGCAAACTCATTTTCTAACATTTTGATAACTCAATTGCCTCTTAACAACAACCTTGGTTGGAATTTGATTTTATATATACATAGACATCTTAAAAGCATCACTCCACTAGAAATCAAAAGTTCAAATTCGCTACACATAATACTCATCTTGTCTAATAACATTCGATTTCTTCTTTTTATTCACATCATTTTGATCTCTAGAACCAAGGATGGTAGACTGAGCAAATATTGCATGCTCTTAAAGAAAATTAGCAAACAGATAAGGTGTTGGTCCATCCTTAATGTATCTCTCACAATACTCTTCATCTCTAGTAGTTCTAATGTGTTAAGGGAACCTTTTACAACATCCTGAGCCAAGAAGCTTATTAATCTTCTTGTTCATTTTGCAGGTGTTTAATTCTTTATATCTTGGAGGAGGATCCAAATGCAATAGGTAAAGAGAAGTGTAAGCATACAAATTGTTGGCTAGATATCTCAACATCCGAGCCAACATTACATGCCACTCAAACATACACTCATGGTGATAGTGAAGCCCTAGTCAGGACTTTAAACACAAGTGGAGGTGCATTTTGAATTCCTAAAGTAATATTAAATTTATAGTTTTAATGTAATAAATGCTAGAAAGAACTCTTCTAGGGATTGAGAAGTCAAATACTCTTTTTGTATAAATTTATGAGATGCTTTATTTTTGTAGAGAGAAATCCTAATTTTCCTTGAACGTGGTATTTAAGTCATCCTTAAGGGTTTTAGGAAGCAACTAATGAATATTATTCTTGAAATTTCTTCAAACTTTGAAAGTTCTCTCTTTAAGTTACCTCACCACCTTCGCGAGTAACATTTGAGTGTGTGTTATTTTGGTTCAACTTTTTGTGTGTAAATGGAGTCCATTGATTTTATATCTTTTTCTTGCCTCTTCTCTTGAGTTTGAGTCTCTAACAAGGATATAGAAACTCTCAAGAAGGAAGTTGGAGAGCTTGTCGCCCAAGAAAGCCAAAGGACCAACAAATTGTGGCTCTAGCAACCCTCCGACTAGCTTGCACTATATCGGCATAACTTTTTGTCCCTTTTGATTCTTTCCATAATTTTTGGAGGACATTTTTGCAATATCCAGAGCTAGAGGTGTCCAAAATTCAGTCTTGTTGTAGCTAGATTGACAGAGTTGTGCATATTGGAAGTTCGCCTCTTTCTCGGCTAAAAACTATTTTCAAAGCCGAGGACATTTTGAGTGCTAACTTTATCACAACCCAGAGGTGAGCCTAGACAAAGCTGATTACCCAACCCAAGGCTAGTTTGACAGTGGAAGACTTTAAATAAAATGAGAAATAAAGTGATTTGAAGACCCAGCAAGCATGAGACTAAATGAAATTGAGATGGTGATTCGTAGATCCAACATATCATCTAGTGGTCGGCTACCGATAGTTTGCCGCGAGACCACTAATACCATGCCCAAAGAGTGGTCGACGAGCTAGGCTCTTAGCCAACACTACTCTCCATGAATCAATACCCCTAGCTAGGTTCAGGGATTATTTGGTCCTCAATGAGTGCATCATCATTGTCTTATCACCCTTTAAGCATGTGTGAACAAACAACCCTCACTCATCAGGAGGTAGATATCAATTGACTCTGGTTGCCTTAGTTGTTAATCTAGATACAACACAATAATTGAAAACTGATAAAAAGGCTCAGTTAGCATTGAAATGAGCATCTGGTCCGACTCCACTTATTTGGGTTACCCGATCGCTGCAACCCAGAACAACTAACGTCCTATACCAAGATGGGTCATCCAACCCAAATAAAAAAAAAGCTCATCAAGCATGCATATATATATAAAACGAATACCATGCATCTGAATTTTAAACGTAAAAAACATATGTACATATATGTAAAATCTAACGTGTTGGCAACTAGGTCTCGTAAAGGTTTTTATAGGTGTATCTAAAAAAATAAATTTTTAAAACTATGCAATGGAATGTAAATAGTACAGTAAAGAAACTCTTACCTTGATGACGACAACAACTTACTGACTAGCTGACACTTGCTACAGGAAGCACACACCAGAAACAGGAATATCGTCGGAACCAACAACTAATCCGTCATAAGAATTCCCAACACACCATTGAATGACAAGAAGGGACCCCTAAATTGAGACTCGAAACCCAAACTAGCAGCAAATGACAATTTACTAAACAATTTGTCTATTCACACTTGCGACATTGATAAAACTTGAAAATTTGATGATGCACGCTTGACACTCAAAACTACATAAATTCCTTTATAAATATCAAATTATTCAATAACGATACCAACTAAACTAACTTACAAGTATCTAACTTATACAGTTAATAACAAAGTTTAGGGTTTCACCTCGATTTACGTGAAAAATTATCGAAAACAAATTTTAACACTCATAGACCATAATTGCTTTTAGAATGTTAGAACAAGTAGAGGACTCAATTTGAAAATTGTTTGACATCGTTTGGCAATCCAAAATGATGGTCAAAGTTCACGTCAAAGTAAAAGTCAAAGTCAGCAGTCAATAATCAAACAATCACCTACGACATCATCAATAAATGACACATCAACAAGTCAGCAAAACGTAAGCACACGAGCGGTAATGATGGTGGCTTTTTCGGTGATGATGACTTTTCTACCAAACGACATTGGACGAGAACGAAATCAAATGGGTTTTAAAGATCTCAAGCTCTAGAGTCCAATGATTGCATTGGTTTTCCAAGACAATGTCTAAATTGGTTAAAAAAACATGTTTAAAATTGCTGTCACAGTTTTCTAGCGAGGCTTCGGCGATAATTTTTGGACACTGTTTCGTACGATCTCCGCGTCCAATTGATTCGTCTTGATAATGACGGGTCGAACACCAAGATCGGAGGTCAGATGCAACACCAGTGAGTATTTGAAGTTTTGACGAAACTTCTTTGATGGCTAACTTTGACGGCTTCGTTCTCTTTAACTGTCCAACCAAAATTGACAAAAAATCTATTAAATGAAACTTGCAAGGAGGCAATTGGTGGTGGAGGGGTCGAACACCTCCACCCAAGGCGACTCTGGAAACCCTAAAATTAGTGGCCGAAGAGTGGAATTTTCTAAAAAAAATGAAAAAGAAATTTTGATGGGGAAGGATGAATAAACTAGGGGGATGGATAATTAAAATTATACTAATAAAAATTAAATATATTGTTATTATTTTAATTTATTCATTTAATTAATATAACCATCGATTTATAAATTCCACAAACTGACCCAATGAAAAATCTAACGTCTAAATTGAGAGGAAGGAAAACCACACTAACAAGCTTTACTTGAAACGATGGACACACGGTCTTGATGTCAAATGCAAAATGAAGGGGAAATTACAAAATAAGGAAAGTTCCAAAAATTCAATCGGATATTTTCAACCCAATTAAGAATGATCCGAACGAGTAACGAAGAGGAAGACAAAGAAATCAAAACACAAAAAGGGATTTTTAGAAGAAGACAGTCCACTCGAGCGAGACAAAATAGGCCGACTCGATTAAACCAAAATAATAATTACTTTCTAAGCACTAAATTTTAAAGATTCTACCTTGTAGTTAATTCCAAATTCACGATTTTGAACGATTGGCCAAAGAAAATACATATAGACCAATGCAAATGAAATTACAACAATTCGAGTCAAACCAAATATCGTGCTTATGGCCTACAAAAGGCGCGTTCTACACCCATAAATGGTTAGCACAAAAAGTACTTTGCCAAGCCGAGGTGAAAAAGCAAATGAACTCTAAATTACTTGAAATTTTAGATGAAGTTTATCTTATTAGTTAAGGGTAACACCTTTGTAACACCCGGGATTTCTGTAATTTAATTTTCAAAAAATTGTATTGGTAAACGGCGTAGTTGTGATCGTAATCGAGAGTGTAAAATTTGTACTAATAGATAAAAGATTATTCTGATGCTAATGGGGAATAGAAAATTTTAAGAGTCTGACCGGAAACAAACTGAATGACGATTTAACTAATGCATTAAAGAGTGAGTGCGAAAAAGTAATTAGGATTAATTATATTAACTAATATAATTATTTAAATTTTTTTAAAATAAAAGGGGAGAGTGAGAGAAGAACCATCCTTTCGGTGATTTTCTCCTCCCCTTTTCCTCGGAGAGAAAACCCTCCCCACCCCACGCGAGAATTCTCCCTTCGGCGGTCCTCTCCTTGTCGACGCAACGCCATCCCTCCGTTTTACCCTCCACTACAACGGTTTAAGGTAGGTTTGAGTATTTTATGGTATATTTTTGGGTTAGGATTAGAGTTTGATAAAAATTGGTGGATAGAGATTTAGGGTTTTGGAGTTAGAGTGTTTATTTGATTTGTTATTGATTGTTGTGGATTATTGATGATAAATGTGATGGATTGGTGAGGAATTTGTTGAGTTTCGTTGAGAAACCGAGAATGAGAATTTTGGGCTTGAAAACCCAGTTATGTTTTTAGAGATTTTAATTGAGCCTCGGTTAGTGGTTTAAGTTCTCTTTTGGTATATTAAATTAGGTTATGAGTGGAGCGTTTAGCCGCTAGAATTGAGTGATTCCGACAATTGACGGAAAAGTTATTCGCGTTGGAAGTTAGGTTGATTCTTGGCCGAAATTCGGGTTAGCGAGCCGTCTTAGTTGGTCTTTGGTAGAATGAGTTGGGAGTCGTAATTTAGCACGTAGAATGAGTTATTGAGATGAGTTTTAATGTGAATTGGATATGTGATAGGTTGAATCCGAGGAAACGATAGAAACGAGCACCACAAAAGTTAAGGACGCCAAGTAAGTAGTGAAAGCAGTGTTGCATGTGCATTGCCCTTACAGGTCTACACCATGGGACGCGAGTAATGTATTGTGTGTTTTGCATGTTTTTGTTCAGTCATGCATCATGTTTTGAAAAGTGTATCGAAAATGAATTTGAACATGTCTTGAGTAAATAGTGACGAGACGCGTGGATGTAGTACCGAGGATACAGCTTGGGGAGTGGGCCGGTGCATAACCAACCGCAAATTCCGCTTAGAGAGTTGGCCGGTCGGGCCGTCACGCGGCTTGTATGTGTTGACGGTGAGAATAATGGAAGGTGGCGTCGCGGATCCTGCTCGGGGAGTGGGTCGTGCATAACC
Source organism: Begonia peltatifolia (assembly GCA_022433055.1). NCBI lineage: Eukaryota > Viridiplantae > Streptophyta > Magnoliopsida > Cucurbitales > Begoniaceae > Begonia > Begonia peltatifolia. The sequence continues at coordinate 23,128,272 of CM039519.1, read as the reverse complement.
AATCGCGAATTGCACTCGGGTAGTGGGCCGGCTGGGCTATCACGAAACGTGGGTGTGTGGCAACTACGGGCCTCGATGCTGGGGAGTTCGGGACGATGGCGACGTGTCAGAGTATAGCGTGGCGCGAGGCCCATCCTTACCCTGGGGCGGTTGCTGTGTGGCGGCGTGTGTGTAGCTCGTGGGCCTCGTTGCTGGGGAATCCAGAACGATGGCGACGTGTCAAGGTGTAGTGTGCCACGAGGTTCACCCTTACCCTGGTGCGGCTGCATTACACGTTACAGGTTACAACAACATGAGCGGGAGAGTAGATACTGCATGTGATGGGATTACATTGTCAGTTTTACGTTTCATATTGCACTACTTATTGAACGTTAGACTTATGTTGTGTGTTCTTTGGTGTAGATGCTGAGATTACTGCTGGTGAGTTATGAGAGTCCAGGCAGAACGAGTAGGCGGTTGGCGTTTGGTGGCATGCTACCATGTGCCAGAAGGTAGAGTTCATCAGGGCGGCCTGACTCGTGGTGTGAGGCTAGATGGTAGTTCCTTTTTTTGGGTTGTATTTTGCTAGGTATAAGTCAAGTGTCTAGAGTTTGAGGGTATATGTTGATTTGACACGATAATAGTTGAGATTGATGTATAGTCGTGTTTTGAAACTATTTGGGGAATCTTGTCTCAAAATACAAGTCTTTACTTTGTGGTTTTTTTTATAGTGGAAGTTTTTGCTGATCAATTTCCTTTGGATATGATGTTTGGCTGCTGGTGCAAGGTGTCGACCGGAGCCTTTAAGTGTCGACCACGTAGTGTAAAAGTGACGGGAGTGTCGACCATGGGGTTCAACCTTTTTGTTAAAGTGTCGACCGGTATGTATAGGTGTTGACCGAACCATGCAAATGTCGACCGCGAGGGTCGACCTACAGGGACAGAAAGAAATAAAGTGTTGATCGATGTTTTTAGGTGTCGACCGATTAGTGTAAAAACAATGAGAGTGTCAACCGCAGAGTTCAATCTGTTAGAGCAGAGAGAATTAAAGTGTCGACAGGTGTCTTTAGGTGTCGACCGGTTAGTGTAAAATGGTGAGAGTGTCGACCGCGGGGTTCGACCTGTGCGGGCAGAGAGAAATAAAGTGTCGTCGATGAAAGCATGTGTCGACTGCTATATGTGATGAACGTAGAAGTGTCGACCACGAGGTTCGAATGGTATGGACAGAGAGTATTAAGGTATTGACCGGTGTTTGCAAGTGTCGACCAGTACCCCTTGTAATAATGTTTTGAAAAGTGAAGTGTTATTTAAACTGACATTCGATTAAGTATTCCACCGCGATGATTTTTAAGTGTTTTCAAAAATGCTGTTTTAAATTGAGCAACAAAAGTTTTAAATGTATACAAATTTTATCGAGGTGATTAATAAGTGTACGGTTGGCGGCTCGAGTCTGGGGACTACTCGGGGGCGCTGCTAAGGTGGTGACAGAGTAGAGTGAGCTAGAGATCGCGTGGGTTTTCGGGGCGCTACAGTTATGGTATCAGAGATTTTACCTAACCGGAAGTGTGGCTAACGAGGATGTCGGACCCTCGGAGGAATTGTGAGATTGTGAAGGCAAGAGGGGCTGTCACAATTCCCAAACCATTTGGGGGAAAGGTAGAGGGGACACTTAATAGTAGGGAAGAGGGGATGTTACTAGTGTCAAAGCCACGGGATCGACGTCGTTCGATTGATTTCCTAATACCACCAACTGCTGCATGGAAGTGCTCCACCAACTGTAAGTATTCCTTAAAACCTCGTAGTTTCGTTTAAACTTACTAGATGTTGTAGTGTACAGGAATAACGCCATGGTTAGAGAGACATGTAAAGCTGTAGACGATATGACTGACGCTGTTAGGCAACTTACAGAGTTAGTAAACCATCAGTCCCAACAGCTGCAGCAGTTTGTGAGTAGAGAGGACCAGGGCCAGTATAGTGCCCAGACTTCAACGGATCGTGGGGGCGATAGGTTGCACAGCCTCAGACCCCCAATATTCGAAGGATCATCTTCGGACCCACTCAGTGCTGAGTAGTGGATTCGAAGTATGGAAGACATGATGGACTATGCCAAGGTCGACGATCAGAACAGGGTATCCAGTGCGGCATTCCACCTTGCTAAACATGCCCGATTTTGGTGGGATTCGGTGAAGCCAACCACAGATGTGAAGGCCATGACTTGGGAGGAGTTTAAGACGGTGTTTTTTGGCAAGTACTTCAGCCACTCAATCAAGTCCTAGAAAATGGTGAAATTTGCCCAGTTGAGACAAACAAGCACAATAGTTGAATACGTGAGGCAATTTGAGTGCTGTCTCGGTTTGCTAGTCACTTGGTGAGCCTGAATGAGAACAAGGTACACCAATTTGTGCAAGGTCTGAAGCCAGACATATACATGGGCATGCGAATAGCTAGAACGCGAGGGCTACTTTACGAGTACGTGGTGGCAAAGGCCTTAGACATTGAGAAGCCTAGGACGAAGCTTCTCAGTTACATAGAGCCGCCTTAGGAACAACCCTGTAGATATTTCAAAGAATTGTTGCCACAGTCAATTGGAGAGGAGTTGTCTCAGCGAAAGGGCTTGAAGATGCTTAGTGAAAGCTCTAGCAACCATGAGAGTAACAAGCGGCCTCAGGGATCAAGACAGTTTCTGATATGCCCTAAGTGCCAGAGGAGTCACCTCAGTGAGTGCAGGATGGGCTCGGGGCGATGTTTCAACTGCGGCGAGGCGAGCCACATGTCCAGGGATTGTCAAAAGCCGTGACGCGATCGGTGCTTCAACTGCAACAAAGTGCGGCATTTTGCTAAGTATTGCCCGAATTTGAGCAAGGCCCCAGCGAGGTGGCACCGAGAGTCTTCGCCCTCATTGAGCCAGATAATGCCAGCCCAACCATCGATAATTGCAGGCAGTATTCTTATTTTGGGTATGGTGGCTTATACTGTTATCGATACGGGTGCTACGCATTCGTTTGTGTATACTGCCTTCGTGGTCAAGGAAATCTAGTGCCCAACTATGCTGGGCAGTTTTATGATGTGTTATTACTGTCGGGAGAGCGTTTATGCGCGGATCAGGTGGTACAAGGTGATCTCGTGACAGTGGGTGAAAAGCGATTGTACGCTGATTTGATCATACTCGACATAAAGGGGTATGAGGCTATATTAGGGATGGATTGACTCTCTAGGCATTATACCACAATAGATTGCAGGACCAGAGAGATCTACTTTCGACCCCCGTGTGGAGAGAGTTGCTCCTTCAGGACGGGAAAGGATTTGAGTAGGATTGCCGCCAAGTCATCTATAAGAGCCCAACAGTTGTTACGAGGTGGATGCATGGGCTTTTTGGCTAGTGTCATGGACGCGCAATTTCAGGGCATGGTTCAGCTATAGGACATTCCCGTTGTACATGATTTTCTAGGGGTATTTCTTGAGTATTTGCCAGGTATGGCCCCTGACAAGGAAATTGAGTTCGTTATTGATGTGTACCCTGGAGCTGAACCAGTGTGCAAGAACCCGTACTGGATGGCGCCTACCGAGTTGAAAAGTTAAAGACGTAGTTAGAGGAGTTGATGGATAAGGGGTTCATACGCCCTTGTTTCTCACCGTAGAGTGCACCGATACTTTTCGTCAAAAAAAAAGATGAATCCCTACGCATGTGTGTTGAGTATAGGGAACTGAATAAGCTGTCAGTGAATAATAAGTACCCGTTGCCAGAATAGATGACTTGTTTGACTAACTTCAAGGCGCACGGGTGTTCTCTAAAATTGATCTTAGGTCTGGTTACTATTAGTTGAAGGTTAGGGAGGAAGATATCTGGAAGATAGCTTTTCGGACGCGGTACGGGTACTATGAGTTTTTAGTGATGTTGTTTGGACTAACTAATGCCCTAGCCGCCTTTATGTACCTAATGAATCGAGTATTCAGGGAGCACTTGGATAGATTCGTGATAATGTTCGTTGATAACATCCTGATATACTCTCGGAGTGAGGGTGAGCACAGAGAGCACTTGAGGATCGTGCTGACGACTCTGGGGTAGCCCCGATTATATGTTAAGTTCTCTAAGTGCGAATTTTGGCTGGACAAGATCAACGTTTTGGGGCACGTCATCTCCTATGATGGTATTTCAATGGATCTGATGAAGGTTCAAGCTGTGAAGGGATTGCCACAGCCGACCAGTGGCAGCGAGATACAAAGTTTTTTGGGATTGGAGGGTTACCATCAGAGATTTATTGAGGGATTCTCCAAGATGGCAACCCCTATGACTCGTTTGACCAGGAAGAATGTGACGTACAGTTCGTCTGATGAGTGCGACAACAGATTCCAGACGCTGAAACAGAAGTTGATTGCAGCCCCTTGGTTGATACTGCCGGTAGAGGGGGAAGGGTTCAGCATTTATTGTGACACCTACAGGGTAGGATTGGGTTGCGTGTTGATGCAAAGTGGGAGGGTGATTGCCTATGCTTCCAGGCAATTGAAACCCTACGATAAGAATTACCCCATGCATGACTTGGAGTTAGTGGCAGTGGTCTTCACACTTAAAATTTGGAGACATTATTTGTATGGACAACAGTGCGAGATCTTCTCGAACCACCAGAGTTTGAAGTACATCTTCACGCAGAAGGAGCTGAACTTAATACAAAGGAGGTGGCTCGAGCTGGTTAAGGATTATAACTTGGAAATCAAATATCAGCCGAGGAAGGCGAACGTGGTAGCAGGCGTCATGAGCCGAGTGTCAGCTTTGATGTCTGCTATGATCCCAGCGATGCCTACCGAGCTGAAGATCGAGATGCTGGAGTTCGGCCTAGAAGTGGTTTCTAATTTGACAGCCACACTTTCGGTGATGTCTTTAATGCCAACCATCTTGGACAAAATTAAACAGGCACAGAAGACTGACTCTGAGTGTAGTGAGCTAAAGGTGGGTATGGAGGCCAACGCTAGCACTGAACTTTGTTATTCGGAGGATGTGATCCTTAAGTTTCGGGATAGCTGGTACGTCCCAAAAAATGAGGAGCTAAGGAAGGAAATACTATCGGAGGCTCACTCGTCTTCTTTCTCTGTACATCCAGACAGTACCAAGATGTATAAGAACTTGAAGCTGCACTATTGGTGGCAAATATGTTGAGGCTTGCGTGGTGTGCCAACAGATAAAGGCACAATATCAAAGACCATCAGGTACGCTTCAGCCACTGTCTATACCGGAGTGGAAGTGAGAACATGTTACTATGGATTTTGTGGTTGGGCTACCAAGTACTACCAAGGGCCACGATGTGATCTGGGTGATTGTGGATAGGTTGACAAAGTCATCGCACTTTCTGCCTGTGAAGATGACTTATTTTATGGACCAGCTCGCTCAGTTGTACGTTCAGGAGATAGTCAGGCAGCATGGGATCCCAGTGTCGATAGTATCAGACCAAGACCCTAGGTTTACGTCCACATTTTGGAGGAGTCTGCATAGTGCCATGGACACCCGGTTGGACTTTAGTACGGCCTCTCATCCGCAGATCGATGGACAGTCGGAGAGAACTATACAAATTTTAGAGGATATGCTCAGAGCCTATGTATTGGTGTTTTAGGCAGCTTTGAGTAGGTTTTTACCTTTGGTGGAATTTTCGTATAATAACATATATTAGTTCACTATTGGTATGGCACCGTACGAGGCTCTGTATGGTAGAAAGTGCAGGTCGCCGTTGTACTGAGACGAGGTTGGAAAGGCAAGACTCATAAGCCCGGAGATACTGCAGCAAACTGTCGACAAGATTGAGACAGCTCAGAGTCGGCAGAAATGTTACGCATACCAGAGGCGACGAGAGTTGGAAATCGAGGAAGGCGATGAGTTATTTTTGAAGATCTCCCCATTCAAGGGAGTGGTCAGGTTTGGGAAGCGAGGAAAGCTCAACCCTTGTTATGTTGGACGGTTCCCTATTGGGAGAGGATTGGGAAAACCGCCTACAGGCTTCAGCTGCCTTTCTCGATGAATGCTATATATAATGTCTTTCATGTCTCGATACAAAGGAAGTGTATGCGGTATCCTTCTCAGATGGTGCCATTACAGAATATGGAGATTTAGCCAACACTGACTTATGAGGAAAAGCCAACGAGGATATAGAGATCAGCTGTGAAAGTGTTGCACAATAAGGAAATTCTCTTAGTCAGTTTTGTAGCGCAATCACAACGTAGAGGAAACCACTTGGGAAAGGCAGCAGCAATGGAGCAACAATACCCAAAGCTATTCGGTACTTAAATTTGGAGACAAAATTTCTTTTAAAGAGTGTAGAATGTAACACCTGGAATTTCTGTAATTTTAATTTTTAAAAATTCGTATTGGTAAACGGCGGAGTTGTGGTCGGAATTAAAATCAGAGAATTTGTACTAGTAGATAAAAGATTATTTCGAAGCAAATGAGGAATAGAAAATTTTAAGAGTGTGACCAGAAACATACTGAATAATGGTTTAACTAATGGATTAAATAGTGAAGGCGAAAATATAATTATGATTAATTATATTAAGTAATATAATTAATTAAATTTTTTTAAAATAAAAAGGGAGAGGGAGAGAAGAACCCTCCCTTCGGTGATTTTCTTCTCCCCTCTTCCCCACAGAGAAAATGCTCCTCACCCCACGCAAGAATTCTCCCTTTGACGATCCTCTCCCCGTCGACGCCACACCATCCCTCCGTTTTACCCTCCACTATAACGGTTTAATTTAGGTTTGAGTATTTTATGGTATAGTTTTGGGTTCGGATTAGAGTTTGATAAAAATTGGTGGATAGAGATTTAGAGTTTTGGAGTTAGAGTGTTTCTTTGATTTATTATTGATTGTTGTGGATTGTTGATGATAAATGTGATGGATTGGTGAGGAATTTGTTGAGTTTCGTTGAGAAACTGAGAATGAGAATTTTGGGCTTGAAAACCCAGTTATGTTTTTGGAGATTTTAACTGAGCCTCAGTTAGTGGTTTAAGTTCTTTTTTGGTATATTAAATTAGGTTATGAGTGGAGCGTTTAGCTGCTGGAATTGAGTGATTCCGACAATTGGCGAAAACGTTATACGCGTTGGAAGTTAGGTTGATTCTTGGCCGAAATTCAGGTTAGGGAGCCGTCTTAGTTGGGCTTTGCTGGAATGAGTTAGTAGTCGTAATTTAGCACGTAGAATGAGTTATTGAGATGAGTTTTAACGTGAATTGGATATGTGATAGGTTGAGCTGGAGTAAGCGATAAAAATGAGCACCATAAAAGTTAAGTACACCAAGTAAGTAGTGTAAGTAGTGTTGCATGTGCATTGCCCTTACAGGTCTACATCATGGGACGGGAGTAATGTATTGTGTGTTTTAAATGTTTTTGTTCAGTCATGCATCATGTTTTGAAAAGTGTATCAAAAATGAATTTGAACATGTCTTGAGTAAATAGTGGCAAGACGCGTGGATGTAGTACTGAGGATTCTACTTGGGGAGTAGGTATGTGCATAACCAACAGCGAATTCCACTCGGAGAGTTGGCTGATTGGGCCGCCACGCGACTTGTATGTGTTGACGGTGATGATAATGGAAGGTGGCGTCGCGGATCCTGCTCGGAGAGTGGGCCGTGCATAACCAACCGCGAATTACGCTCGGAGAGTGGGCCGGCTGGGCTGTCGCATAACGTGGGTGTGTGGCAACTATGGGCCTCGTTGCTGGGGAGTCCGGGACGATGGCGACGTATCAGAGTGTAGCGTGGCGCAAGACTCATCCTTACCCTGGGGCGGTTGCTGTGTGGCGGCATGTGTGTGTAGCTCGTGGGCCTCGTTACTAGGGAGTACGGGATGATGGTGACGTGTCAGGGTGTAGTGTGGCGCGAGGTTTACCCTCATTCTAGTGCGGCTGCATTACACGTCACAGGTTACGACAACATAAGCGGGAGAGTAGAGACTGCAATGTGATAGGATTGTATTGTCAATTTTACATTTAATATTGCACTACTTATTGAGCGTTAGACTTATGTTGTGTGTTCTTTTGTGTAGGTGCAAAGATTCCTGCTGGAGAGTTACGAGAGTCCAAGCAGAACGATTAGGCAGTTGGCGGCATGCTAGCATGTGCTGGAAGGTGGAGTTTATCAGGGCGGCCTGACTCATGGAATAAGGATAGATGGTAGTTCCTTTTTTTGGGTTGTATTTTGCGAGGTATAAGTCAAGTGTATAGAGTTTGAGGGTATAGGTTAGTTTGGCACGATAATAGTTGGTATTGATGTATAGTCGTGTTTTGAAACTATGTGGGGAATCTTGTCTCAAAATACAGGTCTTTACTTTGTGGTTTTTTTTATAGTGGAAGTTGTTGCCGATCAATTTATTTTCGATCTTATGTTTATTTTAGCCTGGTGGTGCAAGGTGTCGACCGCGTAGTGTAAAATTGACGATAGTGTCGACCGCGGGTTCAACCTTTTCATTAAAGTGTCGACCAGTATGCGTAGGTGTCGACTGAAACAAGTAAATGTCAACCGCGAGGGTCGACCTACGGGGACAAAGAGAAATAAAGTGTCGACAGGTGTGTTTAGGTGTCGACCGACTAGTGTAAAAATGGTGAAGTGTCGACCCCCGACTTGTGCGAGCAGAGAGAAATAAAGTGTCAACCGGTGACTTTAGGTGTCGACCAGTTAGTGTAAAATTGTGAGTGTCGACCACAGGATTCGACCTGTGTAGGCAAAGAGAAATAAAGTGTCTACCGATGAAGGCAAGTGTCGACTGTTCTATGTGATAAACGTAGAATTGTCAACCACGAGGTTCGACCGGTGCGGACAGAGAGTATTAAGGTGTCAACCGGTGTTTGCAGGTGTCGACTGGTACTGCTTGTCATAGTGTTTTGAAAAGTGAAGTGTCATTTAAACTGACCTTTGATTGAGTATTCCGCCGCGATGATTTTTAAGCGTTTTCAAAAATGCCGTTTTAAACCGAGTAACAAAAGTTTTAAATTTTATACAAATTTTATCGAGATGATAAATAAGTGTAAGATTGGCGGCCCGAGTCCCGGGAATACTTGGGGGCGCTGCTGAGGTGGTGACAGAGTAGAGTAAGCCGGAGACCGCGTGGGTTTTCGGGGTGCTACAACGTTAAAATATCAAAGCAATACGTTCAGGAAAAGAAGTTATGTAGAACAAACCCAAGGCTGTCCGATGAGCAAATATTAGAGTTCTCAGCATGCACTTCTTTTCAAGGAAAGAAATGACACATTAAGGACTAGGTTTGACCATCTTCTTCTAGTTTCCAACTCTTGAAAGAGTGAAGAGAATGATGGAACAATCACTCAGCAAGCGACCATGAGCTTGTGAGCAAGAAGGAAGCGCACTCTTCTCGGTTGGCAGCAACCGAGGCTTACATTTTAGTACCAAAAGTTCTCTCTGTTTCTTTAGCAAAACAAAGCTATTCTCATTCATTCAACAACTATTACAATCACTAATAACTATGCTTATATAGACTTAAGGATGACTGGAGGGTTTGGTGTGAAATGAGGCTTAAAGAGCCGTTGGAGGCTTCGGCCGAACACTTGGACAAGATGACTTCAAAACTTCACTTGGATAGATGAATGTGTGCAATTTGATCCAATGGCTAAGGGCTGCCATGTCATCGATCCAAGGCATTCTTTAAGAAGGGAAACTCCAACATAGCTTTTCATTTAGCAGCAAGGTGATCCCCACTCCATTTTGGCGCTCAAGTTGGCTGTTCTCCTTCACCGTGTGGTCCTTGCATGCAAGCCATGTAAATGTGAGTTGAACCAACTTCAAACCATCATCTAACCTAGCATACATCTAATCCTAATGCCTAATGATGCATACAATTAATAAAATTACATAAAGCCCAATGTTTGCCAACAAAATATAAAATAAGGCTAAGTGTTTGTCAAACTATAAAATGTAAGGTGTTCGGTTTATAATTTGTCGTTAGAGAAGACAAATTCCCTCTTCTTGATCTTCCAACCTTAATTCCCAAGCGAGCACATGCATAAGTGGATCCTTGTCTCTTTTGCTAGGCTCTCATTTAAGGTCTTCAAAAATATCTTCAAATTTATCTTCACTTGCAAAAGAATAAAGTTTGTTAGAAAATAGGTTAGATAAAACTTGAGCCCTTATTTGTAATCGAGTGATGGAACTCTGGGGCACATCAACAAATGAGTTAACCTTGAAAAATTCAAAGAATTTATCCAAAAATTTTAAAATTCATAAATTTTAGAAACTTCCTTTCTCCCTCTTTAAAGCACATCATTTTGTATTTGAGCCTATCTTTATTTTTTATCTTCTTTCTTTGTTGTCATTTCTCTTCATTATGATGACAAGAAGTGAAGGTCAAGCGGCTTAAAACTGAGAAGCACAAACTTAAACACTTGCCCCACCACTCTTGAAGGAAGGAGAATCTAGTGAGCAAGGGTAACTAGATGAACTTAAAGGTATGTTTTCTAACTTGTACCAATTTATGATAAAGACAAAAAATAAATATGTGAGGCCCCCTCAAACACAAAGACCTAGGAGAAAGCATAATACTCTAAGGAGTAAAAAAGGCTAAGATGAATTTGATGAAGCGGATGACAATGAGGAAGCCAAGTTTGAAGAACTCTCTAACCAGAGACCTAGGCATGTTTTTAATGATGAGATGAAGCATGTAAAGGTATCCATCCCTAACTTTAAAGATTCTAGTAATGGAGATGAATTTTGAATTGGGTAGAAAAAGTAGACAAATTGTTTGAATGTTATAACTACTCGGTAAATGTGAAATTGCAATTAGTCTCTCTTGATCTTTTAGGTTATGCTAGACATTGGTGGGAAAATTTAAAAGCTCACAGAAGTCGTTATAGAGATAAAGATGGGAGGGTAATGAATTCATTAGTGAGGAGGAGATTTGTGCTTATTCACCACAAACAATAGTTGTTTTTACAAAGTCAAAACCTTAAGCAAAGAATGCAAGTGGTTGAGGACTACTTAACCAAATTTGAAACCCTCAAGATTCAGTGTGGATTGGAGAAACTGGAGGAACAAACCATTGCAAAGTTTATCAAAAGGTTAATAGTGAAATTGGATATATAATAGTGCTATAATCTTTTTATTCCATGGATAATGTCATCCAACTTGCCGTGAAGGTTAAAAGATAAAGAAAAAGAAAGGGCAAGGAGGTTAGTTCTCAATTTTCACCAAAAGCTCCTATTGTATACAAGGCTCAAGCTAAGTTTGAAGAGAAAAGTACCACCTTCAAAAGAGTTCCCAACCAGGGGATAAAAGAGATCAAAGTGATAGGAGAAGCACCAAACCGAAGTCAAGAGAAATAAAATGCTTCAAATGCCTTGGTTTAGGCACATTGCATCTCAATGTCAAAACAAGAAGGTGATGGTTATTAGATAAGACACCAATGAAGTTGAAAGTGGGGATGAGGTTAAGAAGCAAGCAAGTGAAGAGAATGATATACAAGAAGAAGTTTTTCATGCTAAAAACCCACTACTTATAATCATCTGAAGAGTTGTAGAACCACAAGTTTGAGAAGAGAAGTGCCAAAGAGAAAACATATTCCATAGCCAATACTTTAGCAAAGATAAAGTATGTTCATTAATCATTGATGGGAATAGTTGCACTAATATGGCCTCTGAGACTTAGTCGAGAAGTTTGGAAACCACTTTACACCCAACTCTATAATGATCAAGAAGATGTCAAGACATGGTACTTGTGATGTGGTGCCACTGAATGCAAATCATTTATTATTTGGCAGGCTGTGGCAATATGACAGAAGAGTCTACCATGACAAGACCACTCAACCTCAATATTATGGAGCAAGAGTGATACACCTCGCGGTCCACCTCATTGGACAAGACCACTCAACCTCACCTTTATTATCTTCTTACGTATCTTCTCATTTCGTTCGTTAACTCATATCCTACTGTTTCACTTCATAAAACATGAAAATTCATTTTCGTTTCATCTCGTAATTTAAAACCATGACGCATGTCACAAAGCATAACATAAAATAAACATGCAATGCATCCTGCTGAACTGTGATATAGGCCCGAAAGTAAAACTCCTACTACATTACTTACCTTGCGTCCTTAGTAACTCGTACACTGCTCGCTAACTAGAAAACCTATACAACCACACATTTATCAGCTCTACTTTTCATTCCAATTCATAAAACTCTAAAGGAAGCAACACTCTCACGACTAATCTAACTAATCCAAAATCCTATACAATTTCTGACCAAATTTAGAATCGCATAACTTCTCCAATACTTGTCCAATTTGGACGATTCAAAATGCTATGGGTTCCTTAGGGCGTCGAATTTCTAACGGTTTCATCCATTTCCTAATTAAACCTCCACAACTTAGCTGGATGTGGCCGAACAGAAATCGTTCCACAATCTGAGCTTTCGGCTATCCTAATGCTCAATCGTCTCTATAAAATTCTGTAACCTACTCCTATTTCTAGTTTAAACACCAACACATGAATACAAATCGACTTAAACTTCCAAATTTTGTATCTCCCTCTTAGGATTTACTAAAACTACCCACTAATCAATTTACTTCACTTTTTATAATTCAAAACCACTAGAATACTAACTGTCTACTAAGAAATAAGAAGAACTTACCGAAAATTGAAGAAACGAAAAAGAACGGAGGAGAATCGTTGAGGCTTCACGCGGGGAAAGTGAAAAACTAAAAAGAGAAAGGGGGTGAGGGGTTTTGCGCTGGGGAGGGAGAACACCGATCATCCATTTGTTTTTTAAAAAAAAAAATAATAATAATAACTAATTACTAAACTGCCCTCAACCTCTAATTATTTAATAAATCTGTTATTCGGTCTGTATTCGAATCACATCTTAAAATTTCTCATTCACCATTAGTACCACAATAATCTTATATTTAAGAGTAGAAATTCTCCGTTCTAAATTCTGACCAAAACTCCACCAATTATAATTACGTAAATTTAAAATTAGTTTTAACGGAAAAATCTGGGTGTTACATTTCACACTACTTACAAAAGTTTTGTGTTCAAAATTTGCTAGCTAAACAACTCTGGATATCGGCTCATCATGTCTTGTTGCCGCTACCAGGTTGCTTATTCTAAGTTATGGTTGCGCCATAATACTTTCACCAGTGAAATCTCTTTGTTGCGTAAAATCTTCACCGCATAATCCAGAATCTCCACTAGCTTCTCTTTATACGTCAATATGGGTTGAACCTCTATACCCTGTTGCACCACGACGTGGAAAGGATCTCGCATACACTTACTCAGCATGGATACGTGAAATACATTATGGATTCCATCTCTTGAGGCTGGTAGCTGCAGCTGGTAAGCTGTCTTGCCTATTCACTTTATAATAGGAAATAGTCCAACAAATCTTGAGTTCAATTTGCCTCTTTTCTCGAATCTCACAACTCCTTTAAATGGCGAAACTTTCATAAAGACTTGATCACCCACCTAAAATTCTAACTCTCTTCCCCGACGATCCGCATAACTCTTCTATCGGCTTCGAGCGGTTAGAATTCATTGCCGAATAAATGCAATTTCCTCTACTGTCTGATGCAAAATATCCGGACCAACCAATCTCGCCTCGCCGACTTCATCCCAATATATCATAGATCTGCACTTCCTGCACTAAAGAGCCTCGTAAGGAGCCATACCATCGTAGCCTGAAAACTGTTGTTATACGAAAACTCCACCAATGGTAGGTATCTGCTCCATGAACCCTGAAATTCTAGTGCGCAAGCTTGGAGCATATCCTATAGTTTCTGAATAGTTCTCTCAGATTGACCGTCCGTCTGAGGGTGAAACGCCATACTAAAATTGAGTTGCGTGCCCATAGCCTTGTGCAGACTATTCCAAAACTTTGACATAAACTTCAGGTCTCTGTCTGATACGATCAAAGTCAGAACTCCGTGCAATCGTACGACCTCCTGAACATACAGTTCCATAGAGTACGTCATTTTCACTGGCAGAAAAATGGGCTGACTTGGTTAATCAATTCACAATCACTCATATGCCATCATAGCCTCTTGTTGTCCGAGGCAATCTGATAACAAAATCCATCAATATCTACTCCCACTTACACTCGGGAACAGGCTATGGTTGTAGCTTTCCCGCTGGCCTCTGGTGTTCAGCCTTAATCTGCTGATAAATTAAGCACGCCTCCACATACTTTGCCACAATCTTCTTCATATCTAGCCACCAATAATGTTGTTTAAGATCTTTATACATCTTGGTACTTCCTGGATGCACAGAAAATCTCGAAGAGTGAGCTTCAGCTAGTATTTCTCTATGTAGTTCTTCATTACTCGGAACAAATCACCTATTTTGAAACTTAAGAATTTCGTCGTCAGAATAACTGAACTACGACCTGTCATTGGAAGCCATGCCTGATTTAATTTCTTCGCATCGTCCTTCTGGGCCTGCTTAATCTTCTCCAAAATCGTAGGCTGTAAGGACATAACCGATAACATGGCTGAGACACTCGACACTACCTCCAAGTTGAACTTCTGAAATTTTGCATCCAAGGTCATGGCATAGCTGAATCCATTGCCGACGTGGATGCCGTTACTTTGCTCAATGCATCAGCCACCATATTTGCCTTGCCGGGACGGTATTTAATCTCAACATCGTAGTCTTTCACGAATTCCAACCACTGATGTTGCCTCATATTCAACTTATTCTGAGAAAAGATATACTTCAAACTCTTGTGATCCAAATATACTTTACACGGCTTTCTATACAGATAATGTCTCTAAATTTTTAGTGCGAATACTACCGTGGCTAAATCTAGGTCGTGTGTCGGATAATTCTGCTCATAATTCTTCAACTGCCTAGAGGCGTAGGCTATCACCTTCCATTCCTACATTAGTACGCATCCAAGGCCTACATTGGAAGCATCACAATAAATACTAAATTTTTCGTCCTCAGTAGGTAGCGTCAAAATTGGAGCAATAGTCAATTTATGTTTCAACGTCTGGAAACTGTGTTCGCAATCCCTGGACCACAGATACTTCACGACTTTCCTCGTCAACCGGGTTAGAGGCGCTGCTATCTTTGAAAATCCTTCAATGAACCTACTATAATAACCTGCTAACTCAAGGAAACTCCGTATCTCCATGACATTATTCGACTGTCGCCACTCCTTAACGGTCTGAATCTTTGCTGGATCCACCGATATTACATCAGTTGAGATGACATGCCCCAGAAATTGAATCCTATCCAGCCAAAACTCGCACTTAAAAAACTTGGTATAGAGTTGGTGTCGCTTCAAAGACTCCAAAACCAATCGCAAGTGTTCCTTATGCTACTGCTCGCTCCGAGAGTACACAAAAATATTATCAATAAATACTATGATAAATTTATCGAGATAATCATGGAACACTCTGTTCATCAGATCCATTAAGGCGGCGGGAGCATTTGTCAGTCCAAATGACATCACTAGAAACTCGTAATGTCTATACCGCGTCCGAAAAGCTATCTTCGGAATGTCTTCCGGCCTGACCTTAAACTAATAATAACCCGATCTTAGATTAATCTTTGAAAACACATGTGCACCTTGGAGTTGATCAAATATATCGTCCATCCTTGGCAGAGGATACTTATTCTTAATCGTCAGCTTATTTAACTCCCTGTAGTTGATAAACATTCGTAACAACCCGTCTTTTTTCTTAACAAAAAGGATTGGCGCGCCCCACGGGGAAAAGCTAGGGCGTATAAATCCTTTCTTCACTAATTCTTCTAATTGCTTCTTCAACTCCTTCAGCTCCGTTGGCGTCATTCTATAGGGATTCTTTGATACTGGCTCAGCTCCTGGATGCATATCTATAGCGAACTCTATTTCCCGATCCGGGGGCAAGCCAAGTAAATCATATAAAAAAACTTTAGGGAAGTTTTCAATAATTAAAACATACTGCGGCCTCGAATTCTTGGGAATTTGCATATATATAATATTGGCAAGAAAACCATAACACTCACCAATCAAAATTTGACGAGCACTAATAGGCGTCATCACAGATATTCTTCTGGCATTTTTCATGGCCTAAAAGATGTGTTCCTCACCACCTAGGGGTTGAAATCTCACTGTCCCCGACCTGCAGTCGATCGTAGCGTAGTGTTTGAATAGCCAATCCATTCCCAATATTGCGTCATATCTCGTTATATCCATAACGATGAACCACACTATCTCGTACAATCTGATTCGAGTGCATCCTCCCACCAGAAGATAGCATCACTTCATAGCTACAATTCGTCGATATAGGCCATACGTCTAACTTGACCGCGAATGTGGTCGTAATAAATAAATGTGTAGTACCAGAGTCAATCAATGTATAAACACATACATAATTTACTGTATGGTACCTGACATCACGGCTGGCTGATACTAGTCGCCCGAATCAATCATCGTAAATACCCTCAGTGTTGTGCGCATAGTACCCCTCTTCAAGGCTGGGCAATCTCTGCTAATGTGGCCCACCTCGTTGCAATTGAAACACCAGACAACCCTGGGCTTCGAGCAGTCTCTGGCCAAATGTCCAGCTTCATTACAATTGTAGCACTTTCCGGAGTTCCATCTGCACTCACTCGGATGATAATTCATACACTTAGGGCACTGGGGATACTGTATCGGCCCTTGAGGCCTCTTACTACTTCCCTAACTACTAGAACACTCGCTAAATCTTTTAGTACCTCTCTGTTGTAGTGGTTGGGAGACACTTATGCTCTGCTGGATGGCAACTTCCTTGAAAGACCTCCTAGAAGCCTCTCTCTGATTAACACACTTCACCTCAGCTTCCTCCACCTCTAATGTCTTCGCCACCACCTCAGAGTAAGGCACGTTCCGTATGCTCGCTATCTTCACTCCTTTGTATATTTTTGACTCAACTCTTGTACAAACTGAAACAACTTATCTTCGTTCCGGCTTAACAAATTGCTGGCAAATCGGGACAAAGCCTCAAATCACCAGTTGTATTCCGTCACTAAAGTAGTTTGCTTTAACTGCAAGAACTCCATCCTTTTCGTTGCCTGAACTGTGCTGTTAAAATACTTGTCATAGAAGGCTTTCTTAAACTTCTCCCAAGCCATATGTTGAGTATTGACGGTAGGCTCTATAGACTCCCACCAAAATCGGGCATGCTTTGCTAGGTGAAATGTGGTCAGCATAACCTTATCCTGCTCTTGCACCTTCGCGTATTTAAACATACTCTCTACTACCAGGATCCGTTACTCGGTAGCCATCGAGTCTGATACTTGCCCTTCAAAAGTCGGTAGTCGCAATCTCTGAAATCGGTCACCCGACTGGTCCTGACTAGAGCTAGGGCATGCACCTCCTTGTACTTCTCGATTCATCAACATCCCTAGCTGCTGAGACTGTCGATCTACTAACTCTGTCAACCGTCGAATCGTCATCAAATCACTCTCACTCTTCTGTTCGGTTGTATCTCTCGACACCCTCGGACGTCCTGGTCGCCTAGACATTTTTTATTATTTTTCCTGTACAATAGTTAATTACTCTCATAAGCATTTGCTAAATAACACTAAACTTAAACACTTACAGTTGTCGAAGCACGTCATGCGGCAATCGGCGCTGTTAGGTAATCGTTTGAACGTTTTAACTTGCTGACTTTAACCCCCATAACATCCCCTACTACTACTGATTAACTATCCACTCTATTTTTTCCCAAGCGGTGTGGGAATTGTGACATGCCCTCATACCTTCACAATCCACCCCTCCTCATAGGGGCCCAACGTTCTTGTCGGCCACACTTCTAGTTAGGTAAAGGCTCTAATACCATAATTGTATCGCCCCAGATACCTACCTGTTTCCGGTTCGTTCACTGCTACTACTCACTCACTAGGATCAAAAGAATTCGAATAAAATTTAAAACTTTTGTTCCTCGGTTTAAAGCGACGTTTTTTAAAGTATTTTAAACGGCATCGCAACGGAAAAATTAATTAAAATCAGTTTGAATAAAACTCTATTTTTATAAAACATAAAACAGAGACACCGGTCGACACTTGTGAACGCCGGTCGACACCCGGGTTGTCTCGGGTTTTTCATAGGTCGACACTGGCTAACGCCGAACAACACCACGTTTCTCTCGAATCTTCTCGTCAGTCGACACTAGCAATCACCGGTCGACACTTCTACGCTTATCTCAAAGAGCGGTCGACACCTGCTTTCACAGGTCGACACCTTGATCCTCTTTGCTCACGCAGGTCGAACCCGCAGTCGACACCCTCACTGATTTTACACTAATCGGTCGACACCTATAGACTTCGGTCGACACTTATGTCAGCTCTGCCCATGCAGATCGACTCCTACGGTCGACACTTGCTAGGTTCGATCGACCACTAGGCCTATCAGTCGACACTTGTTTCGAAAAAAGTAGACAAAAATCGAACTAAACGTTTAAAACCCCATCCCTACTCATCAAAACAACTATAATTCCTGTTATATACATCGAATCATCCACTAAAAGTTTAAAATTCTGGTTTTATATCAAAACGACTCTATTTGACTCAAAATACCTCACCACCCATACCTACACTCGCCCTGGTCAAAACGCCCCAACAGCCGGCCAAATCGTCCGACGAGCGTCTTTCTCTAACTGCCTTCTAATTCTAGGTATGCTCAGAATACTCACTCGCTGCTACGTCGTCACTTACATCACAAAACACAACTATTAGCCTAATACTAAGTAAGTAATGCATAAAAACGAAACACTGTAAACAAACACATCCTACATATGCAATTTCTACAGTTTTTTCTCTTTACTTTTATTTTCGTCTCTTTCTTACATCAGCTTTATCTTCTTACTACTGAATTCTTTTTTATGTGCTAATTCGAGATGACACACCTCGCGGTCCACCTCAATGCACAAGGCCAAAGTCGATCTAGTAAATTGACACATCTCGCGGTCCACCTCACTGGAAAAGGTCACCACGTAAAGCGGAGAAAGAGTGATACAACTCGCGATCCACCTCACTGGACAAGACCACTAAACCTCACATTTATCTTTTTACCTATCTTCTCATTTCGATCGTTTTCTCATATCTTACTGTTTCACTTCGTAAAACATGAAAATTCATTTTCATTTCGTCTCGTAATTTAAAACCATGATGCATGTCACAAAGCATAACATAAAATAAACATGCAATGCATCCTACTGAACTGTGATGTAGACCTGAAAGCAAAACGTCTACTACATTACTTACCTGGCGTCCTTAGCAACTTATACACTGCTCGCTAACTAGAGAACCTATAAAATCACACATTTATCAGCTCTACTTTTCCTTCCAATTCATAAAACTCTAAAGGAAGCAACACTCTCACAACTAATCTAACTAACCCAAAATCTTATACAATTTCTGACTAAATTCAGAATCTCATAATTTCTCCAATACTCGTCCGATTTGGACGATTCGAAATGCTACGTGTTCCTTAAGGCGTCTAATTTCTAACGGTTGCGTCCATTTCTAATTGGACCTCCACAACTTGGCTAGATATGGCCGAATGTAAACCGTTCTACAATCCGAGCTTTCGGCTATCCAAACGATCAATCTTCTCCTTAAAATTCCGTAACCTACTCCTACTTCTAGTGTAAACACCAACACACGAATAAAAATCGATTTAAACTTCCAAATTTCGTATCTCCCTCTTAGGGTTTACTAAAACTACCCACTACTCAATTTACTTCACGTTTTACAGCTCAAAACCACTAGAGTACTAACTATCTACTAAAAAATAAAAAGAGTTTACCGAAAATTGAAGAAACGAAGAAGAACGGAGGAGAATCGTTGAGATTTCACGAGGGGAAAGGGAAAAACTGAAAGGGAAAGGGTGAGGGGTTTTGCCCTGGAGAGGGAGAACACCGATGGTGTTCTTCTTCCATTTAAAAAAAAAATAATAATAATAATAATATCTAATTACTAAACTTCCCTCAAACTTTAATTGTTTAATAAATCTATTATTTAGTCTGTATTCGGATCACATCTTAAAATTTCTCATTCACCATTAGTACCAAAATAATTTTTTATTTAAGAGTAGAAATTCTCCGCTCTAAATTCTAACCAAAACTCCACCGATTATAATTACGTAAATTTAAAATTAGTTTTAACGGAAAAATCTGGGTGTTACATTTCACACTACTTACAAAAATTTTGTCCTCAAAATTTGCTACCTAAACAACTCTGGATATCGGCTCATCATGTACTGTTGCCGCTCCCAAGTTGTTTATTCTAAGTTATGGTTACACCATAATACTTTCACCAGTGAAATCTCCTTGTTGCGTAAAATCTTCACCGCATAATCCAGAATCTACACTGACTTCTTTTCATACGTAAATGTGGGTTGAACCTATATATCCTGTTGCACCACGACGCGAGAAGGATATCGCATACACTTCCTCAGCATGGATACGTGAAATATATTGTGGATTCCATTCATTGAGGCTGGTAGCTACAGCTGGTAAGCTGTCTTCCTTATTCTCTTTGTAATAGGAAATGGTCCAACAAATCTTGCGTTCAATTTGCCTCTTTTCCCGAATCTCACAATTCTTTTAAATGGCAAAACTTTCAGCAAAACTTCATCAGTCAGCTCAAATTCTAACTCTATTCTCCGACGATACGCATAACTCTTCTGCTGGATTTGAGCAGTTAGAATTCGTTGTTGAATAAATGCAATTTTCTCTACTGTCTGCTGCAAAATATCTAGATCAACCAACCTCGTCTCGCTGACTTCACCCCAATATATCAGAGATCTATACTAAAATCTCAACTTAAAATATAGAAAACCTTAATAAGTTTGGAAATATAAAATTTGAAAATCCTAAAATCTCAAAAAATATAAAAAAAATGCATTTTTGGAAAACCTAAACGCAGGCGCATGTGCGGCATTGGCTGCTATTGCAAGCGCTTGCTGGTCACAAACCTCTTGCGCTATCGCGCCCCTATACACCTCTTTCGTACCTTTTTGTGCCTCTAGCGCTCCCAACACCTTGTTATATAAAGTGATTCATGTTTTTCACTTGGTTGACTTACAAAGTGCACTTTCAACGTGTTTTTGGCTTCTACTTGTAAGTTTTTATTCAAAAACATTTTTACACTTTCAAAGGCATTAATTTTCTTTAATGAATTTTTATCCATACTCAAAAATTTTTTTGATAGAACAGTATTGTGCTCACCCACAATAGCATTTTTCAAAGCTTATAGGTTGATCATTCCACCAATAAAAAATCACTCTCTAAATTTATCCACTTGTTACATCATTTAATCCTCATGTAGATTGTATTCTTTTTTTCCATATACCTTATAATCATCATAATAGTAATATAAAACACAAACTTGTATTTGAATACGAAGTTAAATTTTATTGGAGTTCTTGGGTATTACACACACCCCCACCGCCCCCTGGTCTTAGTTTAATTTTGATCCTACAACAAGATGCTAGGGTAATTGTTGTATTTTAATGTCATATTTGTGATTAATATTGATCGAGGATGTGTTTTATTGTGACATACATGTTGATATTAATTGGGAACATGTTAAATTATGGACTTTTGATGATGACACATTAATGGGTGTAATGATGTTTCGAGAATGTACTAAAGTAAATTGTTGTTTTTTAATTATCGTATTCATAATTATTTGAGGATGTGTTGTTGACCTTTAGCTTTGTAGTATTAGTTTTATTGATGATTGAATGACATGATGTATTATGATAATGGAATATTGTTGTGGCTTGGATGGGAAAATAGGTTGGATTGATGTTATGTTTTTATGTTTTATATGACATGATTAAATGTATGCATCATGCATTATGAAAGTGTTTTAATTAATTCTGAACAACCGAATGAATGTATGTAAATAGTTGTTGTGGGACATGGTTCAAGTTGACTATTTCTTATAAAGTAGACCAAATAGTGCCCACTTCTTTCCCTTGACTAAATTACCCCAACCATTGGACTATAAACTAAAAGAAAAGAAATAACAAAAACTAAAAATAAAATACATGTGTTTTACAAAATTACATATCATGCTCATATTACTTATATACCTCTTATTAAGTATTAGACTTATAAATGAACTTTGTGATGTAGATGAAAAAAATGTTGACATACTTGATAAAAAAAACAAATGAAAAATACAGTTGAAGAGCTGCTTCCATGGGCAAGGTTGCAGCATTGTTGGTGCGATAATATCCAATGGTTGTGGCTCAAGAACAATGTTTTCACAAGAAATAATTTCAAAATTAAATTTTTTATTTTACCAAGTTTGATGTTTTTTTTTTTTTTTGTTAAACAACTATAAAGAACAAATGGTATTTCATTTTAAAGATTTAAGTTTAGAATTTTTGAAAGTCTTCCATTGCTTTTTTTTTCAAAGGCACGATCTCATTGTGAAACAAAATAAGTAAATAAATGATAGAATTAAAAGACAGTACACTACGAGGCGTTACAGAAACAATAAAATAATCATGTCATTAGTATCCAATTGTACGCATGATTAAATGAATTAAAATTGAAAAAAAAAATAGATAAAAAATAAAAAAAGATCTACACTTTTAAATTTATCATTAAAGAAATGAAAAGTTTTTAATAACTTAGTGAATAAGTCTTTACTTAATAAATAAACATATTGCAAATGCTAATAAAGCAAAATATTATGATAATTTAAACAAAATATATGTTATATGAAAATATTTTATAATAATATTTTTGAAATTACTTAATAAAAAAGATTTTGACATGTTGCAAAAATTAATATGAAGATATTTTATCATAATATAAAATAATTTAATAGATAAGGACTAAGTAACGAATAAAGCTTGATAATTGCATTAAAAAGATAAAATATATTAATATCTAATATGTTAATATCAAAATGGTAATTAAAAATTTAAAAATCAATAAATCAAAATGTTAACATAAATCCAAATATAAATGAGAAAAAAGATAGAACAAGTGTAAACCAAGAAGATAAACAGTAAAGAAAATACGATAATGAAGGTGGAAAAGGCTACGCAGAAACACAAATAAATTTAAATAAAAATAAAATATCATTATGCATAAAAAAATTTAAGAATAATATCATTAAGAAAACTACCGTGCATGCGTGATGTGACTCAATATTCAACCTGTGATAGTTACATAACATACAGTGCACGAGAATAACATAATAGGATTTATAGTAAAGTGTAATTTGGCGCTTACATGTTATTTTAATAGAAAATAACATATTTTTATCACGTATTATATTTTTGTACTCAAAATGTTCTTGCTTAGAGTCAAAATCGGATCGAACAGGTTCGCCTAAAATTTAAAAACTAATCAGATTTTTCTTGACCCTCAGCTCTCTCGACCCTCAGATCGTTTATCTCTCGCCTCGCGCTCTCTCGTCCAACTTGCTCGCCTCTCTCTCGCACTACTCACTTGTCTCTCTCTCGCCAGTCGCTTGTGCTCGCATCGTCGGTCTTCTTACCCTAGAACTATTCTCCCTGTCTGCTTTTGCTCCTTTCTCTTTTCTACATTGTCTGTGTAAGTACAAATGCGTTTCTCCATTTTATGTTACATACCTATTTTCTATTGCATACATATTTTCTGTTACATATCAATTTTCTGTTGCATACCTATTTTCTATTACATATCTATTTTCTGTCTCCGTGCTATTGTCCTCACTCCTCACTGTATGTACTGTATTGTGTAATTTTTGTGAAAGTAAAAATTAAGGCTAATTATTTTTTACTTTCCAGCTCAATGTTTGGATGTTAGTTGATAAATTATGGTTAATTTTGATTGATTGGTTGGTTGACTAATCACAGATGATCGTTTGGTTAGAATAAAAAAAACAGAAATAGTAGTTTTCTGTTTTTCTTTCCTGGTTAGTGTACTGTTTTCAAAAAAAAATTTGCGTTCTGTTTTGATGAATCAATTGCATGTTTAACTTGGCATACAATCTGTTGCAACTTAATTTTGAACCTCTGTAATTCTGTTCTATTCTTGGATGCAATTTTGTTTATGTTTGAATAAAATTGTTGCATAATTCAATTGCTATAATGGCTTCGGGAAGAAGCCATTCGGCTGCTTCAATTGTCACTCGAGAGAAAGCAGAAGGAAGACGCGAGGGAGAGAGGGCGATCGGGAGCCGAGGTTGTGATCTTCGATCGGTGGACGTCGAGCTCGAGGGTGTGAGCAAAACCGCGGCCGAGTGTTTCTTCTCCGGCGATCGGGGTCGTTTAGTTGCTGTAGCTCGAATTTTCGAAGATAGTGAGCCCGAACGTGTTCTGCCGACGACCGCGAAGGGCGGGTTGCCGACCAATTCTACCACCGACGATTTGGGCGCCTTATTGGAATCTTTCTTCTTTTCCGTTGTGTGCAGAACTCCATTGTTCGGTAAGTCTCTCTTCCTCCCTCTGCTGTTATGTCCGTTTGGCCGAGTGTAAGGTTTGGCCTCCCTCCATTTTTGGTGATTTTGGCTGAAGTGTTGAGGAGGGAGTGCCGGGAATTTGGAGGGAGAAACCGAAGGCGAGCCCTGTTGGTTTCCCTGTTGTTGGCCTGGCTTGGTGCTCGGCCTCCTTTCAATTCCGGCAAGCTTGGCCGGAATGTATAAGTGGGATACGACTAATTGTGTATAGGAGTTGTGAAATTAGAAATTAAATCAAGAATCGGACGTTCTTGGCTTTGGGGCAGCTTCTATTTTTGGCCGTTTCGGCCTACGTTTTGGCTGAACATTTTAAATTATGTTTTTTTGGGTTAAAATAGGTTGTTGGAGGAACGTGTGGCCGCTGGAATCGTTCGATTCTGATATCCGACGCAAAAGTTATGCGCGTCAGAAGTTTATGTCGGATTTTGGTCCAAGTCAAATTAGTGACCGCTTTTCGTGGAATTTCGACGTGTGATAGTGGCATGTCTGTTTTTGGTGTGTAAAGCTGAATTGAGCGCGTTTTGGTTGAAGAAAAACAAAGGTTGAAATTTTATAAAAAATGACAGATTTGATTTTTGGATTTTTTGCCTGTTTGCGCCTTACCGTTTTAAAATCCGTCTTAGTATGTTAAACTAGGTTTCTAAGGGGACGCTTAGCCACTTGAATCGTTCGATTTCGTTGACGGACGCAAAAGTTATGCGCGTCCGAACTTTGGGCTGGTTT
>CM039519.1:22940561-23103147 GCA_022433055.1 Begonia peltatifolia | reverse complement strand
TGAGGATATGGGCAGTGGTACCGCGGATCCTACTAGTGTGTGGGCCGGTGCAACACCAGTCGCGGATCCTACTCGAGGGGTGGGCCAGCTGGGCTGTTGCGAAACACGTGTGTGTGGCAACTGTGGCCCCGTGCTGGGGAGGCTGGGACAGGGGCGACGTGTCAGGGTGTAGAGTGGCGTGAGGTACACCCTTACCCTGATGTGGTTGCCGTGTGGTGATGCGTGTGTGTAGCTTGTGGGCCTCGTTGCTGGGGAGTCCGGGACGGTGGCGACGTGTCAGGGTGTAGGGTGGCGTGAGGTTCCTACTTACTCTGGTGCGGCTGCACTACGCGTCGCAGATGTGACAACATGAGTGTGAGTGTAGAGACTGCATGTGCTAGGATTGGATTGTCGGCTTTTACTTTCATATCGCACTACTTACTGAGCGTTAGGCTTATGTTGTGTGTTCTGTGGTGTAGGTGCTGACGATACTGCTGGTGAGCCTCGAGTGCCTAGTCCAGAGGCATAGGATAGTTGGCAGCGTGCGACCACAACACCGGATAGTGGATTTTTGTTAGGGCGACCCGATCCGTGGAATTGGTAGGTTGTGGCATGGTTGGTTTTGGAGGTTTTCTTTCTTTTCTGATGATTATGTACAGTCGATGAGATGAGGTGTATATGTGTCAGTGTATAGATATAAGGAGTGCGTGTGATTTTGGTGACGTACGCAGATATTTTTCATGTTAGAGTATGATATTACTCTATACTGGGGACTCTCTTCATTTGTATTTGATGTATTTTCGTTGTTTTCATACTCTGATTTGATTATGGTGGTTTCTCTGGATGATGGATAGATAGATACTGTTAGTTTTGGTGAGTTGTGTGCAAGGTTTTTAAATTTTGGGATAGACAGTTTTTAGCCGTTACTCTGCCAAAATTTCGGGAGAGAGGTAGGGAGTCGAGGGGATATGGAATGGGTTGAGATGTGAATAGTAAATGCTAGAGAAGGGTAGATGAACGGGGGAGTGCGGCGTGATCGCAGGTGCGCGGGGTACGCGGCCCTGCGGGTGCTCATGAGTCGTGCGGCGCCGAGTAAGGGCGTGCGCACGGACGTGCTATAAAGTGGCAGGGTGCGTGGGGCACGCGGCGCTGTGAGCGTGCGCGAGACATAGTGACGTGTAGTTGGCACGTGCGGCACTGCGAGAGTGCGCGCGGGGTGTTGAAGTGGGGACGTGAGTGCGCAGTACCGGATTTTGTAGTTCGAGGGGTGCGTTGGATTCCTTCCTAAGATTTCAAGTCTTGCCGTTTTATTTTAAACTGTTTTAAATGGTTTTCTTTTCCACTGCGTATTTTTATATTAAGGATTTCGTGTTCCCTCTTCGGGACGCGAGTTGTTTTCGAATCGAGTCGAAAATTTTTCATACTCACAAATGTTCTTTTGAAAATGATTTGAAAACGAAAGGGGTATTAAATTGAATGAGTTTTGTCAAGTGTTAGTCTACATGTAGTGTGTAGTTGCACTGTAACGCACCGGGAACGCGGGGTTTCTCGGGGCGTTACAAGTCCATTTTCTATCCTAATTTAAGCTGTTTTTCTAAATTTGTTGACAAAATTATAACATGTTCTTACTATGTTTTTGATTGTTGATTGGTGATTTTAATCCTGTTTATTTTGTTTGCTTAAATTGTCGCATACCTATTTTCGGATTCAACTATTAAAAAATCTGAATCTGTTAAAATTGGTAAACATAATTGAGAATAAATTATTTTCTGGAAAAGTAACAATTGTTGGGATCTAGGTGGAATCATAAGTAATCGTGTCTATATGTTCAGTATTTTATTTGGTTTTCTACTTTTGTTTCGAGCTGTGAAAGTACAGCAGAGAAGGATGATCAGGTGTAGAAATGGACAAACATCGGGCATTGTAAACAGTCAAATTAGATGGTATTGCAACGTAAAAGCAACAATGCGAATAGGATGGACACGGAAGAATCCTGGTCAAAGGTTTCTTACTTGTCCCAAATTTAAAGTAAATTTTTATTCATTATCATAATTGATGCATAAATTTCTACTGTAAGAGGATGCAATTTCTTTTCCTGGTACGACGAACCATTAAGAGGCAGACAAAAGAATGTGGTTAACATTTTACAATTTAGACTCGAAAAAGCTGAAGCGAGAGTTGCAGATATTGAATCAAGACTCGAACAAGCTGCAAGAACACTCGAATAAGCTAAATCAAAGAATGTGCAGCTGTATTATTGTTTGTATCAATTGTTTTAGTAGACGCGTATGGTAATAATTGTACTCTTTATCAACTATAATGACATTTTCCATGATATGAATGTGTTTTTCATATCATTGTTACAAAATCATCCTTTGCAAATCCATGATATCCAAATCCAACTACATATAAAATATAATAATATCCAACTATATATGCAAATCCAACTATGTACAAAATGTAAAAATATCCAGATATTCACAAAAATATCCATATCGTATCTAAATCCGTTCCATAATCATATCCAACTACATATTCATAATTTATATCCCAATCAAAATCCCCAACCATATCTATATTCATATCATCGTTTCAAAATCAACATTATATTCATATCATCGTTATAAAATCATACTTTGCGAATCCATGATATGTAAATCTAACTATATATAAAATGTAATAATATCCAGCTAAATAAGCAAATCCAACTATGTACAAAATGTAAAAATATCCAGCTATCCACAAAAATATCCATATCATATCTAAATCCATTACATAATCCATATCCAAATCCATATCAACATCAAAATTTCCAACCATATCCATATTCATGTCAACATATATTCATATCATCGTTACAAGTTCATCCTCTACGAATGTCTGGTTGTACTGAAGACTCCAGCATAATATAAACAATTAATTGTTAACAATAATTAAATACGATGTAACAAATTGCAAAAGAGAAGAAACATTACTAACTTAGGTTCCGATGCAATATGAAGAAAAACCAAACAAAGTGATCTCCCTCGTGATGTTGATGCACTGGTTTCCATTCTAGAATCAATGGTTACTCTTTTGCACGTTCTAGCGTTATGGTTTAGACCCCGACATTTATTGCACTTAATAACCTTACGTATCTTGGTTAATGTACTCTGACCTTGAGGTTTATCAACATCCCTCATTCTCTTCTTTTTTCGTCCTCCCAAGTAGTCTCCACACAATCGGTGGCTGAATTTCTCTCATAGCTGAAGGTGACCACATGTCTAAGTCATTCATTGGTTGTATAAACTGTGAATATACCGTCAAGTATGTATGTCGATGGTAACAACGATCAACGTTCAATTCAATGTCCCTCCTCATGAATGATATGCATGGTACAACAAGCACATATGGTATGCCTACAAGTTGCCACCAGTTACAACTACATGTAGCGTTGGCTAAGTCAACGACGAATTGTTGATTGGTATCACTAATTTGAAATCTTTCAGCACCAGCTCTGATTGCACACCAGTTTCTACCTGAATCTTATAATTTGTTTAACTTCTTTCATATCTGAGGGCATAGTAATCCGTTTTGTTGCTCCATTTGTTGTTGCCTCTAAAAAATTCTTGCCATTAGAGCCGATCTTATCATTTCTATCATGGTCACAATCGGCTTATCACGTGTTGATAAAATGAAGGCGTTGAATGACTCGCTCAGATTTTTTGATGTTATCTCACACTTTGATCTATGAGTAAAAGCATGTATAGACCAGTGCTTCACATCATACTCTGCAAGATATCTATATGGTGCTTCATTGAAGCTCTGTAGCCTCTTCATTTCCTTCACAAACATTTCACATATTGTTGCAGTAGAAACATTCCACATAATGTCTTTGTATATTTTTCCACGTAACTTCCTCTTGAAGTTTGCGTACATATAACGTACACAAAATCAAACCTCTGGCTCTGGTACATGTTTTTGAATAACCGCTTCCAAACCCTGCATAAAAGATATGTCATATGTAAGTAGGTGAAAATATATAAACCTTAACAATGATTACATATACTTACTTTTTGTTTATCAGAGATGAATGTCTAGCCTTCACCATGATCACATTCAATATCCGTCAACAAACCTCACAAACCATTTCTAAGACTTTTTCGACTCAACATCCACAACAGCCACTGCAACAAGATATATTCCGTTATTTGCATCAACACTGACAGCGGTTAGAAGTAGACTAAGACATGCCCCTTTCAAGTGACATTCGTCCAAACTTATTACTGGTCGATATCCATCTAAAAGACCTCTTTTACAGGCATCTAAGCACATGTAAAATCGCTTAAATATGGGCTCTATTTGACCATCAACCCTGTCAACGTTAACAACGAAGCTGATACCCTGATTGGATTCAGAACGTCTCCTGCATACAACCCCAGTTGTTTATATTGTTCAGCTGAATCCATATTTATAACCCTCGTCGCCCTAAATGCTAGGCTAGGGCTAATGTTGACATTATAGTCTCGTCTAACTGTGTCAATAATAAATGGTATTTCTCATCAAGGCTTGCTTCTAAATTGATGCACATAATATTCTGCCACCCACTTTGTTATTGCATGGCGACTTTCCATTGTGCGAGCACACACATGAACATCATTCAACTTCTTCACTTGAAAAGTCTTTTCATCTACTACTCTTGATGCACAGAGTCTCCAAGCACAATTTTCCTGACATCTAGCTTCTATTCTTCGTTGCTCATGTTTTGTAAATCTGATGTCAAATTCGCTAACCAAAGCATAATTGGCGACTTTCTTTTTAATTTTAGCCAATGAGCTGAATTCGTCACCCAAACATACTTCTAAAGAGTTGTTGTTTGATTCCACTATGTTGGTTACATGCATCATATAATCGGATTCAGCGGCTGAAAGATTTTCATCAGATAAGGAGGCCGAAACTGATAGAATTCAGCGACGGAAAGATTTTCATCGGATAAGGAGGCTGAAACTGATGGAATCGCAATATGTATCGAAACCTCTGCTTCACCAACAGCTGGCTCATCTACATGAATTGGAGCCTCTACTTCACCAACAGATGCTTTATCTACATGAATTAGATCTCCCTCTTAACCAACTTGAGTACCACAATTAGACTCTGATTAATCAGATGACTCGTCATTTCTATCTTCTTTCTGGGCAAATACGTCAATGTCTTAATGGTTTATGTACATATGAATACGACAGTTGTTATCCAACGCCCCAACCATATGAAGTACATCATTATCGAACTCCATTTTTCGCAGTTATTTTTCCTTAATGGAAGTTCCACCTAATACAAAATCTTTCATACGTCAGCTCTGACATTTACTATCATGTCTACAACCACAAAAGATGACACCATATTCACATCAATATTCGTAACTAATGCATTATCACCATCCATGTACTGTAAATTTTTTTTTCTTGATAAACTTCCATCCATAGTAAAAATCAATCGAAAATGTGTCCATCTTCTTCCCTGCAAAACAAAAGAGAAATAATTATGTTTTCCATATACAGTTCGACAAAATAATTATAAAAAATGTTTATATTAGAAGCGTTACGAGAATTAAGCGAAAATCAATTACAAAACAACCAAGACAATATAAAACAATTTCTCATCGCCTTCTTTCTCAAGGAGTTGATTTCAAGCATATTGACAAAGAAAGGGATTCGTAATTTCACTGAAAATCACGATTGACTGGGATCATGTCAGCATTTCATTTTTTTAGGGATAATTATATAATTCTTCAAGTTTTGGTTTCTTGTTTTAGGTCTTACATCTTTCCATTTTCTGGAAATCCATCTCTCTGCAATACAAACAAATTTATTGTTGTTCTAAAATCTTATAATATTTCACATGACAGTTAAGAACCTTTAAATTACTTGGCTTCTGCACCAATCAACACTCCCTCCACCACTTTTCTTCGATGCCTTAATCCTCTACCAGTACTTTTGAAAGTCAATTTCTACATTTAACTTTTTACCCGTCCCATTTAATGCCTTATGTT
This sequence comes from Begonia peltatifolia, assembly GCA_022433055.1. Lineage (NCBI taxonomy): Eukaryota > Viridiplantae > Streptophyta > Magnoliopsida > Cucurbitales > Begoniaceae > Begonia > Begonia peltatifolia. Next base: position 23,097,140 of record CM039519.1, on the reverse strand, counting down.
GCTTTTATATCATAATTTGATCTAATCTATTGTTTCGTCTGCCTACTTTCGTCATGATAATTTCCAATTCTAACATATTTACAAATGTTTTAAGAGTTGAATGCAAAATAAGTATGCAATAGAAAATGGATATATAACAAAAAATAGGTATACAACAGAAAATAGGTATGTAACACGAAATCGAGAAGCGCATTGGTATTTACACAAGCAATGGAGACAGGAGAAAGGAGCGAAAGCGTACAGGGGGAATAGTTCTAGGGTAAGAAGATCAGCGGTGCGAGCACGAGCGACTGGCGAGAGAGAGGCAAGCGAGCAATGCAAGAGACCGCGAGGTGAGAGAGAGGTGATCTGAGAGTCGAGATAGCGAGTCGAGGGAGAGTCGATCTGAGGGTCGAGAGAGCTGAAGGTCAGGGGAAATTTGATTAGTTTTTAAATTTTAGGCGAACTGGTTCGGTGTGTTTCTGATTCTAAACAAGGACATCCAGCAGGTACAAAAATATGACACATGACGAAAATATGTTATTTTAACAGAAAATGACACACTAGATGGTGAATTGCCTATTATCAATATATTAAATTTATTTTTATCTATTATCTGAGTTTACGATATAAATTATAATTTATCATACGATGGAAATTAAATTGTCCTTTACAGTGGTATACATGTAGAGAGAAAATATGATATAAAAAATGTCTTTTTAACTTCTTGTTTTATTAAAGGAAGAGGTGGTCTCAATTGGAAAGAGAGGTCTCAAGTGGAGAGAGAGGTGGAAAGACTAAAGAGCAAACTACTACGTTGACAAGTGGCTGCATCTTATTTATTTATTATGTCTTGTGCACTTTAAAAATTTTAAAAAAATATTTACACTTAAAAATATTTAAAAGAAATGCCTTAAAAACTTTAAAACATTGAAAGAAATGTCACTAAAATCTCTAAAACATTTAAAAGAAAGGCTATTAAAAGAAATCCATGATCCCTCGTTTTAGTAGGTATAGAAATACCAATAAATACTTTAAAACATATAAAAAATGTCATTAAAAGAAATTCACACTTAAAAACATTTATAAAAAAATTCATTAACAACTTTACAACATTTAAAAGAAATGTCATGAAAAGAAATTCAAGATATACATTAAAGAAATACATTAAAAAATTCAGGAGACAAAAAATTCATTAAAAATCCATAAAAATTATGGATTCATTCTTTCGTTCGTATAGGTATGTAGATATAGAAATAAATATTTAAAAAATTATTTAATATAATGTACATAGTAAAAAAATTGATAGTAAAAACAAAAAACTATGGTGACAAAATATATTAATATCTAATATGTTAAGGTCAAGATAGTAATCGGCGAAATAAAAATAAAATAAAACAAAATTTTTAAGAAAATTCAAACATAAATGATAATTTAAAATAAAGAGTTTATTTTAAATAAATATTAAAGTTTTGGTTTTTTTTAAAACAACGTTAAAATTTACTATTTATCGTAAAAACATTAACGTTTTGATAAATAGATACTTTGAACCTTCGAAAGAGGTGGGGAGTACGTACTCTCAGGATAGTACGACCGGTACAGCTGTACCGGCCGTCCCGTATTCAATTTGTAAATTTTTCTAAAATTTTTCAGAGCGAGCACGTACTCTCACTCTCTCCAAAAAATGGACATACTCTCCCACCTAGTGCATACTCTAAGGGAAGAGTACGTACTCTCCCCTTTAGAGAATGTACTCTCCCCTCTAGAAGATGTAGAGTACGTACTGCAGATTGAATACGACAACTAAACAGTCCGTACTCTCTCCTTTAGAGTACAGACCCGTGACAAAAGTCATGGGTTCTTGCTAGGGGAGTACGACCGGTTCAACTGTACCGGCCGTACTTCCCCCCAAAAACAAAAACTCATAACTTTTGTTACGGGTTTTAAGAAATAGAAGATGGATGGTCCAATAACCAGCTGTCCCTCCTTATGAGAGTACGGTTGGTTCAGTTGAACCGATCGTACTATCTCCGAAAAATTTTAGAAAACTTGTATATTGAGTACGGCAAGGCCGGTGTAGTTGGACTGGCTCAATCGGCAGGATCAGTTGCTTATTTATCAAACGTTAAGTTTTTTTTATGATGAATAGTAAACTTTAGGGTTTTTTTTAAAAAAAAACCAAAACTTTAAAGTTTATTTTAAAATAAACCCTTTATTTTTTAAAAATAAACCTTAAAGTTTTGATAAATAGGCAATTTGAACAAGCCGATCCAACTGTACCGGCCATCCCGTAATTTGAACGGCAAGTTTTCTAAAATTTTTCGGAGAAAGTATGGCCAGTTGAGGTTAATCGGCCGTAATCTCATAAGGAAGGACGGCTGCTCCTGATCAGCCGTACTCTCTTTCTTAAAACTCATGACAAAAGTCACGAGTTTTCGTTTTTAGAGAGAAATATGGCTGGTCCAGTTGGACCGGTCGTATTCCTTAGCAAGAACTCATGACTTTTGTCACGGGTACATACTCTAAGAGAGAAAGTATGAACTGTGTAGTTGTTGTACTCCATCTGGAGTACGTACTCTAAGGAGAAGAGTACATCCTTTAGAGGAGAGAGTACGTGCTCTTCCCGAAAAATTTTAGAAAAATTTGCACATTGAATACTGGACCGGCCGTACTCTTCTGAGAGTACGTACTCCCCACCCCCCTGTATTCGGAGGTTGAAATTACCTATTTATCAAGCGTTAAAGTTTTTTACGATAAATAATAAATTTTAAAATTTTTTAAAAAAATAATCAAAACTTTAAAATAAATCTTAAAATAAATTAATTACTTGTTTGAAAATATTTATCATGAAAAAATTTATTAATATATTATAATTGAGTTCAAAATGTTAATTAAAAAAATAAAAATAAAATACCCAAAGTCAAAATATATTAATATATTATTTTTTAATATTAAAATGATAGTTGACAAAATAAAATAGAAACCACTTTGGTATACTTGATTTAGAAGGCATGGTCATGTTATTGAGAATGAAAAAATGTTAGGTCTCATGTTTGTCTCTTGTGGGCCATGTGACCTGACATTATCATCTTTACGTGTTAAGATAAAATATATTACTATATTATAAAGTCAAAATAATAATTTATAAAATAAATCAAAATATTAAAACAAAACTTAACATTCACACCTTTGTGCACTCGCGAGTATAACAAAAGCAGCTTTATAGAGGGCATATTTTCATAAACAAGATATATACATTAAATCAATACAACAAAAAAGAACAAGAACTATAACTTACAAATAAAAGGAACACTCTCTAGCAAATAAAATGAACACACTACGAATAGGCTGAATAATTATCTAAAAATATGCACTCTTTAAAGATGCATCTTTTCGAGAGATGCATTTTTAAAGAGTGCATATTTTCATAAATAAGATATATACCTTAAACTAATACAATAAAGAAAAGGAAACAAATAGTAAATTACAAATAAAATGAACAGTCTTTGTCAAATAACATGAACATGATACGGATAGAGAGAATAATTATCCAAAAAAAAACAAAAGTCCCGTGAGAGAGAATGAAAGTCTCTAAGTAGGGACATAAAGTGAGGATGTGCACTTGCAAAAAAGAAAAAGAAATTAATACAAAAGATATATAAATTAAATTAACAGGATAAAGAAAATAAAATAGACAAAATCTCTAACAAATAAAATGAAAAAATTTCTAGAAAAAGAGAGAATGAGAGTTATAAATAATAATAAATAATGAGAGTGTACAAAAAATAATTATTTACTTTGAAGTGATCCTACTTTAATGAGTTTGATTGAGAAGCCATAACCATGTGATTGAGAATGAAAAAACGTTGGTTCTCAATGCAACTTCTTGTGGGGATATGTGACGTCGCATTATCATCTTTTCATGTTAAAACAATATATATATATATATATATATATATATATATATATATAGCACCCGAGAACCCATGTATTACTGGTGCGTTCATTATGATTACGCGTCGCTCTGATACTATAACTGTAACACTCCCGAGTCCTCCCGCTTGACCCAGGACGCTAAATATACTTATAAAATCGCAATATAAAAATTCGCATAAACTTCAAAACCTTGTCCCTCGACTTAAGAACGTTTCCATTGAAAATATTTAAAAATATTACAGCAAAAGACTCTAGCCAAAATAAACGTTTAAATGAAATCATAAATCTTGAATTGAGGAACAGTAAAATTGGTCGACACTCTTCCCGTTTTACATTTACCGGTTGACACTTACGTGCGTAGATCGACACCTTAACCCTCTCTGTTTGCAGCGGTCGAACTTCAAGATTGACACCTCCTTAAGAAATGCACTCATCAGTCGACACCTACCCACAAGGGTCGACACTTTAATATCCTCTGAACTGCGTCGGTCGAATCTTGAGGTCGACACCTACTTTAGAAATGCACTCACTGGTCGACACCTACCCACAGGGGTCGACACTTTAATACCATCTGGACTGCGTCAGTCGAACCTTGGGGTCGACACCTGCTAAGTCCGGTTGACCACTAAGCCTATAGGTCGACACTTCACTTCAGAAAACTTTACTGAATTGAACGATATTTGCAGAAAACTTTTAGCAGTCGATTTAAACCGTCAAACCTAAAACCAGCATTTTCTAATCACATTTACCCTCCAAGAACTCCAAGTATATTCATACATCAAAACGACCTAAACCTGTGTTTAGAACTTGAGCACGTAGTTTAAAACATCTACTGATATTGGAAATTTAATTGTACATTTCAAAAGAAGATAAAATGACTCTATAAGTGTACTCAAAATATTTAAATCTACATATACAGACTCATCTACCATAAACGTCGCCCATAAACGAAGAAAGTCCATAATGTAGAGTAACACTGCTCTCACTATGGAATGAACACGCGCGTCGTAAAATCAATCAAGACGTCCTACCATCACCTACCATATTCACGAGTCAGGTCGTCCTAACAATCTGCCATCCAGTATCTCGGTAGCATGCCGCCAACTGTCCTACGCCTCAAAACTAGGTTCTCGGGGCTCACTAGAAATAATGTCTGCACCTACATCATAGAACACACATCATAAGCGTAACGCTCAGTAAGTAATGCGATATGAGAAGTAAAATCGACAATACAATCCTATCACATGCAGTCTCTACTCTCACGCTCATATTATCGTCATCTGTGACGCGTAGTGCAATCGCACCAAGGAGAGAATGAACCTAGCACCACACTATACCCTGACATGTCGCCATCGTCCCAGACTCTCCAGCAACGAGGCCCACAAGCTACACACTCACGTCACCACACAGCAACCACATCAGGGTGAGAGTGAACTTCGCGCCACGCTACACTCTGATGCATCACCCCCGTCCCAGCCTCCCCAGCAACGAGGCCACAATTGCCACACACGCCCACATCCGCAGCAGCCATGTCAGGGTGAGCATAAACCTCGCGCCAACACCACACCCCAACACGTCGTCAACGTCCCAGTCTCCCTCGCAATGAGGCCAAAGCCACCCACACATGCGTCATCCTCACCATCACACATCACAACATTCCACAGTTCAAAACCATACTCAAATTCATTTTCATGCAACTTTTCCAAAACATGATGCATGACAAAAGTAAATACACATATCAACATGCAACAAATCCTATCGTTCCATAGTGTAGGCCCACTTGGGCAAAGCACATGCATGCACTACTTACCTGGCGTCCTACGCTCACTCGACGCACGATTTTGCCAAAAACACCTCAACCTAAAACAAAACCAAAATCCATCAAAACTCATCTTAGAACTCGTCTTACGTACTAAAACTATCAACACTAACTTGACACAGCGCAATTTCACCAAAAACGCTCACTAATCCAACCCGGCTCGAAACTCGATATAACCTTCCGATGCGCATAACTTTTACGTCGGTTATTAGAATCGAACGATTCATGAGGCTAAACGCTCCTCTAGGAACCTAGTTTAACATACTAAAACAGATTCTAAAAAGATAAATCACAACTAGGTGAAAAACACTAAAAATCAAATCTGCCATTCACTTAAAAATTCCACATCTTCGGTTTTTCAACAAAAATAACTCAATTCCTCACCAATCTATCACATTCTAACCTATTAAGTATAATTTTAACAAAATTAGATATTTCAAACACCAAAATCCGAACTGCACAGTCAACAGTCTCGGGTTTTCCTCCAAACCCGAGCACTCAGTCAGTCAACAGTTAAACACTATTGATGCCCCTTCTAAACGCTCTAGTTACACACTCGAACTTCGGAAGTCCAGCTCAAAGCATACCGATCACAATCGGTCGCCAAAACAGAGAGGATAACAGGGAAAGACTACCTATTTTTCGGTCGGGTTTAGCGCGGAGAAATCGAGCTACCAGCTAGCTTCAGCTCGTCGGAGTATCATGCACACCGGCATCTATCCTTCGGCAGTTCCCTCCTCTCCCGATTTCTCTCGCTCGTCGCTCAGCCAAAGGGAGCTCGGGCTCTCTTCGGTTACACGAGGTGGCATTATATATATAATTAAAATGATAAATATTAATTAATGTAAAATATCAAAACGCCATCACATACTTTAATCGTCCATATCACCGTTTTATTCGCACCCTCCCAACTTTAAATTTTTTTGAAAAATGTCACTAAATTTAGATTCCGAGTTTCATAAATTAATTTACCAGTTAAAATATTTCTCAAAATTCCAACTGAGATTTAAATTAAAATTTCAGAAACTAAATCTAATATTCAAAATTTTTCAGGTTATTACAATATAACTATATTATAATGTTAAAATAGTAATTTACAAGATACATATAAAATAAATCAAAATATTAAAATAAAATCTAACATCCACATTTTAGTGCACTCGTGAATCTTATGGTGGGTTGAGAGATGCAACTTTATAAAGTGCATATTTCCATAAACAAAATATATACATTAAATTAATAAAACAAATAAAAGAAAACGAACACCAAATAAAAGGAAACGAACACTAAGTTACAAATAAAAGAAACAGCATATGACAAATAACATCAACATGTTACAGGTAGAGGGAATAATTATAAAAAAAAAAAAACAGAAGTTCCCGAGAGAGAATGAAAATCTCAAATAGTGACAAAGAGTGAGGATGTGCACTTGGGAGAAAGAAAATGAAATTAATACAGGAAGACATATAAATTAAATTAATAGAAAAAAAAGAAATCAACAACTATTAACAAAATCTCTAACAAATAAAATGAAAAAATTTTAATGAATGAGAGTTAAATAATGACAAAAGATGAGAGTCAAATAATGACAAAAAATAATTATTTGTTTTGAAGGGGTCTCACTTGATTGAGAGGGCACCATGTGATTGAGAATGAAACAACGTTAGTACTCATTGCAACTTCTTGTACTATAGTGGACCGAGTGGACCGAGCAGAGCTCAGATCGTTACAGTAACGAATCGAGTGAGCGTCAACCTGTTTGCAAACTTTACATGTGACATGATATTATCATCTGTATATGTTAATATAAAATATATTACTATATTATAAAAATAAAATAATAATTTATAAAATAGAAATGAAGTAACTTAAAATATTGAAATAAAATCTAATATCTACACTTTAGTGCACTGGTGAATCTTGTGAATATTAGTGGGTTGAAAGAGCCCGTTTATACATTGCATATTTCCACAAACAAGATATTTACATTAAATTAATACCAAAAAAAAAAGAAAGAAACGAACATGGTATAGATAGAGGGAATACTCATAAAAAAATAACAAAAGCTCTCTCTCTCTAGAGAGAGAATGAAAGTCTCAATTTGTGACAAAGAATGAAAGTGAAATTAATAAAATTAATATTGCGCTTGATTATTTATGGAAAGACAACCAACTTCAGTGGCTAAGAGTCGTTGGAGATCAAAGAAATGTTCGATAACATCGGATTGCACGGGGTCTACGACTTGCGGGGAGACAGCTACAACAGAGTTGTTCGCTTACTTTACGCGAACTCGACCATGACCGACCGAGATGGAAACTTGAATATGTACCTATTCGGTACGGATATGTTCATACGTGCATGCGATGTGAACGAAGTACTGGAATTTTTTGTAGAAGATGCGGTCATATACTATCACGCTTCCCAAGAGTCTGATTTTGCAAGATCAGCAGATGGCCTGCATTTCCTTAGAGAGGTTCACCAAAATGCGCAAATTGCAGCCTTCGTCAAACCGTAGTCGAAGGACTTTAATGTCAAAGATCAGGTTGTTCACAACCTGATCAACCACACCCTGCTGCTTAGGGATGGACATAGAGATCTGGTAAGCTAGATGGATCTCTATGTGTTAGAGAAGCTCTATAGCAGCATGATGTTCGATCCGGGATACTTGATCTTAGGTCACATGGAAGAGATTGAGCGAACAAAGAACAAAAATCTGTCATACGGGACATTGATTTAGAAGATAGTGTGGCAAGCTCAGGTTCATGTGCCCACTATAGAGCAGCAGAGAGCTTTGAAATCCATCGATCTATTTGACAAGCTTTATTTGACCCGGATGGGCCTTGTCAAATTCGACTGATCCTGGATGTTGAAGGGAGATCTCGCGGCCTCAACATTGAGGGATGTTCCGATGGAGGAGGACAACCCCCCACCGCGACTGTGGCGCCAACTTTCCCTCAAGCTACTATTAGTTATGACCATGATGTAACGTATGTAGTAGATGTACAAGATGCAACAACAGATGCAGCATATGTATGAGATTTAGCAAGAGTGGTTGAGTCATAGGATTATCACAATGAGTCCCTTAGAGAGCTCATTGAGAAGAAGATGGATTGGATGACACTCGAACATCTCCCCCACAGTAGGATAGTTTAGATTTTATATTGCATATTATGTACTTTACTTTTCGTCTGTGGAATAGATGTACTTTATTTTTATGTCAATCCATTTATTATTGGTACTAGATTCTGGCTGCTAGATATATATGTGTGGTTTGAATTTGCAGGAACTGTTTAAAAAATAGCTATGGAAGAGTAAACAAACGATACTCTGCCAATTTTTTCATTTTTTTTAAAAATAAACTGAAATAAATAAATAATTAAAATTAGAATAACATAAAATAAGTAAACAATTATAATTTAAATAATCTTTGAAATGACATGAAAATGAAATAAATATTACACAAATTAATTATGGTTGAAAATGAAAAAAAAAAGATGAAATCGAATAGAAACACCTTCCTATTTGATTTCATCTTTTTTTTTAATAATATTTATTTATTTTAGGTTATTGTAATAAATTGGAAAAAATTGACACACGAGCAAAATTACAACAATCAATAATTTTAATTTTTGCTTCGACTGCACGTCGCAGATTCCTGCACACAATAAAAACTATATTAGAAATTTTGGATAATTTCTGACAGTGTGTTTATGAGCGAGATGTACTTGCGTCCCCTCAAATGTGTTGAAACCCGTAAACGTGTTTTGCGAGGCAGCGCCTGAAGTTAATCTTTGGTTAGGACGAGTGTGACTATTATACTCTTGCTACCGACATATACCACACGACATCTTTGAGTTCTTCTTACTCAATGTCGAACTTGATGACTCATTGAGATCTCGTACTCTTGTAATTTTCGACCTATCAGTTTAGCGATATCTTCTAGACGGGATGAGTTCCTTCATATTTGGTATTTCTGGCCACATTTGGTGCCGCTCATGGGTTGGATAAAGTGTTAGTACATCTGCAGGTAAGTTGCACGGTGATAGCATTGATGCATGTAATTTTTCAGTGTCATTCTTATGAAATATATGCATTAAATGACATGGACACACAAGATTTCAATAAGCTCCCACATGGTACAGTTGCACACACGTGTATTCATGTCGACCACGTTTTGTTCGTAGTCTTTACTGACCTCAATTTGTGCACATCCCGCAAGCTGAGCACTCCAATTTTCAGTTGCACTTGCTAACTTATCAAGTTTTTTTTTTATATGAGGACATAGGAAATCGGTTGATTAAGCTAGCTTATCAAATTTCTTCACAATACGAGTCATCAAATATTTTTGGATCATCTCGAACATGGTCAAGATCAATTTATCTCTGACCGACAATAGAACTACATTGAATGACTCGTACAACTTATTTAATCCTATTTCGCACTTGGAATTCGAAAAGAAGGCATGACTAGCCTAATATTTAGTCTCTTCTTCTCGAAGCTATGCGTGCGAATCTGGGTTAAACTAATGCAGTTTCCTCATTTCTATCTCAAAATAATACCTTGTGGTTGCCTTGTCTGCATTCCATATCGCATCTCTGTACGCTCTGTCTCGAAATAGATTTTTAAAATTTACGTACATATGCCAGAGGCAGTAGCGGTGTTCGACGTGTTGTAATTGATCTTGCACTACATTCAACAAACCCTAATATTTGAAAGAAAGACAGAGTCAACATAAAACAATATAACGTGGAGAGTACTGATAAGATAATTCTCATGAAAGACTGTACTGAATAATCTGCTAGACAGAATTACCTTTCTAAGTAAGTTTCCAAGAAAGATTGGAGGGTTCACAAATGGTCCTACTTAAATCCAATCTTCTAGACAGAACTTCCTTATACAGTATAATTACACTACTAAATAAGCATAAATGCATTATACCTTTTGTCGATCCGAAATAATTGTCCATCTGACTCCCGATTCAGTGTTCATGTCTCGCTTCAAATACTCAAGAACCACGTCTATGTGTTCGTGCACTATTTTTTGACGTGGGCAATAGCAACAGGATAGATTCCATCGTTGCCATCAATACTGATGGCTGTGAGTAATTGGCAAGGACATAAGCCCTTAAGATGACAGTCATCCAAACATATAACAGGGCGACTATACTCCAGCAATCATGTCTTGCACGTAGCCATGCACATATACATTATTAGGTATAACAATGAATCAGACTTCATCTCGTAAGTATGTATTTTTAATGTGCTACGTAGATTTGATCTTTGAATTTCTGCTGCGTACGACCAAACTAACTTGTATTGTTTGTCACTTTTGTCTTCATTTAGTGTTCAAACTACGGTTCTTACTCTTCTGGCAAGACTGAGTGTAATGTTGACATTGATATCCTTCATCACTGTCTCAATAATAGAAAAGATGTTCCACGTAAGTTGACTTTTAAACCTATCCAGACAATGATTTGCCACTCATTTTGCTCTAACGTTTCGATTCTCAATTTTTCTCGAATAGCTATGAGAATCGATAAAACTCTTTATTTGAAACGTATGCTTGAACTGCTTCTTAGAAGTATGCAGTCGCCACTTACACCCGCCTTCACATTCAGCCCTTAGTCTGTGTTTTTCATTTTTGGTGAAATTCCCATAATCATTTTCACAAAAGAATCGATTATTTCGTCTCTAATTTCATGTAAATAACTATATCCTTTCCTCAAATATAAACCAATTCAGATTTCTTCTCTTATTTGTTTGCTTTCCACCTCATTATTTCCCGAACCGACCGGTGTTCGAAGCTTATCGCTTAGAGATCTGGAGGTCAAATGCACCTCTATTTCTTTATTTCCATATAAGTGATCGAATGCTCGAAGATCACCATATGCAGGTGTATCGTACGAATACCAATTCATATTGACATCACAAGTTGTTGTCTTATCTAAATCAATCGATCAACATGAACCGGAATCCATCGTTGTCGTTATTACAGAAAAAATTCGTCGGAGCAAGAAAATTTTTGCGAGGTTTTAGAATTTTAGAAAGGTGTGGAGTGAGAGTGGATGACTGATCTTCTTAAATAACAAAGGAGATCAACCCCCCGCGCTTGGAGAACGGCCCCCGATGTCCTCTGCCTATGATCAATAATTGACCACGAGCCAAGGAAGCGGGGGGCCGTTTAAACGTCTAGTCCCCTGCATTCTCGGCCCATGGTCAATTATTGATCACTGGCCGAGGAGGGGGGGGAGGGTGGGGCTTGTTCTTTACGTCTGGCCTCCCGTTCTATTTGGGGTGGACGCGGGGGGTGTGGACCCCCTGTGCATATGCATTGCATGTGTTGTATTGATCACTAGTCGAGGATGTGTTAAGCCGTTCTAAAAGTACGGCCCCTCGTTATCTGCGGGGGTGGATGCGGGGAGTGTAGACCCCCGGCGCAAGTGTGTTGCACGTGTTGTCCATGTGAAGTGCATCTGCGCGGAAGGGTCTACACCCTCGCGTACACCCCTCAACTAGAACGGGGGGCCACACTTTTAGAACGGCCCTCCATTCTTGTACAGTGCGGTGCGAGGGGTACTCGACCATCAGCCAGTGTTTAATTTGTTAGGTTTTTAATAGTTTAATGTTTGTTTTGTTAGGGTTAATACTTTAAGGGTTTTTTTTAAAAAAAAAAGGAAAACTTTGATGGTTAAAATAGTTTTTACCATAAAAAATAAGATAACGTAGGGATAAAGTAAAATAAAATAACTTGATATTTTTGTGGTGACCTGCATGTGAATTGGGCTGTGTTGACCATGAAATTTCAGCCCTATACCCAGTCGATAAAGCAACAAGGTGATCCACATCTTTCAAAAAATCTAGTATCTCTAAAGGCCTCAGTGCAAGGAGGAGGGAATGAGTTACAATTGAAGGAGACAACCTATGTTGTTAGAAGAGGTAACTAGTGAAATACAACAATTCCTAACAAGATAGCATCTCGTGTTTGAATTGCCAACTGGGCTGCCTCCCAACGGAACACATCACGATGTCATTGTTTTGAGAATGTATGTGTTAACCCATATAAATGTCCCCGCATTCAAAAAAAAAAAGAAATTGAACAACGAGTTAATGAGATGCTTCCGATAAGGATAATCCAACATAGTTATAGCCTATTTTTCAGCACTGTGTTGTCAGTTAAAAAAAAAATGGAAGCGAGAGTTGTTGTGTCAATTATTGCACCCTCAATAAAGTGACTGTTGGGAAAAATAACAACAAAATCCGGCGAGAACGATGACAACGATACCATTGCAAGTGGTACGAGAAACGATAGCAAATGCGATTCGAAAAATACTAGGAATATTTTTCTACGCCGTAAGATTATAACGGCCAAGAAATAAGAGAAATAATAGCAAAAATCAACACTGAAAATTTTACGTGGAAACCCAAATCGGAAAAAAAGCCACGGAGATCGAGTTCAGAAAAATCTCACTATGAAAAAAAAAGGATTTACAATATTTTTCTAGATATCGAATAATGTAGAAAATATTCACTAAGAGAAATCACTACTCTTAGAACTCTCAATATGCACAAAAACACAACACTTATTTTTCTCTCACTCTTTCTTTTCTCTCCCTCCAAAATAATCTTCATTATTTCTCTTCCTTTTTTTTGAAGTGATTTTCTTGTTCTCTCTTGAGTAGAAGATTTCACTTCTCTTTAGATGACTTTCATTTCCTCGGAACTCTTTATTTATAGAGAAAGTTCTTCATAAGAGGACAAAACATCACACATCATGCAGAAGAAAGTTTTAATTTTTCTTCTACATTTCATTTACGTCGTGCAGAAGTAAAATTGAAATTTTATTCTTTATTAAATGATGTGGGTCCCTCATCATTAAGGAAGTACCTAACAAACTCTCCCTCCAGACTTATGATGAGCTATCTTCAATCCTGCTGAGTCTACACAGAATTCGTGCATATTCTTCTACAAGATCTTTGTCATCATGTTAGAGCCATTATTGTCCGTGTGGATCTTCTCAAGATACACTTGTTTGTTGTCCAACACATCTTGTATCTAATGATACTTGATATCTATGTGCTTTGACTTCGAATGAAAGATTGGATTCTTGCTCAAATAAACAGCGCTTTGACTGTCGTAATACAAGATATACTTATCTTGTTTATGACTTAATTTTGTCAGAAATTTTTGCATCTACAAAATTTTTTTACAAGCTTCTGTAGCCGTCATAAACTCAGCTTCTGTTGTAAACAATGCTATTGATTTTTACCGCTTAGATTGCCATGACACTGCTCCCCCTCCAAATGTAACCAAATAACCTGATGTTGTTCTTCTGGAGTCAATGTCTCCAACCATGTCTGCATCAGTATAGCATACCAACGAAGGCTTCTCACTTACAAAACACAAACTGAATTCAAAAATACCTTTAAGATACTTTATAATCCACTTCACTGCATTCCAATGCTCTATACCTAGATTTGTTAGAAATTAGCTGACTATTCCAGCAGAATGTGAAATATCAGGTCTAGTACAAACTATGGCATACATCAAGCTGCCAACTGCTGAAGTATATGGAATTCTCTGCATTTTTGCTCGTCTTTCATCAGAGGAAGGATTTTGTTCGGAAGTAAGTTTAAAATGTTTAGCAAGTATAGTGCTGATCGGTTTCGCCTTATCCATATTGAATCGGTTGAGAACTTTCTTGATATATTTGTCCTGCGATAGCCATAGCTTTTTGCTCTTCCTATATCGGGTAATACTCATTCCAAGTATTTGTTTCGCGATCCTAAATCTTTCATAGCAAAAGACCTGTTAAGCTAATTCTTTAACTTAACAATCTTTTTTCTGTCTGGACCCACAATCAGCATGTCATCGACATAAAGTAGGAGGATTGTGAATGTACCGTCTGTGAACCTTTTCACGAACACATAATGGTCTGAGAAAGTTTTCCTATACCATTGTCGTAGAGTTTGCTTTAATTCATACAGACTCTTCTTCAATTTACATACCAGATGTTATTTTCCCTTGACAACGAACCCTTATGGTTGTTCCATGTAAATTTCTTCTTTCTAATTCACTATGCAAGAATGCAGTTTTCATATTGAGTTGTTCGATCTCCAATTTGAGACTTAAGGTTAATCCAAGTACCACTCGTATGGATGACATCTTCATGACATGTGAAAAAATTTCCTCAAAGTCAATCCCCTTCTTCTGACCAAAGTCTTTCACAACCAGTCATGTCTTATACTTTGGTTGTGAATTTTCTTCTTGAAATCTGTATACCCATTTGTTCTTCAGTGTCTTTCTCCCTTTTGGAAGCCGAACCAACTCATAAGTATGGTTTTCATGCAATGATGTCATCTCATCTTGCATCGCATCTAACCAATTCTTCTTTTGTTGATGTTTCATAGCTTCCTCATAGAACTCAGCTTCATCGCCATCAGTGATCATCACATACTTGTTCACAGAGTATCTTCTTGATGGTCGACGATATTTTGTTGACCTCCTTAAATCTGGTTCTACAACTGATTCAGGAAAAATCTATATTTCTCTTTGGTCAACATCATCAGTTGTTTGATCACTAGATTCTCCAGCATCTTTCCTGTCAAAAGTTGATCTTTCCAGACCAACTCTTACTGGATACTCATCAGTGACATCTTTCTTTTTGTCTTTAATGGTTTGATCTTCAAAAAAGACAACATCTCGGCTTCTGACAATCTTTTTATCCACTGGATCCTAAAAGCATATATCTGAATGCATCACTTCTGTATCCGAGGAATATGTATTCTTTAGCTTTGCTATCTAGCTTTGACCTCTCATCTTTGGGAATATGGACGAACGTTCTGCATTCAAATACTTTTAAATACTTATAGGAAACATTTTTTCCAGTCCATAGTCTGTTTGGCACTTCTCCACTCAAAGGTGTTGATGGAGACAAGTTGATTATATTTATTGCAGTATTCATTACTTCTCCCTAGATATTTTGGAAAGTTTTGAATGTGATAACATGCACCTTATCTTAATCACCATCGTTCTGTTCATTCTTTCTGCAACACTATTTTGTTGAGGAGTTTTTGGAATTAATCTTTCATGTCTGATCCCGTGCATCTTGCAGTATTCATCAAATGATCTCATATATTTGCCACCATTATCTGTGCAAATACATTTTAACTTCTTTCCAGTTTTTCGCTCTGTTGAAACTTGAAACTGTTTGAAAACGTTGAACACTTCATCTTTTGTCTTGAGAGCATAAGTCCAAATTTTTCTTGTGTGATCATCAATAATAGTCACCATATATTGGGCACCGCCTAACGTTTTCGTTGATATGAGACCACAGACATCTGGATAAACAACTTCCAACACATCTGACTTCCTTAATGCAGAATTTTTCTGAAAGGAAACTCTGTCTTATTTTCCAGCCAGATAGCGAATACAACTTGGCAAATATTCATGTATGAGATTTGACGGACATTCTTTCTTTCCAAGCAATTGAAGTCATTTCTCGCTCATGTGACCAAGCCGTTTGTGCCATAACTCAATAGATGAGTCATCTTGTGCAACATTTATTGATGCTTCCTTCACAGTCACTTGAGTCATATATAAACTAGACTCTTTGATTCCTCTTGCTACAACTAGCGAGCCTTTCCTGAGGTTTAATTTTCCGCTAGCAAATTTGCTTTTGTACCCTACATCATCAAGAGCGCCAACTGATATTAGATTTAGTCTAATATCCAGAACATGTCTGACATCTTTAAGTATCAACTCACATCTTGTGTTGGTCTGGATACAGACGTCTCATTTTCTAATTATTTTGCAAATATGACTTTTCCCCATTTTGACAATGCCAAAATCACCGTTGGTGTAAGGTGAAAAATACTCCACTTTTGAAGTAACATGGTAAGATGCTCCAAAATCACACACCCAGCATGATTCATTCATCGTGAGGTTTACAGTATCTTCGCATAAAATCGCATCTTCACCCTTAGAGACAGTTGTCGTCGTACTCTTCATTTCTCCTTTAGCACCTTCTATGCCTTAATCTTTCTTCAGCTTTCAGACATTCTTTTTTATGTGGTCCATCTTGCCACAGTGATAGCACTTAACGCCCTTTTTACTTCTTGATTTGGATCTTCCTAACGTGCTAGCTCCAAAGGCCTTGCGTTCCATTGATCTCCCTCTCGTTACTGATAAAACCTCCACAGAGGACTGCTCCTTGTTTTTTCGCTTACTTTCTTCGTCAAGAATGACGGATGCAATATCATTGAACATTAATGTTGTTTTTGCAGTACCATTGAGCAAATTTATGATGAGGTGATTGTATGAATCTGGTAAACTTTGAAATAAAAGTTCAGCTCTTTTATTTTCGTAGATTTTGTGTTCCATTGCTGTCAGTTGAGAAAATAATTTATTGAGAGTATTGACGTAGTCTGTCACTGTTGTAGATTCTGACATCCGAAGGATATATAATTTTCTTTTCAAGAAAATTTTATTATACCACGTCTTCTTCTCGTATAATTTTGTCAGAGTATCCCAAATCTGTTTTGCCATTACCATTTTTGAGATACTTGACAAAATTTCATCTGGTAGAGTATCCAAAATGACCATTGCATCCTCATCGACTTTCTTCTATTTCTTGTCTTCAACGTTCGTAAGCCTATCCCTAATGGCCATAGCACAACCATCTCTCCGCAATAGCGCCTTCATTTTTAATTTCCACAGAAAAATTATTTCCGTTGAATTTTTCGATTTCAATCTTTCCCGCCATAATAACCTTTAAAAATTTTTCTGATGTGGAAGATCAGTTAAAAACCGCAAGCACGGAGCATACTAGATTTAAAGAGATTACTCGTGCTCTGATACCACTTGTTGGGAAAAATAACAACGAAATCTGGCGGAAACGATGACAACAATACTACTGTAAGTGGTACGAGAAACGATAGCAGATGCGATCCGAAAAATACCAAAAATATTTTCGCACGCCATAAGATTATAACGGCCAAGAAGTAAGAGAAACAATAGCAAAAATCAACACCGAGAATTTTACGTGGAAACCCAAATTGGAAAAAAAAAAATCACAAAGACCGAGTATAGAAAGATCTCACTATGAAAAATAGAATTTACAATATTTTTCTAAATATCAAATAATCTAAAAAATATTCACTAAGAGAAATCACCACTCTTAGAGCTTTTAATAGGCACTACACCTATTTTTCTCTCTCTCTAAAATAATCTTCACTATTTATCTTCCTTTTCTCGGAAGTGATTTTCTTGTTCTCTCTTGAATAGAAGATTTCACTTCTTTTCGGATGATTTTCTTTTTCTCATGAACTCTCTATTTATAGAGAAAGTTCTTCATAAGAGGACAAAACATCACATATTACGCAGAAGAAACTTTCAATTTTTCTTCTGCATTTCATTTATGACGTGCAGAAATAAAATTAAAATTTTCTTCGTTATTAAATGATGTAGGTCTCTCATCATTAAGGAGGGACCCCACAATGACTACTCCCAACAAATTCCCAGTTTCAATTATTGACCTGTTGTTGTATGAATTATATGGAGTACAATTTTTTTCAAACTATGACCTCAAGTAGGAGTATCATCATATAAAGGTCCAACCCAAAAATATACCTAAGATAACATTTCACACTCATGAAGGTCACACTATAAATTCTTGGTAATCTTTCGACTTCACGAATGTAGTGTCGACATTTCAAGCAGTCATGAATGATATATTTTGGCCTATTCTTCGAAAATTTGTTTTGGTTTTCTTTAATTATCGAGGGACATTTGCAGGAATACTGTTTGTATGCTAACAGTGTTAAATGCCATTTTGCATGGTCTACAATAAAATATTTGAGACACATTACATCAGGAGGAGAAAGGGTGGCGGCCAACACCTCCCAAGATCAAGATCATGCTTAAATGGCCCACACCTTGCACACTGAAGGAGCTGCAAGGATTCTTAGGGCTTATGAGATATTACCAAATTTGTGGCTGATTGTCGTAAAATTGCACTCTCTTTAACGAATCAGCTGAGAAAAAATAGTTTCAATTGGAGTCCTGAGGCTGAGGCAACGTTTAACCCATTAAAAGAGACAATGACCACAGTTTTGGTATTAGCGCTACCTAATTTTTTGAAACTATTTGTCATCGAGACAGACACATCGAGATGTGGAGTGGGGGTGGTATTAATGCAATGTTGCCAACCGGTTGCTAAAGTCCAAGCTCTTCCCTACCAAGCTAGCCTGAGATTAATTTATGACTGAGCTCAAGGCTATTGTATTTGCTATACAAAAATGGCATCTTTATATGTTAGGGAGGTATTTTGTGGTGTGTACTAATCAACGAAGTTTGAAGTTCCCTTTGGAGCAACAGTTAGTGAGTGTTGATCATAAGAAGTGGCTAACCAAAATTATGGGCTTTGATTTTGAGATTCAATACCCATCTTGGCAAGAAAACAACGCCGCAAATGCTTTGTCGAGAAGGCCGGAGGATCTGGCATTACTTGTCGTTGCGTTAGTCACTATGATACCTTGAAAGCTGTTTGATTTTCGTGTTCTGAGCCGACCCAGTTTTAAACCCAATTATAAAGATGTACAAGAAGGTGCAAATGGACATAACAACCGTTTGTTTTATCACAATCGTGCGTGGCAGTAGCCAAGAAGTCCCCTATCAATCCTCCACTACTGCCGAGAGAATTTCATGATAGTGTTGCTGGGGGACACTTGGAAATTTTCAAAACATATTAGTGCTATCGGTGGAATATTTTTGGATGGGTATGAAAGAGGACGTGAAACCATATGTGGGCGCTTGCAAGGTCTGTCAACGGAATAAGTATCGAGCATTATCTCCTGTTGGGCTACTGCACTCTCTTCCAATTCTGGATCAGATGTGAGAAGATATATCTATAAACTTTATCGAGGAGGAGTGGACTCTATTCTCGCCATTGCGGATTGGTTGAGCAAATACGCTCACATCATTGACCTCAAACATCCTTTTATTGTGACTACATTCACTGCATTATTCATTCAAAATGTGGTAAAATTGCACGGGTTTTCGCGCTCTATCATTTCTGATTGCGACAAAGCCTTTCATAATTTTTTCTAAAAAGACTTATTCAAGGCTCAAGGAGCTATGCTTCATTATAGCACCGCTTACCACTCACAAACAGATGACCAAATGAAAATAGTGAGCCATCACCTAGAAACCAACCTACATTGTTTCATCGGAGACGACTCCCAATAATCTGCACAAGGGTTGCCTTGGACAGAGTTTTGGTATAATAGCTCTTATCATACTTCTATTCACAATACGCCATTTCACATTGTTTATGGTCGCGATTCGTCATGAGGTGGGCACATCTCCGGTGTCCTCTATGGACCCCCGCCTCCAGGACCACAATGATATTTTAGCCGCGTTGAAGCATCACTTACATTGAGCCCAAACCAAGATGAAAAAAGTAGCAGATGACCACCGTCCATTGGTACATTTTGAACTAAATGATCTTGTTTACCTTAATTTGCAGCTTTACTGACAGAGATCTCTTGCCCGGTTGTAGAATGAGAAGCTTGGTCCTCGATTCAATGGGCCATTTTCCATCCTTGCTAAGGTGGGACCCACTACTTACAAACTTGACCTCCTCCTGGGTCTTCAATTCATCCCGTTTTAACGTCTCACAACTTCAAAAGGCAATCGGTGCTCATTCAGCCTCGTCAATAATGATTGAAGGTTGTAATTGAGACTCTACGAGGAGTTCGCCAATGTTCTGGGGGAAATTTTGTTGGCAAGTTATAATTACGTGGCAAGGCCTTGCAGACGCTGGTGCATGGCGTTATCAATCGCCAGTTTCCTCATTTTTTACCTTGATATTATGAATCTACCGTTACAATTCACCTATGGCAGAGGAAGGAAAAGTCACCGTGAAGATATGCTAATTTTTTATTTATTTACTGGAATTGTTTGTGTTTATTGTGGATGAAGTGGATTTTTATGGGTTAATTATGAGAGTTGACTAACGGGTATTTGGATGCTGTTGGGGAACTAGAGACATCTTTGAATTGTTTGGGAGAGCCGCACAACTCTCGAAAGTACGTGACCATTGCCTTATCTCTTGTTTTTTTTGTGGTACTAGTGAAAGTCTGGTATTCTTCTGGAGGACTATCATTTGCTGTGTGCGCTTGAACACTATCATGTTCTTAGGGTCATAGTTATAAAGCCGCTCAGAAACACGAATGTTGGTGCTGACCATGCGTCTTGTTGGCTGCAACATGGCACGGTGAAGTTGAAGAAAGAAACTAGCGTAATGCTCAATCGGCCAGCAGCAATTATATACGGACGTCTAGAATAATGAGAGAGTTTGTACGGCTTAAAGATTTTGTCACTAAATAACTGACTAGAAAGTAAATAGAGAAGTTGTAAGAAGAAAGAGACCACTAACGTGAAGGAATGAAGGAATTTGCATCTGCATACTAAAACATTGGTACTGTAATGTCCATAAGAAGGCATAGGTATTGCCTCTCTGCTTTGAACAAAACCACTTGTCCGACCTAGCTTGTAGTCTTCGTTTTTGTTCGGTCTACCTGAAAAAAACATAAAAAAAAAGACACTATAATATCTTAGAAGTCTCATTCAAAACTAAACCTGAAAAATACTGCGCATTAACTTCTTGCAAAAAGATGCATATAACTTGAATTGACTTTGAAGCAAAGAATTTTGGGTAGCAAATAGAAACATGGACACTTGAGGCTGTAAAGCATACCTGTGATGATGAGTGAAGGAAATGCCCAAAAAAGCTGAATCATATGAAGCAACTATGATCCGGTTTAAGTTATTACTCGAACTGACTCCCTCTATTAACTGTTTAAAAATTTTCGTCATCACTGTCCTCAAAGTCAGATGATGAGTCGTCGCTTCTTGGTTGCATGAGTGAATTCATATCGAATGACGTCTCTGTTTCCATCTCGTCCATTCCTATAGTGTCGTAATCCATCCGCTCTTTGAATTTTTCATCCGAGCAATTAAGCATCCAAGCTAGAGAACATTTTATGCCCTTTTGTGCAACAACCTTATGCCTTGGCTTTATGGTAGACTCCAGACCATAAGTAAAAAAAGCTGGGAAAGAAACCAGATCATCCATAGGTCTCTCCATGTCTGTTTGGAAGAAGTTAAACCCATATCGCATAATCTCAAGATTCAGAGCAAGTAACTGGGGACACCCGATCACCATTTTCTTAATTTGTGGCAAAGAGAATCCACAATTCTTGAGAAAATCTACATGCTTCATTAAAGCGGCACTACTTAAGCTCACAATCTGAGGCATCATCTCGATGACAATTCCGAATTCCTCATCGCCTACATCAATTGTTGATTTTAGCAAATTTCTTTGACTAATAAGCTTAGGCTTTAAGTCAATTCCAATAATCTCAGGGTACTGTGCTACTACAGAAGAAATTGATTCTTTCTTTATGTTGAAATCCAATAGCAATTCAACATTTGGTTTCACCCGATCATCCAATCCAAAACCCAGAATATAAGGTTTGTTCTCTATTAATCTAGCCACTGCTAACATAGGAATACCCAAGCTTACAAGATAGTCTACAAGAGGCTTGATTATTCGACCAACTCGCATACCTAAAATCTCAGGGTACTTAGTTAAAACCAAACCAATTTCTCTTCTTGACACTCCAATTCCAACTAAATATGCAACTGATGTGCTCATCGTGCCCTCCAGTTTGAAACCTAATACTTCTGGATATTTCTCAAGGACCTTTGGAATATCAACTGGTTTGATATCCATCCCTTGAAGATATTTAACAACTGGAGTAAGATCAACAACAACACTAGCGTGTAGAACTTGAGGATATCTTCTTAAAAACTCCGTAAATGTGCATTTCCTAACACCCAATTTGCCAAGGTAATCAAGCACAGGGATCATATTCTTCTTAACACTACAGCCAAGAAGAAGAGGATAATTGTTGATATCTTCAATTGAAAGTCCCAATTTGACAAGAAAATCAACCCGCTCCTTCATAACTTCAACTGTCACGGGAAGTTCTAACCCATCAAGCTCATCTGGAACAATACCAATTTCACGTAAGAACTCATATACCCTTGCTCTATTTGCTACTCTATCGTTCTTCATTTCCATTAAGCTAGGACGGCTATACAATGATGAGGCACCACTCCTTTTTCTACCAAAACTAATGGAGTTCGTTTTTGCTACAGACAAATTCACAGAATTGGATGCCAATGTTTGAAAGTTTTTTACCGATCTTAATTGCAGTTTGCGAGAAGAAAATGCAGGCAACTCTAGAGATATCACCAATAAACTTGGCTTAATAGCACCAGAAAAAACTTTAATCTTCATACTTTAAGAAATTATCCTGAGCAAGAAACTGCAACCAAATAAAAACGTTATTTTCAACTAAAATTCAGAATCAACACACAGAAGTGGACTGGGGGACTCACATAGAACCCAACTGACTATTTTCGTTCCAATGAAATAGAGCCGAAACCAAACCGTGTGTGAAGGAAACCGAACCGAAACCAAAAGGATATTTTGGTCTGGTTCCAGTTTGGTGCCTAGTTAAAAAAAACAATTGCCTCATTCTATCATTTTTATTGAAATAACCCATTCAATAAATTGTAAAGAGTAATCCTATGATTCAACCAACAGATGAAATCGATTCTCTTGGCTATCACATTTTCGACTTAAAATAACAACAAAGAAAATACAGTAAAAATGGAAGGATTAGACCCAAAAGGATACTCCTAAGATGCGCCATAAATTAGAAGCGAATGGCCGTTTAGATGTCATAAAATCCATAGCACGTGATAATTCGACATGATGAAAATGGTGCTCTCCCTTTTTTTTTTTCTTTTTTTTTTTTTTTTTTTTTTGTTTACCGAATCAAAAATACAAATATTGAAATAGGGGCCACAGTTCCCGGGCTTTATTGTCAGCTTTCGTAAGATAAAATACCTTCAATCCGAATTCGTAGGGGTGTGCTGAGTGCTTCACTTCGCCCGGAATTTAAGCTTGAGAGGAGAGAATAGCAGAGGAGAGCTTCAAACCTCCTTCCCTTCGACCGGAATATGAGCTTGAGCGTCACCTATCGCTTGGAGACGAGTGAGGAGAGACTAGTTGGCTGGCGGATTTGTGCCTAGTGTTCGGGAGACTCGACAGATTGGAGGGCAAGAGCCGAGGAGATTGGATTTGTCTCGTGTTCGGCTCGAGAGAAGCATGTGGAAGTTGAAGATAGAGGGTTGTAAAATTAGGCCAAACGTTATGGCTGCTCGTTTTATTATTTAAGTCATTGGATGGAGACTTTAGCCGGTTTTTATTTATTATTTAATGGTTTGGTTATTGTCGGTTCTGCCTGGTTCTCTGAGTCAAAATCGAAAACCGAACCATAATTTTGGTTCTCCATCAAAGCAAACGCCCTCCCTTAAATTATGTTCATTAGTTTTAGTCACAAGAAATATAATATTATTAGAATAGATTGCTGAGCTGTAAATATGATTATTTTTATTTCCAATATATAAATATACAAATGAATTAACATAGAAGATAACTTGACTTTCTTCGTCTTCTTCGTTCAATTCTTCTTTTCTGTTCTATTTTCATTATAAAAGACGAGAAATAATGAGACCATTTTGAACACGTAAAAAAGTTAATAAATTAAACACGGACTTCACAGTGAACTTACTTTTAAATTGAATATAAACATGTGGGAAGGTGGGTATTATTTGAGAGGTGGGTTAGCATACACAACTACTAATCAATCAATAAATTCTCTTTGTTCCGCCACTATGTACACAACATTACTTGGTTTTAAATGAGTTTGACAATGTATCTTAAATAGATAGACATTTTCTATGACTTTCAAAACATTCTAAGGTTGTCCAAAAGCAATGTAAATATTACACTAAAAAACAACAAACACAATAAAACAACGTTGTTACCAAGCTTGAACAATGACGATGTTCTTCGCATCATCATTAGAATGACATGAAGAAACACCAACGTGCCTACTGCCTGGCAGGCACCGACCTTGCTTCTTGTTGGCTACAATGTGGCATGGTGAAGTTGAAGGAAGAAACTAGAGTAATAGTGGATCGGCCAGCAGGAATTAAAGATGGAAGTAGTAAATAACTGACCGAGAAAGTGCACGTAAATATAGTGGTAATAAGCAATAGACACAAATATTAAATGACTAATTACCCATTTAAATTCTAAATTATTAAGTTTTTTTAAACAAAATCTTAAACTATCAATCATAATAATTCAAAACTTAAATTATCTGAAATATAACAAATTAAATCATGATGGACGGACGATCACCGTCCTTTTACTGTTTTCAGTCACTGAAACAGACGTTCGTTCTAAAGAGAACGGATGTCCGATCTCTATAAATTAATTTTACCCTCATTTTATAAATTATTTTTTAACAAATACTAAACAATATTAGAATTATTTGGAATTTTTAACACATATTTACTATATTATAGAAAGATAATCTGGAAATTTTCATAATTTTCTAATAATTATACGATTTATTATAATTTTAATAAATTATTTTATAAAACAGACTTAAAATAATTACAATAAATCATAAAAGTATTACAAAATTACAAAATTTTTCATATTATCTTTCCATGATATGGTGAACATGTGATAAAATTTTCAGATAAATCCAATATCGCCTGTTGTTTTTTAAATTAATTTATAAAACTGGGATAAAATTAACTTATAAAGATCGGACCTCCGTTCTCTTCCATTGATCAACCGTCCGTTCTAGGGACTGACCCCCGGTTCTTAATTATTTTTTTAATTTAATTTATAAAATGAACGAATGAACGAATGAACGAATGCAATTTTAAAAAAATATCAAACGATATTAAATTTACTTGAAAATCTTACCACATCTTTATCACATCATGAAAAAATAATTTAAAAAATTTTATATTTTTTTAACACTTATATGATTTATTATAATTATTTTACGTTTGTTTTATAAAATAATTCACTAGTCACAAAAATTTCTAAATTATTTTTCTATCATGTGATTAATATGTGATAAAATTTTTAAATAATTCAAATATTGTTTGATATTCTTTTAAAATTAATTTATAGAACAGAAGTAAGTTTAATTTATAAAGATCGAACATCCATTCTTTTTAAAACAGACGTACGTTCCAATGATCGAAAATAATAAACGAACGGTGATCGATTATCTGTCAAAATTTAATTTATTACGTTTCAGATAATTTAAAGTTTGGATGGTTAAACTTATAATTTAAGATTTAATTTGGTAATTTCCCCTATAAAATACAATCAACCTGAATGAATGAGTATAGTATTACAAGAATTCAGCAGTACACGCACTCAACTACTTTGAGAAATGTAGACCTGAATTGGTCAAGTTTTTGTCCAATGCCTTTCATAACTAATCTACTCAGACAAAATCAAATAGTAGCTTTCAAATTATGTGATGATTAATTGAGGTTTACTTCTCTTTTGAACGGCAATTAAGTTTCCTATGACCCAACCAATGAGCTAACTTTGCAAACTTCTGTTGTGAATCCACAATCCATTAGGAGCAGCAGCCATGCACGCTGCTGTTCAGAGAGCCTGTCACTGGGCCCTTTTACTTCAACAAGCTTGGCTTCTCCTCTGTATTCACCATTGAAGCGCCATAGCAACAAATCTGGCATTCCGCTTGACCAGCTCCGGTAATCTTGAGCCAGATGTCGGCAAAGGGCAGCCAAACAATGCCCACCAATGCAGGCAACGGCAGCACGAAGCTCTGAGAGCGAATGGCGCTTCCAGTTTACTCCACGGCAAGAGGTTCCCACGTGTGATTCCCAAGACATTATGAGGATCTCCTCGGCCATTCCTTCACCAATCTTCTCAAGATGGGATTCTATCATACCCTTTCTCCCCTCATAAAAACTGTCTGTATCCAAATCCAGTGGAGCATTCTGAGGAGATGAACAAAAATGTTCAGTGCAGGATTTTATAGTACATTGTAATGTAATCAAAATAATGAAATTAACCAAAACTTTGACTACACGAAGGAACGGTGTTTTGCCCTTATATATCTAGAATGATTGTAATATTGGAGACTTTTTAAACTGTGATTTGAACAGCATTCGACATATTTCATAATTAAATGCTTTCTAAATTGCTGTTTCCAACTAATCCTGTTAATAATAAGCTGGATATAACAGTACCATTCAGCATATTCCCTGAGAGAGAACAAAAAAAATGTACCTGAAATCGGCTACGAAAAACATTTTGTAAGTCAGAAAATATTATGTCCCACATAAGAACCCCGAAAATAGTCAACCAAATTCCACTTTCTGTATGAACACCCTGCCATCCACCTCCTTCCCCAGCATAATATTCCAGGGCAAGCTGCTCAACTCCGCATTGTTCCCCACCTTCTCCATAATATCTGTTTTTCTTACCAATTTCACAATTTAATGGCCTTCCTTGAATACAAACCTACATTGTACACAAAATAGAGTCTCCAAATCACACAGAAAATACAACTGTAAACTTTGTGACCTATGTAATATTCCACCTAAATAAATCTTTGGTTAGTAAGTGGAATAGAAATGGAATGTTAAGGTTTTGGATAAGTCAATCAAGTGTTGATACCTTTGTGATCTTCCTTTTGATGGATTCTGCAAAACTAGGTATTTTCCAGCGCCTTGGTGGTTTCCCTAAGCGAAGAATACGCCTTTGCAAAGCCATTCTCGAACCAGCACGTATGCAAGGATCTAAGAGTCCATCTTCAGCAACTGAGAGGCTTTCGTTGGGACAACCCACATGCTCCAAATCAGTGGACAACCTTAAAGTCCAATATCCTCTTCTTCCATCATGAGTGAAACAATCTCGTAACAGCTTAAGAAGTCCTATTGCATCTGTGAACCTAGACGAATGTAATAAATTCGGTAGGATTCAAGGACAAATCTATATAAAAAAATAGTAACAAACACCCATAAGGTTGCCAACTTTCTTTTTTTTCTCTGACACCATGTTGTGCAGGCTGAGACTAAGTCGCAGGCACAGTATTCCACAACCAATTTTGAGACACAACAATGATGAGTTTAAAAATCAAGAAAAACGAAGTCCAGACCAGATGTTATCAAGACCAAACTAATATACAATAAGTGGAGACAAACACATAGGGAAGCCACATCATCACATGAGAGAAAATTTAGTGGACCGCATGAGAAAGTAAAAGATAAAAATGGAAAATGCCAGAAAAAAGAAGAAATGAGACCAAAAAACCCTTGAGAGAGAGATAAAAAGTAAACTAAGAAGAAATAAGAACCTAGAAAATACAGAAGATAATTAAACGCAAGGATATATGGGGAATATTGGTGAGACCGAGAAAATAGACAGAAAAATCAGGTCAACAGCACTCTTTAGTATTTTCTTCCTTTTATTTCTCTTGGTTTCTCATGGCCTGTTCTATTACTCTGAGTAATTTATGTTTCTGATCGCAAATTTTTTTTTCCTCCATTTCTAATAGGATGCTGAGTTTTCATCAAATTGCAGATATCTAGCCCCAGCAACAAATGTCTGAAAGACAGACCTAAGCCTCATTATGCAAGTCAACTAAGAGCACCTTAAAACAGTGATTATAAGAGCCCTTTTAGAAACCTTACCCTTCAAAATACGAAATACCACACTCCAAAAAAAAAAAAACATTTGAATTTTGTCATCTCTCATCCAGACTGTTTGGAAATTTTAATCCACAGTAAAGTTTAGTTAAGCATATCGATTGTAGAGTTTGACTTAAATAGTTGTGACTCTTATAAAACGAGATAGGCTGACAGATATGGACTTAAAATGAAGTTAGGGACACTTTCTGCTAACCAGGAGTTTCTTTTTTCCACATTTCTGACGGGAACAAAAAATAGTTTCAGGATGAATACCTATGCTCATTCTCAAGAAAAGAAACTCCTACGAGAATCACTTTTGAGTAGACCCATGATGCAGTAAAGGATCTTAGCCATGCGGTGACGAATTCAATTGCAATAAATTTATTTGGCTGCATCAAAGTGCGTAATCTGGATTCAGCTTCCTTAATTCTTTGTAACACCAACTCTTTGTTATTCTCATCCAGTGCTTCATCAACGAGTTGGGCAACTTCAATTGCCTGAAAATCATTTGAAATGTTAAAAATCCACCCAGTAAACAACAATTCTTCAGTCAAATGAAAACACCTCTTCATAAGCAAGCAGATCATCTCGACTTGAGAAGATCGGGTCTGAAACTACGCAGTTGTATGTTGGATATTTGACTATTCCTAAATCAACGAGCAAAAAAGATGATAAATCTTGCTCTGCATTCAGGAAAAAAAGCCTCTGCATAACAAACAAATATTGTGAAAACTAAACAGCTTATCCAGATAATTGTGGTACGGCAAATTGAGTACTACAATGTATTAAATACCTCCAAACGCCATACTAAGTTTCCAACTTTTTCTGATATCTTAAAACAGACTCCAGTGATGTCCAAAATCAAGGATGGTAGAAGTGGGCTACCAATTTAAAGAGAGAACAAAGTCAAAATTTTCATCATTCACATATTTCGTGCTCGTGAAAAGATACAAATTTGATTGTTATTACAATGTTAAATGTTACCATAATCCATCTTCATACAGCCCCAGAAGAAAAGCAATAAGATTCTGCTTTTTTCTACCTTGACTGCAATCCTAAAGATCAATAAAGCAGGTGAGTGTTAAGGGAAGCATGAAGACAAATCCATTAAGTGGCAATGAAAAACTAGGAGGAAAATCAAAAGAGTCAAATAACATGTGAAAACATAGACATCATATCACAAAGGCTTAGATGGATTCATACCACAAACTAAAAAGGAGAAATTTTAGGAGAAAGAGACCATCCAGAGGATATATGTTTATGCTCGATAGATGAAAGATTCTTTGGACTTTTTTTTCTCAAATAAAGACACACTTCCTCTGCGAATAATTGAAGCCACTTCAACCTTTCTCTAATCAGTGAACAAATAACTATGTTAACAAAATCCAGAGAATAGTAATTACGATGGATTATTTTTCCTAGGTCTCTTCCTGCATGAAACTCAGATTACAAATTTTGGAATGTATGATTACATTATACACTTAGCAGTAGTAAGTAATATCTAAAAACACAACACCATGTCAACATTTGGTGAAATAAAAATACTTCCCTAAAAATTGTAGTTATCCATACAACTTCCTCGAGGGTGTGATCCTATCCTTCATATATGAAATTGCGTAGAAAACCAGGTGTGGTTGTTAATGCAACGTTGCCATCATATTGGGCAATTAAAATTTTTTTTTTCTGTACAGCTTCCTCTGAGAGGTGTGATCTGTTTTTCATGTGTGATTGCTTTGGAAATAAAGGTGTGATTAACTAATGTTGTTTCCCCATTTTTTTCATTGAGATCTGGTTCGTCCATTGTTCACGTTCCCTTGACATAAATCTTTCGAATATATATATTTTTCTGTCTATTATATCCGTCTGACAACACCAAAAAAAAGACAAATACAAACCTTTTTAATCCTGCGCATAATATCACCTATTTCAGATACAGTGAGCAAATTAATAATCTCTTTCATGTGAGCATTATGTAGTTCATTTGGATTCCCCAAGACAAGGACATAACCTGCAACTGAAGTAAAATGACAAATTTTATGATGTACCCTCATCTCAAAAACGAGGAAGAACAAACCAATTTCAATGCTACACCAAATTACCAGA
Organism: Begonia peltatifolia; assembly: GCA_022433055.1. Classification (NCBI taxonomy): domain Eukaryota; kingdom Viridiplantae; phylum Streptophyta; class Magnoliopsida; order Cucurbitales; family Begoniaceae; genus Begonia; species Begonia peltatifolia. The sequence continues at coordinate 23,066,627 of CM039519.1, read as the reverse complement.
TAGGTCCATGATTGCTTGTTGAGGATGAAAAACTTCTGTGTAAGAAATATTAGACATTCGAAACCAAGGCCCTGAATAAAAATATATGCATAATGATTATAGCTCAATCTTTACAATTGAAAGAGAAAAGAGGATAACCACTGCGCTTACTGTCAATTTATATTTACGTTAGTTTAAAGAGAACTGCAACAAAGTTCAAAAATAGTGGAATAATGGTTTATTCTGCTGATGATACGTAAACCAATTTTTACCCATTGGGTTGAACTGATTTTTGAAATGCTAATCATGTCAAAGTAAAAGATGACTTAAACATTATCTGTTTGGTGATGACTGTAAGATGCCACATCAGTTGGTAATTTTTCCTTAATATTTGGAGTAGGATATTCTGTTGAGATTTTTCTTTTTCCATAAATTATTTATGTAAAAGACTATGTGAGAGAGGTGGGATAGCTCAAAATCTTTCCTTTCCTTTTTTTACTGAAGGTTACAACCTAAATGATCGAATTACTTGAAATTTTAATACTAAATTATCTCCCAATAATATTTTGATGAGCGACAATATATTTCAAAGAGATTCGATTTTATTTGATTAGTTGTTTTCATTTCTCTCAATAATATTTTAGTAATTAGATTATTAACAAGATAAGTTTGATAAATAGTTATGATTTTCAAATTTTAGTTAATATTAAATTAATTTTTCTATTATAAGAAACAAAGTATGTTGATAGTGAGAATATATAAAAGAAGTGAAGAACTCTTCTTAAGAAGAACACATTCACTTTAAATTAATTTATCTCTAATTAGAAAAAATAATAATGATAAATCTTAAAAAATTCCGAACAATAAATACACTTAACAATAGTAAAATTAATATTTTTCTAAAAATTTGTAATAATTAAGATTAAATTAAAATAACTTGAAGAAAAAGAGATATGTAGGATAGAAAATATTTACTTTGAATTTGAGCCCTTGATTGTTTTCAATAAACATTGTTGTTGTCATTGTTATGCAGCAGAAAAACAACTTAAACAAATACAAAACACAGCACCAGCACAGAACAACACAGCTCACTCCTAACCACAAGCTGAGATGTACAGACAACACCCCACAGAAAAACAACTTAAACAAATACAAAACACAACACCAGCACAGAACAACACAGCTCACTCCTAACCACAAGCTGAGATGCACAGACTACACCCCACAGAACTCTATTGAGTCTCCCACAAAATATTAAAACATGAACATATAATTCTTTCCTTCTCCTCCTTAAGAGCCTCCCTCACTCTTACTGTTTCTATCTAACTGTTTGCTCCAAAATGCTGTTCACTTCTCTGCAGCACAACCTCCCTAACAGAAAATATTTCTTTCCACAAAATGCCACATTGAAACATGCTCTCCTTGCATAACTCTTCTCAAATATTCTGGTGCAACGGAAATTTTGTTTCGTAATCAAAAGAAGAAAATAAAATAACATCAGAAAAATAACTCCTTGAGAATAAGAAAAATTATATTAAATATCAAAAGTTTTACTGTTTAATGTCTATCACAAACCTAGAAACAAAAATTAAATGATTAAAATTAAAATAAAAGAAAAAGATTAAAATAAAACGATACATGAATTTATTGAGTTTGTCCGGACCTTAGTTTGTCCTATATCAATATTCTCTTCTTAAAAGAATTCAACCTCAAGTTTTGTAACTACAAATAATTAATCCAAGAGAATATATTTTGTTTGTTAACGCTAGAAGATGTGGAACCAAAACAATCTTCTTATCGAGCTACTAAAACACAAAGGTATTATCTCGCCCTTTATAAGTCGCTTCAACATCAAAAAGCTAGAGTCGACCAATTAAAATATGACAAATATCCATATTCACAACATCACGTATGATTTCATTTTTGTAATACGCCTCAATTGATATTAGAATCTTGCATACTTCATGTACTCGAACTTCAGAATCTTTTTTAATCGATGCAATTTTGCATGGGAAAAGATGTCCTTCAGTATGCAAATTCGTTGTCTTTACCTAAGCCTTGAAAACAATATTTTTTGTACTGCCATTGTTAATGAGTACGTTATAAACTTTGCTACCAATGGTGCATCGCATTCGAAAGATCCTATGGCGTTGAGAGTTGTTTAGTTCTTTTAAGATAATCAAAAGTCGTTGGAAGGCGCACACAACTTCTTCTCCCACATCCCCTCCTGCAAAATTCAGCACCTGCATAAATCTCTTTCAAAGTTGTGTTAGTTACCACCACCTTCCTCTATTATATTAACTAGATGCATGCTCGGGCAATTATTTGAAAGATAGTTTGGTTGGTTGAATCAGAAATATTTTTTGAGAGTAAGACGCGCATAAGAATTGTTATTGCATTGTTAGTGCTAGCGGATTTGAACTTAAGAATCAAGCTGAACAATTGTTGAAAAACTTCCACCAATATTCTGGCGTAAGTTTTTATGTGCATGAGCATTATTTTGCAATGTCGTTGTTAATTGTTATCAATAATTGTCGATTCTTTGAGAATAAATGATCTTTCACGAGTCACTCGTCGAAAATTGTTTGGTCTACGCACTGGAATCCTGCTAAATTAGACTTATACTTTCACTGTCATATTAATTGCATCTGCCATAGTTCAAACGGTCTAAAGAGTCAATCGATCTTGAATAAGCATTTTAAGACCTCCAATGTAGCGAACTATTAACTGATCTTCTGTCTCATATAAATTAACTCTTTCATTTAGTCAATAAAATTCTTTTGTATACTCACTCACCGTAAAATTAGCTTGCCAACAATTTTTCATATTACTGATAAAGAAATTACTCGTAATCAGAGGAAGAAATTGCCTTTGTAATAATTGTTTCGTCTTGGTCCAATTTTGAACTCGCATTTTTCTTGCCTCTATCAATTAAATTGGAGTTGTTCCCACCTCGTTGAAGCTCTTCCTAATTTATAAGCCACAAGCTTCATTTGTTTATTCTCGTCAATACTTAAATAGTTGAAAAAAATTTTAACATTACGAACCAAATCAAGAAAATCTTCAACAGTTAGCCAACCATCAAAAGTCAACGCTCATCGTCACGAACATCATCTCCTTCGTTAGACGAGTAATAAGTTGCTTCCATTAGCTCTCATCGTAAATTTTCCAACTGCCGCTGCTCGGGATAATCATTAAATCAATTTAATAGAAAAAAGACAGTTCGATCATTAGAGTTTCGAGCTAGGCAGGTCAAAACGCTAGCTGGTCTACCAAAGAAATCATCGCTGAATTCGATGTAAATTTCGTTGCCAATCAGAAACCCTCACTGGTCGACAAGGATGTTGGATGGCTACTAAATCAGTCAAGGACAGCATAGATAGGTGCAAAGTCCAATGACTTCGCATCCTGTCGAGTCCCATCATGGACAGTAGTGATTTTCGACTTACTCTAGTCGAGCTACCAATGTCCAACTATGATGTGCGACCAGTTGATTGTGGTCTAAGCCGTTTAGATGTCACTGGTGCTCGTCGAATGGTATTGAAGGCGTTGTATCTCGATTTTGGCCTAAATGAACAAACATCACCTCTGTCCGACCAAGTTCTTGATCGTATGAGGTCTTGTTGGTGTCACCATTGATTTCAAGCTAACGAGTTCAGCCGGTTTGGTCTTCGACCGTGGCTGGTTTATATCTATGGTTAGAGTTTCCTCCTTCACCCACCTTTTGGCTTATCACTGCGTTTTTCCTAGAGTTTTTTTCACTTGTTTGTCATTTTCTCAATTATCGTCTGATTTGCTAAAATCAAATCTTTGAGTCCTCTAAATTCATAGTTCCTCCATAATCGCTACAGTCATCATTTGCAAAAGATACGGAGAGTTTTTTGAATTTCAAGGATCAAAAGATCAATTTTTTCAAATCGTTGATCAATTATTTCAAATCTCCATTCGTTGTCAGTCATTCGTTATCCACTAGAACTTTCATCAGTTATCAGATCGATGTCAAATCCTTACTCTGATACCAATTTGGTGTTGCAAAAGTTTTGTTTTATAATGGAAACATAGAAATAAAATAACAATAAAGAAATAACTCTCAAATAAGAAAAATTATATTAAATGTTGAAGGTCTTACTCATTTACTCCTTAATGTCTATCACAACCCTTTAAATAAACAATAAAACGATAAAACAATTCATAAACTTTTAATGAACTTGTCTAGGCCGGGGGCTGTCCTAATCATATTCTTCTTTGAGCGAGTGTGCAATAACTCCCTTCCGGTAGTTCGACCTTGTCCTCAATATCGTAGTGTGGGAACAAGATAGAATCTAAAGGGATTCTATCTACAATTGGACAACTGGACAGCAAAGTATGCCCTTCTTTTATTGAATTGAATCAAGAACTACTGCGCACTAATTATTCGAGAAGCTGGGTATCTCTCCGTACATTTCTTCACTGGAATTCTTCTTGCCTTCTCACTTCCCCTTCTCCTTTCTCATATAGGCGGCTAAGACTTTCTGAGCAACTAACTATTAGTAACTTTCCAACTTCTTTTTCCAGCTCCCCACCACTTTCTTATTTCTTTTCTTTATCTCTCATCCTCCTATAAGTTACTTATAGGAGGCTTATCAATACCTCGGGGCCAAAGACTAACCTTGTCCTCGAGGTTAAAATCTGAAAATTGGAGCTTGATGTAGTCAAAGTTCTCCCAGGTAACTTCACAAACTAGTTGGCCTCTCCAATTATTAAAGACCAATTCAGCAAGTAGTTGGAAATTTCTTTGCACGTTCAATATTTGCTTCTGGTAGAACCGCTTGCTCTGTTCCATCAGATAGTGATCTAGGCAAATCCTTCACCACTATTCCATGTCCCTTGTTTTTTTAACAGCGACACATGAAACTCTGGATGGACAGTGGTAGATGCCGGCAATTTTAACCTATAAGTCACTTTACCCGCTTTAATGTTAAATGCTCCATAAAACCGTGGGGAAAGTTTTAAATTGGCTTTCTTCAATAAAGGTCTCTGCCAGTAGAGTTTGATCTTCAAATACACAAACCACCTTCTGAAAAAACCACATCCCAGTGATATTTATGAGCCTCCACTATTGTCTTTTGCTGGGCTCTCAACATATGGAACTTTAAAAGCTCCAATACTGCATCTCTGTCTTTTAGTTCTTCCACAGCCGACACAACCTTAGCTCCATCCTCAATTTCATAATTGGTGGTGGGTCTCTGTTATCTACTGCATAGAAAGGCGTCATCTTAATTGAAGTATGGAAAGTAGTATTGTACCAATACTCTGCCAATACTAACCATTTATACCAAGTGTTTGGTTTATCGGAAGAAAAACACCTTAAATAGGTTTCAAAGCAACGATTCACAACCTCCATTAGACCATCCATTTGGGGATGGTAAGCGGTACTTCTTTGTAATTTTGTGCACTGAATTCTGAATAACTCTCCCTAAAAGTTGCTTAAAAATACCTTAACTCACACCAGAAGTTCCTTGAGTGATTATGCAACAATACTGCCTTCTTGTAGTTCGACCTTGTCCTCAAAGTCGTACTCCGGGAACATGATAGTGTCTAAAAGGATTCAATCTACAATTGAGCAATCTGACAGCAAAGTCTACCCTTAACTGAATCAAGCAGTATAACATTGCAACAGTTATTCGAGAGACCGTGCAACTCTCCTTACCTTTCCTTTCGCTGGATTCTTCCTGTACTCTCACTTCCCCTCCTCCTTTCTCATATAGGCAACTAAGAAGTAATTAACTTCAGTGATTTTCCCACTTCTTTAATCAGCTCCCCGCCACTTTCTTCTTTCTTTTCCTTACCTCTCCTCCTCCTATAAGTAAACCTTATAGGAGGCTTATCAGAACCTTTCCTTTAACGAATCTTGCCGCTTCACTTCCCATGACCTCTGAACACCACTCCTTTCTTTTTTTCCATTTCACCTGGCATATTTGGTCCTTCATTCATTTTCTGACTCCAACCTTTCATTAAGTTGATGTCCTCCATCAGCTCCGGCAGCAACCAAAGTGCTTCTTCCATCCTTGGCAGAACAAGCATTTGATTGCTCAACATCCCAAGGTGCTCCTTAACTCCAGCCAAATCTCTTTCAACCTCTTCCATTCTGTCTTCTCTAGTGATTGGCTTGGACATAGCTCTGAGACCAATGTTACACTGTGGAAAAACAACTCAAACAAATACAAAACACAGTACCAACACAGAACAACAAAAGACACTCCTAAATACAAGCTGAGCTATGCCCACACTCAGACTACACCCTACAGAGCTTTAACGAGTCTCCCACAAAATATCAAAACATGAAAATATAACTCCTTCCTTCTCCTCCTTAAGAGCGTCCCTGTCTTATTGTATCAATCGCATGTCCCAAAATGCTCTCCACTCCTCTGCAGCACAACCTCCTTGACAAGTAATTTTTTTTTTTGACTGGGAAGGAATGTAACACTCAAAAAATTTACGTGTAAAATATTATATATGTGCATAATACTTTATGATTAAAATATAAATTAAAAATAGTAAGAAATGTTATTTAAAGGTTGAAAAGTGAAATTGAGAGAGTTAATTGGGGTATTCGACGTTGAAGCTTTAAGTGAAACGATTATTGTTAAAAAAAAAATTGAAGAAAGAGAGAGAGTAAATGGATAAAAATGAGTGATTTTACGCCACTTAATCAATGACACCTCATCATTTTATTAAGCTTCTTTTATTGTGTTTAGCCTTCATTTGGTGAAGAAATGACATCCATGGGCACTCCCTCCCTCTCTAAAGCTCTCCCACGATTTTCTCTCCCTTTTCCTCTCTAGTTTTTTTCAAGTTTCCAAATTGTGAGCAAGGAAACTCATGATTTTCTATCCTTCCTTTCAAGTTTTCTCTCTAGTTCTTGAAGCTCATTGGAGAAGCCCTAAAGAACCACGATTTTCTTCCTCTGCTGAAGCTCCCTCCCACGAAAAAACCCTCCTCCTCCTCTCAAGTTCTCAAGAATTCAAGGTATGATGGATTTTATTATGGTTTATGCATAATTAGTAGATAAATGTTGAGAGTTGTTGATGATATTTGGGTTTTATTGATGTTTAATGAACCCTATGAGGGATGCACGAATTTAAACTTTCTCTTCTTCATTTCTTAGCTCATTTAATGTTTTAATGGATTATAATGTTTATTTGTGAAATAAATGAATAAAAGACATAAAAAATGGGCATGGGTGTTCAAAATAGGAGAAATGTAAGGCATGTCAGATTCTGACATATTTAGTTCAATGAATTGGTTTTTATTTGGTAATTGAATTTGGCATGTTAATGTAGACTCTTTAAGTCATTCATAGACTTTGGAATTAAGGCATTTGGATAAGTATATTTAATGTTATGATTTTTCAAAGTTGAGGCAAAAGCTATAATGAGAATTCTGAGCATGTTATAGTTTTAGTGCTTTTAGACATTTTTTATGATTTTATCTTGCTAAACTGTTTTGGTAGGATATAATAGACACTTTAATGAAAGTATGGCGTTGAAATTTCATAAATTGAATAAGTATGGTGAAAGTTATAAAATTTTAAAGTTGATATAGAAACTGTAAAGAGCATTCTGGGCAATTCCGATTTTGATATTTTTAACCCAATCAAATGGTTTTTAATGGTTAAAAGGTTTTGGCATGTTAAAGTAGACTCATTGTGTGAACTATGAGCTTTGGAATTAGTACATTTGGAAAAATAGACAATAAGTTATGAATTTTTAAAGTTATGCCAATTTTTGGTCAATTCCAAAATTGTTAGGGAACTGTTGAATTTGGTTGCCTATTATTTGAAACTATTTTGATTTGAATGCTCATTTTGAACCTTGACGTGCATATATGTTATATTTAGTATATTGATCAAATTTGGATATTTTATTTAGTCTATATGATTTGGATACTAATGGAACAATTATATGCTATAGGTTTTCAAGTCATCAAAGATTAGTGATTAATTGCTCTAAATATTACTAAGGACCTACAGTAAGTGTAAGTTACATGTGTTTGGCTTACACCACAAAGTGTTAGGAAGTTCATGATACTTAATGATTGAAATAGGTGATATATGAATTGTTGGTTATGTGGTTGGGTAGATTATGTTATAGAGTTTGACCATCCTGTAAGGTTGGACCACAAGGTGTGTCTATTTTCTCTAGCTTGAGCTAACCCATATGACTAGAGCCGGAAAAAGAAAAGACAGAAATAGCATGATTTATAAATCGCGTGCATATTCATGAGCATTCATCTTTACTTTACATTATTTGTTGAGCTTTAAGCTTATTAGTTGAACTTTATAGTGTGGGTGAAGAAAATAAATATCTATTAACTATTAACTATCTTTTCAAATATATTTACTTTCGTCTTTTTGTAAAATTAGAATTGTCAATATTTCTTATATTAGATTTATGATTAATCATCTTTGTGCTTTTCTTATGTCAAAAACCCTACAAAATAGTAGTTTTAGTTAATTTCATTTTGAATGGTAGCTAGTCTATCTTGAAGGCGGAGTATTTGTAGTTGTTCAATAAGAATATTGTTTGCTCCAGAATTTGTTCTGTTTGTATCATCTTCCCCTATAATTTACTCTCTTTCTTAGTTCATTCAACTAAATAAATAATCAACAGAAAAAATAAATTAAATAGAGGATGAAAAAGAATATTGCAGAATATTGAAAAACCTTTCCGAAGATAAAGCCGAATAAAGAGCCTCTGACTATCATTTGATAACAAAGAGAATGATTCTGCCAACAAAACAATGCACAAAATAGTAAGAAACTGTTTTATCTACAAATTTGTTATATAAATATTACATAATTCAAATTGGAGATACCTATTAAACTTCTTTCATAATCTGTGAACAGGTGGGAATTATTCCTTAGTACTTCTTCAACTAACAGACAGAAGTTCTGCTGGTATTTCGCTGTATTGAATGGAAAGTTCCTTGCTGAATCAACCGTTTGGTGGGCTTTTTCCCATAAGAATTTGAACTCCTCTCCATCGGAGTCCAAAAACAATTTTATTTGATGACACACAATTTGAATTGGAACAACAGCATGAGAATTCTTAGGATCACTAGTCACATATCCCTGTTAACTCAGATGAGAATACGTTTTTCTTTTAGTAAGAGTCAAGATGAAAATACTTAAGAACTTATTTAGTATTTAACCTTCCTTGTTCCAGATTAATAATACTAAAATATCTGCCTGCTATATATAGTTTACACAGCAAGAGCCTCGAGACACAACAACATCATTTACCAGCAGTAGATTTAATTAATTTGCAAAAAAAATGAAGAATATAGAACATAAAAATTGTACATCATGCGTCCTATAAAATGTCTAATAATTTTTTTTTTGGTTTTATATAGCAAAAGTATAAAAGGAGTTAGGACAAGAACTTTTCCCTAGTTGAGGAAAAGAAAGTGTGCCATCTCATGATACTAGTGTAATTGAGAACATCAAACCAAGAATTACTGAACATTGACACTATCTAGTTCACCAAAATTGATGCTTGTGTTATTTGTATGGACATTAAATAGTTCACCAAAATTGATGCTTTTGTGTTATTTCAGTTTGACGCTGCGTTCACCTATGCATAATTTTATGGATGTATATGCATGCAGATGGTAGAATACAACCTTCAAGTACAAACAAGGCAGATATCTTGACTCAAACAAATGTGTACTGAGAGTTTGTATGGTAAAACCTCAAAAGAGAACAAGAAAAACACATGCTGGGCATCACATGTTTGGCATCTACGTTTCTGTGTAGCTTCCGCTAGCATAGCATTATGCAGATGACCAAACAAACATGTATCCCTTCATGTTGGCAATTGAATGAATTAAATTCTCTCTCCATAATACATGACGCTAAAAAATAACCAATATTTTATCTTCACAACAATTTAAAGATGCTGACATGCAATGTTCAACAAGCGTTTCAGGGAAGCTTGGAAAAGCATCTTCGCAGAAGAAAAGTGACAAAATGAGGAAATAAGAGAATTTATTACCTCAAAATTCATACAATATTTTTCCATTAGAGGAGACAAATACTGGGCCAATTCACCAGGAAGAAATCCAAGCATCTTAGAGAATCCAGACTCTGAAGAAACAACCTAAGATAAAAGTACTACACAAAAGGGTTTTAAAGAACAAGCCAAAAGTTTTAAAATAGACGTTGGAGAAAAATATAGACCAACCTTGATAGCATTAGAGTCATTTGTATTGGTGGGATCTCTTACAAGTGAAATGCTTGTCCCAAGATTTAATTCCTTTTCATCACTAAATCTGCGGCCAACAATGAAGGTTTGAAGAGCCATTGCAGATACATCATCCGCACTCTCAACAATAGCAGATACTAGCTCTTTGTTATTCGTGGAACAAACATTTAAATTTGTGCTTGTTCTTTCATTTTTCACTTGGGATTCAAATGAAATATCAATTTGTGAAGAGCCACAAATAATACTGTCATTTTTCTCCATGTTACGAGACAAAATATCACCAGAATCATGATGAGTTTCACATTCTCCTGAAATAGAAGGTTGAATCTGAACTTTTCGACGCCTAGAGAAATTTAACTGAAGAAGGGTGCGCTGGTTCAATTTTCTTTTGGTTCCTCTACATATGCATGTATCTGAAAGCCAGTAATTACAAAATAAAGCCAAAGCAATAGAAAGTTTTTCCAAATTTTAAGCTTTTCTAAAGGTTTAATAAGAAGCATAATTGCTACAACTAGTTCTTCTTAAGAACTACTTAAATTGAGATGAAATTAGGATTGTCTCTGTGACACTTGAGACATAATAAGTTAGTGGTAGAAAAAACTAGACATTGTGGAAGCCAAAGGTACAAATGCATTGATAAATGAGTGTAAGAGAAGATAAAGAATTTATGTGTACACCGAAAGTCAACATCATGGTTTCTCCTATGCCAAAATTAAAACAAAGCTTTTGAGTACCCTAGAATTCTGATCGAAGTTGGAATAATACCTAGATGAACATTGATAATAGATTTTTCAGCAGATACTTTTTCTCCGCGTACCGGGCATGTAACCGATTTCCCTGAAGCGATACACAGCTCGTCAACATCTTTGCAGGCATTCAACAGACGTCCGCCGACATTTTCTGTGCAAGAAATCTGAAAACGAAACAAAGCTTAGAAGAGAAAAAAAAAATACGGTGAGGAAGTTGAGAAAGGAAGAGAGGGAAAGCGCTTACATCGGGTGACGAGATAGAGGGCTGATTGAGAAGGGACCGACGACGTTTACCGATCAATCGTATCAAGCTTTCTCTTCCGGTTAGCATGGTGAAAAAGAAGAGGCTTATATTTCAGAGCTCAAATCAGTCATCTCCCTCGATTCCGCTCTTTGCTATCTGAACCCCATCTCATCTAGCTTCAGCTCCCTACTCCATTGGATTGAGATTTAAGCTCATTCGTCAACTTAGAAGCCCGCGGGAAATTCATATCCATAGTCGCTAGTAATTTTCTCATTTCTTTATAATTTTTTTGCTAATTAACCACCCAAAAAAATCAACTGTAGGGGGATTAACAAATTCGCGGTTAAAACTATATTCTACAGTGTCTACAAAATAATCATCACCATCTAGTTTGAGTTTAAAATTAGTCATGCAATCGAATAGTTTTCTATTGCATACGCCCACTTAGAGATGTTTAACGGGCAGACTCGCGGTAGCGGACTGAGCTTGACTTGGCTCATTACTGTAGCGGGTCGAGTCTGAGCCGGTCTCATAAGACGAGACAAACCGAGCTTAGGAATCGAGTTCGTGAGCTCGCCAGGAACCGAGCCAAACAAGTCGCCAACAGGCCGGCTCGTAGACTCAGCGGGCCAGCTTCACCAGCTAGCCCGTCCGCCCAGCCCTCAACCCCCAGCCCCTAGCCGCCCTTCTATGATTTTCGTTCGATTGAATAGAATTTTTAGGTGAAAACACCAAAAAATTCTAAACATTTTATGAAAGATCGGGAAAAATAATCGATTAACTTTTGAGATTTCTTAACGAAAAACGTAGAGTATCTCGAGAGGAATGCAATGGAATTAGTTTTATTAAAAACAGATGTCGGACGATTAAAAATCTCTCTTTTCCCTCTCTCGCTGTCGCAACTCTCTCTATTCGCAGCACTGCCCAAAAAAACAGAAACAGAAGAAGGGTTTTTACCCTTTTTCTGTTCGGTGTTTTTCTTTTTAATTTAATATATTATATTTAATTCTTTTTAATTAATTTTACTATTCTTTTGTTCTGTTGCCTTTTCTTTTTAATTCTTTTGTTCTGTTGCCTTTTATTTTTAATTTAATATATTATATTATATAATATATTAAATTTTTTATAATTAATCACATTTTTGTGTATTTTTCAAATGTGTAATTTTTTGAATTAGTAGTTTTTTTTAAATTTTAATTTTTTTTTATATATTAAAATATTTTTAATGATATTTATGTGATATTTTTTGATTGAGTAGTCTCAAATAATTTTTTTATTAATACATTCAATTTAATATACATTAACATAACTAATTTTTAAATTAAATGAGTAAATATCTTTGACATATAATTTTTAATACTTATTATAATTTTAAATAAAAAATTTTAAAAAAAATTATATTATATTAATATAAGTTGAAGATATTTATTTATACTCGACTCATTAGATTCGGCTCGTTAAGACTCGTTGAGTCGGCTCGACTCGGCTCGTTTAACTAGTGGTTCGCGAGCCGGCTCGAGTTGAAATTTTTTTAGGTTGGCTCGGTAGAATCGTTGGACTCGAATCATTTAACTCGTTAAGCTTGGTGAGCCGGACTACTTCTAGCTCGGCCGGCTAGTTTGTCATCTCTACGCCCACTTGGGTTTTACGAAAACTCGCTTGCACGGGCATACAAACTCTACAGAGGGTCCCAACAAAATTCATACAAAAAATAGAGGACACCCTCAGTAACTTCCGCTCAAATCCTAACCCTCTTCGGCAAACCCCTAACTCTCTCTGACTCTCAAATATGTGCCTTTGTGAGCGAAATCGTCGATTTGTCACCCTCAGAATCAAATTTCTGCTCCATTCTTTCAACCGTGCTATAAAATTTATCAACCCTTTGTGGGTTATGTCACCAATTTTGAAAATTTTTTCTATAATTTTCACATCATTGGCTTCAAAAGCGACCAAACTGACTCTAAAGAGGAATGGTGCTCCAATTTCAATTGGGCCAACTCTTTCTCTATCGATAACCAAGTATTTTTCATTGGAATTTAAAATGAATTCTGCTCGTGTTAGCTATGAGGCCGATATAAAATAACGATCTATTATTTACTCCAGGAGAGTATTGTTAGAAAGTTTTATATCGTTGGGAATTGAAGACTTGTTTACACATATAACATTATTCAATTTTTGCGATATTGGAGGATCTTGATGAGCCCCATGAGGAATATAATCATTCCTTGTGAGGTATAGACACCAAACTTCACAACCTAAAAATTAAAAGCAAAATCAAAATTCAAACCCAGACATTAGGGATATCAAATGGTGATATGTCTCGGAGGGCCATCACTCGATCACAAACCAAGGCTCAAATATTATCAAACCTATTCACTAATAAGCTTTATTCTTTTGCAGGTATTAATGACTAGAAGAACTCTTTGAAAACTTGGATTGAGAGTCGAACACAGTGGACATAAATCAACCATAGAACATGTTAACTTGGGAGCCAAAGATGGAAACTTTTGAAGAGGAAATTTGTCTTCCGTAAAATTACTTTTGTAACCAAACAATTTTACTTTACTTGTTTTGACAAACTTATAATTTTGTTGGTAAACATTGGCCTTATTATAATTTTAATCAATGCATGTATAATTAGGCATTAGGGTTAGATGAATGTTAGGTTAGATGATGGTTTGGAGTTGGTTCAAATTACAAAAGTATGGAATGCATGGAAGAAGCTTCGGCTATGAAGAAAACATTCCACTTGGCGGCAACTTTGGAGTGGGGACCATTACCTCTTTTGGTCGAGCCATGAGTTGCCAAATGAAGATGCTTGTTGAACTTTCCCTTCTTGAACAAGGTCATGGATTGGTGACATGACTATCCTCAACTTTTGGATCGAATGGAGCAACCAAATCTCGGTCTTCTAAGGGAGCAAGAAGACCATCTTTGAAGATCATGTTCAGCCAAGCCCTTCCAATGGTCCTTTGGAGTTATAAACCTCACCAAACCCTCCAAACCATCTTAGGTCTATAAATATATGGCTATTGGTGTTTATAAAAGGTTGTTGATGAATGAAGTAGCCACTTTTGCTTAAATAAAAACTTGAGAGGTTGGAAGCCACAAGGTAAGCCTTAGTGTGAGCTACACCCGAGAGGAGTTAGCCTCTCCATTACCCCAAACCCAAGGTGCTTGAAGGTTCTTATTACCACCATTCTCTCCACTATTTTGAGAGTTGGAAAACAGTAGAAGGTGGTTAAACCTTTTGCTTTAGGTTGTCATTTCTTTCTTTTGAAATAAGTACATGCAGAGAGCCATAATATTTGCTCATTAGACAACCTTCGATTTTGCACAACTTCACTTCCACTTGTTATGTTTGCTTGATATTTTAAGGTGTTGCTCCTCAATCTTAATATAAGAAGAGACCTTTAAAATTTCATTAGATTTGGATCACATTTGTACCTTCAACTGTCTGCCTTATTTTGAGATATCCTCGACCTAGCCAAACCCTTTTAGTGCTAACACTTTGTGTGGATAGAACACGGCATTTGCAGGCCATGACTATGTCATATGGTATCAGAGCCATGGTGGATTCCCATGAGTGCTAGCTATTATCTTGGTTTGCATTTTCATCCCTATTTATATAGCTTCAAAGTGGTTTACATTTCGGGTTATTGGTTTCCACCAAAACCTCATCTTTTTATGCTGTAAAATCTGTTTGTGTTGCTGTTGTGTTTGTACTTATTTTTTGTCAATATCTTTATAGCACACTTTGATGTCTTGCTTAAGTTTGAGCATAAAAGTTTCACTTCAAGTACTTGTCATTTGCTTGCTGTTTTGGTAGTTAACTCACTAAGTGTTCTGTTTTTGCATAAATCGAGAAAACATGTGTTTAAACCCAAAAATTTGTTATGTACTTATTTTCTTGCACTAATCTACTTGCTATATTATTATGAAAGTAAACATTAGCTTTTGCATGAAAAGTTTGTTCATTTAATTGCTGAAAACCGAGGACAAAAACTACACATAGCCAAACCGAGAATATGCTTGTATTTATGTTTAATGCTTGCTATTTTTTAACATTGTAGCGTGCATGTTAGGCCAACTAGGCTTAGGAAAAAGTTTTAGTAATATTGAAGCATGTGTAATTTATGGTGGAAAATGTGTTTGAAAAGTGGAACTTGTTGTTTTTGGAAAACCTAAAAGTAAAAGTGCACAACCTAAAAATAACTATTTTTGTGCTCTTGCTTTATGTCACTTTCCAACATGTGTGGCTAAAAATTGAACTTATAACTTGCTGTTTGAACTCTTTTAAAATATGTTTGAATATCACTTAAGTCAAATAACAACATAGAACCAAAATGTGCAACTACACAACATTAAAGTGCAATTGTTTTGTTGTTTGTTGTTTTCTATCACATGTTGCATGTTGGTCGAAACTTGTTGATTGATCTTGTCATTTTAACTCATTAGTTTGATGTTATTTTAACTTTTCATGTTCCTAGTATTTAGTTTAAAACAAAAACACAAAGATCAAACAACAACCGAAAATGTATTACACGAAAACTTAGGTTAAAATTTTGATTAAGTTATAACCCCATTTTCTTAAAACTCGAGGATTGAGACATAACCTAATTGAATATTTTTCTAAAACTTAAATTAGAAATATGAAAACTAAGAGTTGAACAACACGTGAACCAAACCAAGAACCAAGTCAAGAACCGAACCCGGGTAACGACCTTCCCCAAACCAAAAACAAAATCCATCAAAGAAAATCAAGTATGTAAGGTCAATTAAATGACTTAAGCAAAAAGGTTAACAACCTAGAACAACAACTAAGAGACATTAGTTTAAGCCTTAAGTATGTCATGGATAAGGTTAGGTTAGACCACTTAAGAGAACCCTCTTAAGATACTACACCAAGAATGAGACCCAACAACCCTAAGAGAAACAAATACACTAGGAGAAGATATCTGGACCGAGAACCTCCCTTAGATAAAGAAAGACCCGAGCCCTCTAGGAGAAGGTACCAAAATTATGACTATTTTGATGAAGATCAATGGACTCTAAATGAAGACAAAAATTTCCATCCAAACTGTAGAAGTGACATAAATGACCTTAAGAGCATTAGGATACATGTTCCTCCATTCAACGGGACGTGTGATGGAAACATATTCCTAGATTAGTTGGATAAAATAGATAAGGTCTTTGACTACCATAAATACTTAGATAAGGTTAAGATCCAACTAGTTTCCATAGAACTATCTAAATATGCCTCATTATGGTTGACCAATGTCAAGACCCAACGACAAAAGATAATAGATGATCTCATTTATCTAATGGAGAGTTATAAGAGATCTCATGAAGAAGAGGTTTATGCCAAGTCAATACAAATATGAACTATTCTTGTAAATGCACAACCTTAGACAAGGAACCCAGTCTGTTGAGGAGTACCTCATTGAGTTTGAAACTCTAAAGATAAGAGAATAAATGGAAGAACTTGAGGAGCAAGTTATTGCTCGGTTCATTAGAGGACTAAACTGAGATATAACGGATGTAGTAGAACTACACCTCTTAGAGTCTTTAAATGATATAGTCCACATGACTTTGAAAGTAGAAAGACAAATCAAGACAAAGAGGAAAGTCACATTCACCCCAAAGACCACCTCTAAATTCACCCTCAAACCATCCAAACCAAACAAATCCCTCACCAAGACTGAAGGAAAGAAGCCTTTCCAACGTAACTGGCCACCTAAAGAAGTAAGACTATAGTTCCCAAAGAATCGAGTAGTCTAGCTGTAGGAGATAATGCCAATAGATAAAGAGTACGTGAGATGAAGTGTTATAAGTGTCATAGTGTATGACATTTTATGGCCCAATGCCCTAACCAACGTGTCATGATTGTCACGGAGGACACTGAAGAGTTTGTAAGTGAGGACAAATAAGAAGAAGAGGAGGAAGAGGAAGAAGTAAGTGAAGAGGAGAATAACTCTGAAGATGAAGTTGTTCACACTCCTAATGGACCTTTACCCATGGTCAGAAGACGAGTCCTCATTTCTAAAGAAGATTGCCAACGAGAGAACATCTTTCATAGTAGATGCATGGTCAAGGACAATATATGTTTAGTGATTATTGATGGAGGTAGTTGTGCTAATATAACCTCCAAAGAAATGGTTACCAAGTTAGGCTTAGAAACTAATCTACACCCCCACCCTTATAAGCTAAAATGGTTGGATGATACAGATGATGTCAAGATAACCAAACAAGTGATCATGGAGTTTGCATTAGGCAAGTACAAGGGTTCAGTCCTTCGTGATGTAGTGCCGATGAGTACAAGTCATTTACTCTTAGGCCGACCCTGACAATATGATCGTAATGTCAACTACGATGGATTCACCAACTATTACTCCCTAAATTTTGGAGGTAAAACCTTTAAGTTATCACCTCTTACACTCGAGCAAATAGCAAAAGATGATGACATTAGGAAGGAAGAGAAGAACAAGACAAGTTTCTTCATGACAAGGAAAGAATTAGAAGTATCTGTCTTTAGAGGAGACCCCTTGATAATGATAATGTTTAAAGATACCATCATGGAATTAAGAGTTATACTTATCCTTGTTAAGGACATACTCCATAAGTTTCAGGACATCTTTTCCGAAAAACTACCTCAAGGACTACTACCTTTTAGAGATATTGAACATCAAATCGATTTACAACCCGGGACTAAGCTACCTAATAGACTAGCTTATAGGATAAACCCCAAAAAAATAAAAAAACTTTACGATCAAGTGCACGAGTTGTTAGACAAGGGTTATATTAGAGTGTCAATGAGCCCGTGTGTCGTACCCTCACTATTAGTTCTAAAGAAGAACGAGACTATGAGGATGTGTGTTGATAGTCAAGCCATAAACCAAATAACTGTGAAGTATAGATTTCTTATACCTAGTTTCGAGGACATGTTGGACGAGCTCAGTGGAGCCTCCATTTTCTCAAAGGTGGACCTTAAGAGTAGTTATCACTAAATAAGGATGAAAGAAGGAGATGAATGGAAGATGACCTTTGAGACCAAGTATGGACTATTTTAATGAATGGTTATGTCATTTGGGCTATCGAATGCCCTAGCACATTCATGCATCTCATGCATCTCATGCACCATGTACTTAAAAGAATAGTTAGGCAAATTTAGAGTTGTCTATTTTGATGACATATTGGTGTACAGTCTAGACCTTCTCTAGCATCTATCCCACCTTAGCATACTTTTCTAGACCCTCAGGCAAGCCAAGTTATTTGCAACCTTAGTAAATGTTTATTTGCACAAGACAATGTCTACTTTTTAGGATTTATAATATCAAAGAATGGCATGGAGGCCGATGAGGATAAGATCAAGGCCATTAAGGATTGGCCAACACCTAACGAAATATCCGAGGTCCAAAGCTTTTATGGATTAGCCCATTTCATAGGAGGTTTATCAAAGATTTCAGTTTAATAGTTGGACCAATCACCGGCTGTACAAAGAAAGGTAAAGACTTTGAATGGACCTCTAAATGCCAAAAGAGATTTGAGTTGATTAAGGATAAGTTATGTCATTCCCCAATGCTTGCACTGGCTGACTTTAGCAAAGTATTTGATATTAAGAGTGATGCTCTAGGATAGACATTAGAGCTATACTTATGTAAGATGGCAAACCAATGGTCTATTTTAGTGAAAAGCTCGAAGGAGCAGCTCTTAATTACTTTACATATGATAAAGAGTTTTATGCCATTAGAAGAGCCTTAAAAAAATGGCAGCATTACTTTCTATTAAAGGAATTTGTTATCAACACCAATCATCAAACTTTAAGGTATATCAAGAGCCAACACAGGTTGAATAAGAGATATGCCAAATTAGTAGAATTTTTAAAGAGATTCCCCTATACCCTTAAATACCTAAAGGGAGAAAATAATGTTGTAGCTGATGTTCTCTCTAGGAAACGCATACTCTTTACTGAGTTAGGAACTGGATTTTTTAAATTTGAGTTAATCAAAGAGAGTTATGAGACCGACCTTGGTTTTGGATCTCTTTTTACCAAGTGCCTTAGTAAAATTGAAGGAGAGTACCATATCAATGATGCTTATCTTATGAAGGAAAATACGTTATGTATCCCACATGAAAGTTTAAGAAAGTATCTCGTAAAGGAAGACCATATTGGAGGATTAACAGTCATTTCGGGGAAAAGAAAACCCTCGATATGCTTAAAAAATATTTCTACTGGCCCCATATGATGAGAGATGTACACCGAGTGGTAGAGAAATGTGTGAAATATAAGAAAGCCAAAAGTAAAGTTTTACTGCAAGGATTATACTTACTTTTACTCATTCCTAGTTATCATTAGGTTAAAGTAAGCATGAATTTCATATTAGGATTGCCACGGACCGCAAGAAGTAAGAATTTCATTCTGGTTGTCGTGGATAGGTTTTCAAAGATGACACACTTTATTGTATGTGCCAAAATCGATGACGCCATCTACATCGCTGACTTATTCTTTAGAGAGATTGTCTGATTGCATGGTATACCCCATTCAATATGGTCGGATCGAGACACTAAATTCCGTAGTGCTTTTTGGACTACTCTATGGAAGAAAATATGAACAAAACTATGCTTTAGTACATCATTTCATCTATAAACTGATGAACAAACTGAAGTGGTTAATAGGACCCTAGTACCCTTTTGAGGAGTGTTGTGGGTAAGAAATTATCGGATTGGGATATCCTATTACCAGCCTTAGAATTTGCTTACAACTGTAGTGTCCATTCCACCATCCAACAAGCACCATTCGAGGTTGCATATAGATTTAACCCTTCCACGTACGTAGATCTAGTGCATTTTCCAATTAAGTATATAACAAACCCCTTAGGAGCTAACAAGGCGACACAAATTAAGAAGATACATGAAATAGTGTGTAAAGCCATTGAAAAAAATTGAAGGTTGCGCCAAACAAGCAAATAAAGGATGCAAGAAAGTTATATTTAACGAAAGAGGTTTAGTTTGGTTACATCTATGCAAGGAGAGGTTTCCAGCCAAGAGAAAATCCAAGTTATTGCCCAAAACCGATAAGTTAGAGTTGCTGAGAGACTGTAGAGTGTCGACTACTTTTAATGTCCAAGATCTCTCATCATACAAAGGCAATGGGGATGACATCAAAGAGGTCAAATTAAAGGATGATATGGCTTAGAAGGCTATCACTCAATCACTAACCAAGGATCAAGAATTATCATACCTATTCACTAATAAGGTTTATCCTTTTATAGGTATTGATGACTTGAAGAACTCTTTGAAGACTTGGGTTGGGAGCCAAACACAATGGCTATAGATAAATCATTGCGCATGCTATCTTAATAGCCAAAGATAGAAGTTCTTGAAGAAGGAATTTGTCTTCTATAAAATCATTTTTATAATCAAACGATTTTATTTTACTTGTTTTGGTAAACTTTAGCCACATTTATAATTTTGTTGGCAAACATTGACCTTAGTATAATTTTAATTAATGCATGATGATTAGGCATTAGGGCTAGATGAATATTAGGTTAGATGATGGTTTGGAGTTAGTTCAAATCACAAAAGTATAGAATGCATGGAAGAAGCTTCGATCATGAAGAAAATGTTCCACTTGGCGCCAACTTTGGAGTGGGGACCATTACCTCTTTTGGCCGAGACATGAATAGCCAAATGAAGATGCTTGTTGTACTTTTCTTTCTTGAACAAGGCCATGGATTGGTGACATGGATGCCCTCAACTTTTGGATCAAATGGAGCAACCAAATCTTGGCCATATAAGGGAGCAAGAAGACAATCTTTCAAGATCGTGTTCGACAAACTCCTTCCAACGATTCTTTGGTCTATAAATACATGGCTATTGGTGTTTGTAAAAGGTTGTTGATGAATGAAATAGTCACTTTTGCTTAAGGAGAAACCTGAGAGGTTGGAAGTCACATGGTGAGCCTCAGTGTGAGCTACACCCGAGAGGAGTTAGCATCCATTACCTCAAGTCCAAGGTTGCGTGAAGGTTCATATTACCACCCTTCTCTCCACTCTTTTGAGAGTTGAAAAACAGTAGAAGGTGGCCAATCTCTTTGCCTTAGGTTGCCATTTCTTTCCTTGGAAAGAAGTGCATACCGAGAGCCATAATATTTGCTCATCGGACAACCATCGGTTTCCCTTGCACAATTTTACTTCCACTTGTTATTTTTGCTTGATATTTTAAGGTGTTGCTCTTCAATATTAATATAAGAGACCCTTAAAATTTCATTAGATTTGGATCACGTTTGCATCTTTAACTGTCTGCCTTATTTTAAGATATCATCGGCCTAGCCAAACCCTTTTGGTGCTAACATTTTTGTAGGCCATGAATAGAACACGACATTTGTAGGTCATGACTATGTCAGATGGTCTCTAACTCGAGACTAAGAACCTCAAACTTCACAACCTAAATTTAAAACCAGGATCAGAGGTCGAAATCATCGTTGGTGAGCGTTTGAAGTTTCAGTGAAACTTTCCGGTGACAATATTCAATGACTCTGTCCTCTTTAATAGTTCAACCAAAATTGAAAAAAGACCTATTGAAAGGAAGCTTGCAGCATGAGCAACTAACACATGGTGGTGGTATCTAACACCTCTAGCTGAGTTTACTCCAACAAGCCCCAGAAGCGGTTGCCACAGAGAGGAGATTTTGGAAAAAAAAGGGAATATTATTATTCGGTGATTCATTTAATTATTTAATATATATAACCACTAACCACCAATTTATCAACCCTAGCCTAACATCCAAATTTGAGGGGCCGCTAACCCGCTTTACTCGAAATGACAAACATGACCACCCAATGAGCACACATAACGCAAACCCAAGGCCCTATTGTTACACGCAATATGAGGGTGATATGAAAAAATAAGGACAATTCCACAAGCTCAATCAAACATTCTATCCGATCAAGAATGATCCGAACTAGCAATACGGAGGAGGATGAAGAAATCAAAACATGAAAATGGATTTTTAAAAGAATACAATCCACTTGAGTGAAACGAAATGGGTAGACTCGATAAACCCAAAGAATAGTGACTTGTTAAGCACGAAACTTCAAAAATTCTACCACATGGTAATTTAAAAACCACCGGTTGACCAGAGAAAATACACGTGGTCAACGAATGACAACAATTCTAGTCTACATCAAATAAGTCAACCTGGAATAATTTGAAAAATTTACCCATAAATTTTAAAAATTGCAAATATCACACTTAGCTTCTTGGTTGTTCTTTGCTTCTATGCAAGAACTCCCAATTGCATTTGGTTATTGTTAATTGTTTGATTTTGTGTAAGATTTCTTGTTCTTCATGGGAGTTGGACAAGTTAGTTTCATGACAAAACTTTTCCCATTTCATTCTTGGGGTGGATTGATCGGCGAAGTTATGAAATCTCATAATTTATCAGGTTGGAGTGCTATTTTTATCTAGACATAGCATTTTGGAATAGAAAGTTGTATTAGACAACTTTCTAACCAACTTGCACCTTCGATTTTGTTGTTATTTCATTTTTCTATCGATTTTTAGGTCTGAGAATTGTCGAGTTTCTGGGCAATTCTTCCCGATTGATCGCTCTCTCCTTCGTTATAGTCGTCTTTCATCGAATTTTGGGAGCCTATATGTCGATCTGGAAGCTTGTTCTTGAGACTGATTTTAAGTTCTTTGTCACCGAAAGTCCATGCTCAAACCCAGACACACAATCTTGAGAGCATATCTCAAACCGAGCATCTACCCTTCAATTAGAGGATGTACGCACTATGCCATAACCCTGCCATTTCTGCGCCATTTGGCATTAGAACTTCCATTTTCGTGTCACTAAGACATGTAGCATGATATGAATATGGATCAGGTTATGCTACAAGTATTTAAGCGCCAACCTTGCAGGTCGAGAAAGAAGAGATTGAGGAACGTAGATGAGCCACAAAATTACACTATGGTGAGTAGAAATAATAAAGTAATGACATGCAATAAGTGCAATGGTCCAGGAGACAATGCGTATTTAAGAGGTTATGACGACTTATCTTCAAAAGGAATAGGTCATGTAGAAGTGCAAGCACCATTAGAGTCCGAGGAAGAGGCAAATGGAAAGTAAGCATAAGCAAGAGCTCATATTAAACTTTTGTGGGATTTAACACTTTGAGAGGTGTTAGAACACAATTAAGTCTTATATTTACTAATCTTCGATTTCAGTAATTAAATTTTAGTCTAGCCAGTTCTATTTTTATGTTTACAATAGGAGTCTATCAGTACTGTTACCTTCAGAAGGAGGATACAATCTTTTATTACTAAATAACTTCGGACATTTTAATGTTCACGTGTTTTTAGATAGTCAATGGACTATTTCTACTACTATTGACATGATGTTCTTATTGCAAACTTCAGATGTTGTCGTCGTAGTAATGTTTTAGAATTTTTAATGAGTTGTTTATTGGATCTTTACATCATGCAAATGTTCAAGTTTTGGAAATTAGTTGTTTCATGATATTAGCTTTGGTGTAATCTTTGCAGACCATCTTTATTTGCTTGTAGCATCAACACGCTACAATTTGCCTTCACTGCATGTAATATGGTGTTTTACTACATATTGCAGTTATTACATTTATTCAAATCTTTCCAATTTACTACATTACAAGAAGTTCATGTAGCATAATCAGTATCTCAGTAAATATTTTACATGTTCAACTCTTGATTGTATACGATTAATTATCTTTTTTTCTCTCGCCTCCATCATTGCATCATACAATGAAAAAATTTACATCCTCTAGCTTTCCTCTCAAACAAATTAAGTAATCAACCATTTAATACTATTATACATGAGATACTATTGATACATGTAATGACATAATACAAGTCCCGTTTTATTACCTCATAGTATTGGCAATTGAAAATTTTTCATGATGTGCGTAGAGAATTTCTTACATTACATAAACATCTACTCGTTCAAACTACCTCAACATTTGCAAAGCCAAATTACCAATGATGACCAACATCGATCAAATGAAACATGATCCGAAGAATAGAGGAAATTGTTGAATTGTGGAGCCTACTTTAGTATTGAGAGTATTTTGATCATATTTACCTTGTTATTCTATTACCTTAATTCATCTATTATATAAAGACGTACTTAGATTATCAGAGTGTGAGACAAAAACTATTGTAACTCGTTTTTGATCTTAGTTGTAACGCCCCGGAAATCTATTTATTTCCAGTTCGCTACTATTATGATACCAACACCTTACACTCGTATCGTAAAATTTCGTAAACTATGAACTTTTATTCCTTGACCTAAAATGACAGTTTTGGAAAATATTTTTGACAGCTCTGCAGCGGAAATTTGATTAAATTTACTTTGGACAAAATTTTATTTTGTTAAACATGAAACAGGGACTCCCGGTCGACACCTATAAGCATCGGTCGACACTTGAGTCGTCTCGGATTTCTCATCGGTGGACACCGAGAACACCGGTCGACACTTTGTTCCTCTCGGATCTTTTCATCGGTCGACACTTCTATGCTCACCACAGAGAAGGGTCGACACCTGTTTCCACATATCGACACTTTAACCCTCTCTGCCTGCGCAGGTTGTTCCCCGCGGTCGGCACTGCTACCATTATATTCTGAAAACATAACTCCTCCAAATAAATTTCAAAACACAACATTCTACCACATTTATCCACAATACTCTAACTACACCACCTAAAATCCTCAAAATCTATATAATGTTGTTCGACTCAAAATACTTACAAAAATCACACCCTTTGCCTGCCATAGTCGTGTCGCCCCAACATTTTGCCTGCACCGGCACACGACGTCTCCCGTCAACTTCAATCTAAGCCTGCCCATCACCTAGCAACTCACCCAAAAGCTCGTTGTCACCTACACCAAGGAACACAAAATGTAAGCCTAATGCTTAGCAAGTATGGAATATGAACTCGAAAACCAATGCATAACTCAACCCCTAACACATGCAGTTTCTACACTCAATTTCGTTTTCTTTTCGTTTCATTATTTTCATCTTCCACGTTCACGTGTGAGTCAAGTAGGCACACATCCTACTCCACTCATGACAGCCTCACCATGACCCACAGATCGAGATTGAAGGCACACATCGTGATCACACACACATGGAATGGCCAACCCAAATCTCATCCCAACATCGATCGTTGAACCCTCTAGTGCTCTCTCAGTAGCATGTTAACGGCGAGGCGTTCGCAAACCATGTCACATTACGTACTTTCATCCATAGGAACCCCCTAGTGCTTTCTCACTAGCACGTTAACGACGAGGCGTTCATCATGCGTAACAAGTCTTTTCTTATCTGGTTACGTTTCACATACACATTTCAAAATATGCTCAAAACTCATATTTCGTAGTTCAAAACCATGATGCATGACAATCACAAATGCACGACTCAACAACAAAGCAAACAAGTAAGCAACCAAGCAACCAAACAATTCTATCGTTCCATGGTGTAGGCCCGAAAGCAATTCACAAGCGATCCATCACTTACCTGGCGTTCTCGAAATCTTTCGTGCTTCGTAACTTTGTGCTCTAACTGGAATACCTATAAAATTATATATCCGTCAATTCCAACTCGTCAAATTCATAACTCCCTATCTTAAAAGTCCTAACTCATACGAAAATCTAAACTCTCCACTAACTCTACATCCCGTACAATTTCCGTCCAACTTTGGAAATTTACAACCTCTCCAATACTCGTCTGAATTGAACGATACAAAGTACTACGGGTTCCTAAGGATGTCTAGCTTCCTATGGTCCCATCCATTTCCCATTCGGATGTCCACAACTTAACCGAACGCCACCGAACGGACACCGTTCTTGAAAACTCATATACTCAGCCAATAAATCATCAAATCTTCCTCACCAATTCTCGTAGTCTACTCCTCTTTCTATCATAAGCACCAATACATGGATGAAATTCAACTCTATGCTCAATTTCTCGCATTACCCTCCTAGGTTTTCACTAATTCGCTCTATATCATTGCCAAACCTGATTTTGCTACTAACAACCTAACACACCAACTAACTACGCAAAACTAATGAAAACTTACCGTAGATTCGAAAATTCGTGGAAGAAAACTTGATCGTTGCACAGAGAAGAGGGGACGCCGGCTCGCGAGAGGGAAGAACGAAGGGAGAGGGTTTGCTGGGAAGAAGAACTCCGTTTCTTCTTCTCAGCTCCCCTTTCTTTTTTTTTATATCTTTTTATATTTCATAATTACCAAATTGCCTCCACCTTAAACCGTCTCACAATTCAGTGTTTTTGTCTGATTCTGGTTAGATTCTTTAACTTCTATTTCCGCCATTAGGCTTAAAATAACTCTTCACTTAGGGGCTGAAATTTTTCATTATTAATTTAGACCAAAAATCCACCGATTACAAATTACAAAATCTGAAACTAGTTTAAACGGAAATTCTGGGTATTACATTAGTGAAATTTGTCAGTGGCTAGTGGTCATAGCTCTCACAATAAGAGTGAACCACTATAAATCTTTGTGTGTTTTCTTTTTTATTTTTGATCGTTCTTTACAGGTTGGATTAGGGCATCTAATCCTAACAACTGGTATCAAATCTTCAAGTTGAAGCAGTTTCAAAAATCAGAGTTTGATTCTTTGAAAGTATTGAATAATTTTAGGTTTGCAATTTCGGTCAGTGAAATTGCAATTTTGGAGGAAAAGTAAATCAGGAAAATTAAAATAAAAAAAAAGAGGGAAAAGAGAAAAGTGGTTTTTCTTTTCTCCACTGGCGCGTCATCCAAAAGTGAGAAGAAGCTCACTGTAGCTTCTATTGTTTTCCCTGAACATAGCAAAGAAGCAGACCACCCAGCCTCTGAAGAAACCGTTCGACTGCCGTTCAAAACTCGCCGCCATCCGAAGAAGAAGCGCCGCCGCCAATTGCACAGACCACGCCGACCACCAACTCCACTCGCCAGATGCTGTGCGCATAGAACTGCATGCACAGAACCCCGTAAAGAATCATGCCCACCAAAACCGTGTGCATCTCTTGTTGTTGCCAATTGATCTCCGTCATCGTTCCCAGTGATTGCCAAACCGTCTTTGCCGTTTAGCCATTGCCGATCGTCTCTTTTTTTTTTGTGATATTTTGGAGTTCAAAATATCCAATTTTAGGGGTAATCCGATTTAAGAGATTTGATTTATGGAATTTTTTGTGATCAAATTTGGGATTTTTTTGGAGAATTAAAATTCTCAAATTAGTTAGGCAAATTTACTGATATTGTGGAGATTGATTATTGGGGTTGAAAATTTGATATGGAAATATCTATTTTTGGGCATTGAGATTATTGATAACGATGACAGGCGACAAAAGCACAGAACACGGTATTGAAAAATTCGATAGGACAGATTTCACGTTCTGGAGAATGCAAATCGAGGATTACTTGTATGAGAAAAAACTTCATCTTCCATTAAGTGCGAAACCAGAGAAGATGAAAGACGGTGAATGGAATCTCCTTGACAGACAAGTTTTGGGAGTCGTCCGATTGACGCTAGACAAAGCGTTGCTCACAACGTGGCGAAGGAGAAGACCACCAAGAGTTTGATGAAAGCTCTGTTTGATATATACGAGAAACCCTCCGTGAATAACATGGTATTTATGATGAAAAAACTTTTTAATCTAAATATGGTTTATGGTACTTCTGTCGCAGTGCATCTGAATGAATTTAAAAAGATTGTGAATCAATTGCTATCTGTGGAAATTGATTTTGGGGATGAAGTTCGTCCTCTAATTTTGTTAGCGTCTCTACCGAATAGCTAGGAGACTATGAAGACAGCAATTAATAACTCAATCGGAAACGTGAAATTGGTATTCACCGATGTGAGGGATCGTATCCTTGCCGAGGAGGTTCGTAAAATTGATTCAGGTGAAATATCGAAAAGTTCAGCTCTGAATGTTGAAAACAGATGAAGAAATAATGAGAGAAACTCCAACCGTGGTAAGGGCAGATCTAAGTCAAAAAATGGAAAGAGTCAGTCCAAGTCCCGGCTAATAATTGAGTGCTGGAATTATGGTAAGCAGGGTTACACGAAGAAGGAATGCAGAGCACCGAAGAAGAACGACAATGACAAAGGTGATGGAGCAAATGCAGTAACAGAAAACATCACTGACACATTACTTCTTTCAGTCAACAGTTTGATAGACTCGTGGGTTTTGGATTCGGGAGCGTCTTTTGTGGCGCCTCGAGTTATCCGAACATGGTTCGTTGATCTGAACTATTGACTCGTATCAACTCAAGTTGTCTGAACCCGGAACCGACACTCGACTACGTACTCGCATTAAAAATAAATATTTTTTCGAGAAATGTTTAAAATTTATTCATTATCTAAGATGATGTCGTTTAAAACATCTAAACCCTTTGTAGCGGAAATCAACAATTGTGTGGAGAACTCACTAAATGAAAAACCAGACAAATTTCAAGTTTTAAAACAAAAAGGGGTCTCGGTCGACCTCTGTAAGCTTCGGTCGACACCAGTCCTGTTCAGCACACAAGGGTCGACACCAATATACATAGGTCGGCACCTCATTTGCCTCTGTTTGCATCGGTCAACCCTTGCGGTCGACACCTCCATATTCATTTCACTATCCGGTCGACACCTAGTTTGGTTCTGTCTTTGTAGGTCGACCCTCGCGGTCGACATTTACCTAGTTTTGTCGACATTTACGCATACAGGTCGACACTTTATACTAGTAGCCTTAAATAAAATTTCGATCTCAAGAAAAGAAAACGAACAACATGACATTTCAATCATTTGAAACCAAAAACTTAGATTTTCAGACCATAATCTCTCAAACAGCTTCAAAATATAACTATACATCAACACGACTACTGGCATTTAAAACTCATCTATACATCAAAATCTAGGCACGAAACCTATACACATGACATAGACTCCTCAAAACGAGTCTCTCAAAAACTCACCATACCCAAAACATTCTCCATAGGTCGGGTCGTCCTAACACAGTCCACCAAACCAATGTCCTGATCATGCACCGCCAACTGCCTACTCGCCTTGACTGGGCTCTCGGAACTCACCGGCTGTATCCTCAACACCTACACAACAGAATACAAAATGTAAGACTAATGCTTAGTAAGTAGTGCAATATGAAATGTAAAACGGTCAATGCAATCCTATCACATGCATTCTCTACTTTCTCACATAGGTTGTTATTTTCTGTCATCGTTCTTACGATCCTCCTACAGAGTTGGGAAACAGATCAATCTTCCCAAGTCAATTCTCTTATTGTGTCGAAGGGCAAGTTACTTCTTTCGAGGCCACGTCGTATAGCCGCCTCACGTGTTTGGCTCTTACGCCACACTACCCCTGACACGTCACCACCGTCCCAGCTCAACCAGCGACGAGGCCCAAGAACTGCACACGAATCTCGTATCAACGATCCTCCTACAAAGTTGGGAAGCGGATCAAGTTTCCCAAGTCGATTCTCTGTCTGCGTTGAAAGGCGAATCACTTTCTTCGAGGCCACGTAACCGTTATCCTTACCGTTCACATACCACACTTCACATTCGTACTTAAAACCATGATCAAATTCATTTTCGTTACACTTTTCAAAACATAATGCATGACTGAAACAAAACACGTGAAACATACAACACATACAAATCCTCCCTACCATCCTATGGTGTAGGTCCATAAGGGCAACACACATTCAAACACTACTTACCTAGCCTCCTGAGCTTCTGTGGTGATCGACCTTTATCCAATACTCGGGCTCAACCTATCACATAACCAATTCACATCAAATTTCATCCCAAAACTCATCATGCGTACTAAAATTACAACTACTAACTCAACCCATCAAAACCCGACCAAAACGGCTCACTAACTCGACTCGGCCAAAATCAACCTAACTTCAAATGCGCATAACTTTTCTTACGGTTATCAGAATCACCCGATTTCAACGGCTAAACGCTTCTCCTATACTAAAAGGTTCCTCGAACAAACATTTGTAGCTAGGGTGAAAACTAAAAAATGGTTCTATTTTAGGGCCTAAAATCCTACATCATCGGTTTTTTTAACAAAACTCACTCAATTGCTCACCAATCTATCACATTCTAATCTATACCAACCCAATTTGACAAAATTCAAGGGTTTCAAGCTTGAAAACTTGAAGCCCAGCTCATTCTCCCCCTCGGTTTTCATCAAAATCTCGGGCATTCATTGCCCCTTGCTTAAATACCATAAATTTGCCTCTAACCCACTCCAATTTTGTCACAGAATCGTCCAAAAACAACAACCAAACTAGTCTCACACTTGACCATCATAACCTAACATAGCCGAGGGGAGAAGGGAAGAAGAGCATACCTAAAGGAAGAGCTGACTGTACCGCCTGGGAGGAGGAGCTTGGCTTGCCGGAAATTGGTCGGAAATGAGGAAGAAGACGTTGACAAGGGGGAGGAATTGGCCGGAGTCTCGTGGGCTTTCTCTTTCGCTCGGGCGTTCCTTCGCTCGGTTGCCAGAACAGGGGAGTGGCTTCTTCGTGAAGCCACTCCTCTTTAAAATTAAAATTTTATTTTAATTTTTTCAAAATTCTGATTTTGCCCTTACGTTAAAAATATTGCGTATTCTCGCCGCATTTCGTTGCTTCTTTCACTCATCATTCAAAATTTTATCTCCCCCTTCCCCCTGCTTAGAATTCTAAATTTCTTCATTTAAAAGCCGCTCGTAATTTCTAGGTTTAAAATATTCTATTAATTAATTAATTAAACTTTACTAAATAAATCCGTTAAAATCTCATGCAGAATTTACACGAGACCTAAATTAGTCAGGTAAAATTTCTGGGTTACTATATCTTTTCACACCACCACACACAAAGAATTAATGGAGAATTATGTGACTGGAAACTATGAAAAGTTCTACCTTACAGATGGTGAGCCATTGGATATTGTGGACATCAAGGACATCAAACTGAAGATGGTAAACGAGTCGTTTGGAAGATTAGTAAAGTGAGAGACATGCAGGGTTGATGCACAATCTGATTTTAGTTGGACAGCTTGATAGTGAAGGTCACAATGTTAGCTTCAAAAACAGTGATTGGAAGGTGACTAAAGGAGCAATGCTCGTCGCTCGAGGTCACAAAACAGGAAGCTTATACATGACTTCTACATGAAGAGACACAATTGCTGTTGTTAATAGTTCAAAGAAATAGAGTTGTGGCACCGCAGGTTGGGCCACATGAGCGAGAAAGGAAAGAAACTTCTTATCAATAATGGTCAGATTCCTTAGTTGAAGTTTGTCAAGCATTAACTATGTGAAAGCTGCATTTTTAGGAAACAGAAACGTGTTAGTTTGTTAAAGGTTGGGAAGGAGGTTAAGAAGAAAAGACTGGAATTGGTGCACACCGACGTGTGGGGACCCACACCCCTTTCTTCTCTTAGTGTATCATACTACTACGTGACAATCATAAATGATTCAACAAGAAAGATATGAGTCTACTTCATGAAGAATAAATATGATGTATTCAGTGTTTTCATGAAGTGGAAGAGTATTGTGCTGTAAATGAGATCAAGATGAAGAACACTATTCCTCAAACACCTCAAGAGAATGGAGTAAATGAAAGGATGAACATAACGTTGAATGAATGGGCAAGGAGCATAAGATTGCACGCCGGACTGCCTAAAACCTTTTGGGCACGTGCAGTCAACACTACAGTCTATCTGATCAATAGAGGACCCTCCCTGTCTCTAGATTTCAAAATTCCAGTAGAAGCATGGGGCGGTAATAATGTAAACTTTTCTTTTCTGAAGGTGTTTGGTTGCTTATCATATATTGATATTGATGATTATGATAAAAGCAAGCATGATCCGAAATATTTTCTTATTGGTTATAGTGACGCCGAGTTTGGTTATTGCTTATTGGATAATCAAAATCGAAAGATCATTCGCAGCAGGTACCGCCATCTTCAACGAACAGATCCTTTACAAAGATGCTGTTGGTAAGACTTCTGACAGTGAGAGTTCTGAATTGAAAAAGTCTACTATGGTCAATTTGAGAGATTTTTCAGTTGATAATACTCCGGCGATCAACGAAGATCGGAGTGTTGTTGAAGAAGAAGTTGATGAAAATGTGGCTCTAGAGGTAAATCTGCAAACACCGATTGTGGAACTAAGAAGATCATCCAGAATAAGCAAACCAGTCCATAGATGGTTTCCCTCTCTTAATTACATCCCACTGACTGATAAAAACGAACCGAGATGTTATGAAGAAGTCGCACAGTCTGTTGATTCGATTAAGTGGAAGGTACCTATGAAAGATGAGATGGACTCGTTGAAGTTAAATCAAACTTGACAATTGGCTTAGTTACCGAAGGGTAAGAAAGCACTGCACAACAAATGAGTTTATCGGATTAAATAAAAACATGATAAGAGCAAGCAGTATAAGGCTAGGTGATATAAATAGGACCCTACAAAGAAGATGTTAGCGCAATAGATGATAATATATTGGTGTTCTCGACTGAATCCATGAACACCTCAAAATAGTGAAGGAACAAAGTTAACAAATGAAGTCCAATTTAAGTGAAATTTGTAGGAGATGAAATATGATGGATTATGATATAGCCCTACAAATTTCATAGAAAATGAATGAGAAATACAAAAGTTATGCGAGAGATCCGTAACTGGTCCGAGAGGTAACTTTTTGCACCTTTGGGTGATGCAACCTTCCAAAGAAGATTACAACGACACAATATTGGTTTGGCTCACTTGCTCCCTTGTCTAAGGTCTTAGACAAGATGTAGAAATGATGAGTGTAAGAGCTTCTGAGCAACCTTAGGCTTAGAAGACAATAGGAGGCACAACTTCCCTCGGAAGCAAGCAACCGAGGCAATTATCCTTGAGAAGAAATCCTAAGCCACGAGCTTCTTAAAATATCTAAAAAATATGCTTAAATATGCTAGAGCAACTAAGGGCTAGGTTGGACATATGAAAGAAAAGAAAAGGATCGTTCAGTCTTGATCCATCCACCCGTGTAAGTGTGCTCCTTCATCTTGACCATGGAAATGACTCCTTGTATGGTAAGTTATGTTGAATCTTATGGGGAGAAGCGTAGGTCTTCAGACATGATTTCAAATGGAAAAGGGTGCGCTTCCTTTTGAAAGGATGGGCTCAAGGAATGGCTTTATAATTGGGGCTTGTGCTTAAGAAAGTCCGTAATTAGCTCTCGATAATGGATCTGGTGGACTAAGCAAATGACGTCCAAATTTCACTATCCAGCACATTCTGAAAATTTTAAAATGTTGGCTACAATCTTTAAGAAGGTCACTTTATGTAATGAGGTTGGTAAGACTGTCGAATATGCCAATTATGCCTCAGAGGTCAGATTGATAGCCCTTTTTGGAAAGTCCAATAATTAAGGTTGCTTTGCCTTTGAAGCCAACAACCCCTTAGCACCCTCTAATTCATGATGCGGTAATAAAAATACAAGTTAAATATGCTCAAAGTTTGCCTAAGCCCAATGGAGGTAATTGATTACATAGAGTTGTCAGAGAGAATACATATTCCCTCTTCTACTACTCTTATGCTCAATGAAGTTTGGGAAGCTTATTCTCCTATGCTCCATGTAAGCATGTTAGTGGGTTTATTAATGTCTTATGGGAACGACCCCTATTTCAAATGATCCATTAGTGCTTCCAAGTGCTCCATTAGTTCATCACCTGTAGAAAGAGAACAATAGTTAGTAAAAAGGCTAGTAAGATTGTGAGACATACCTTGTGAACGTATTATGGGCCTTCGGGGCATATCACTAGGTTGGTTGTCAAAGGTTTCCAACAAAAAGAAGGTATTGACTACACCGAGATCTTCTCACCAGTGGTGAAGTTGACGACGATCAAAACTGTTATGGGTTTGGCAGTGAAAGAAGACTTTCATCTTTAGCAGATGGACATGAAAGCTGCTTTTCTTCATGACGATTTAGACGAAGAGATCACCATGCGACAATCAACAAGGTTTCGAGTGAAAGATAAAGAGGAGTTTGTGTGTAAGTTTCAGAAGAGCTTCTATGGCTTGAAGCAGGCTTCAAGGCAATGGTACATGAGGTTCGACGACTTCATTAAAGGTAACAATTTTATGAGATGTAAAGCCGATCACTGCTGCTACATCAAAAAGTTTGATAACTCCTATATTATTCTGCTCATTTACGTTGATGATATGTTGATTGCTGGAGCAAGTTTGTATGAAATTGACATGCTAAAGAGGAAGTTATCTAAAGAGTTTACAATGAAGGATTTAGGTGCTGCAAAACAAATCCATGGGATGAGGATCTTCAGAGATAAGGAGGTTCTCAAACTCTCATAAGAAGAGTACGTCATGAAGGTTCTTAGCAGGTGTAAGATGCACGATGCTAAGCCAATCACTACATCGTTGGCTAATTATTTCAAATTATCTAAAGATCAGTCGCCTTCGACTGATGAAGAGAAGGACTACATGGCTAATGTTCCATATGTCTCTGCTGTTGGTAGTATTATGTACGCAATGGTTTGCACACAACCAGACATTGCACATGCAATGGGAGTTGTTAGCAGGTTTATGAGTAATCAAGGAAGGAAACATTGGAAAGTTGTAAAGTGGATCTTGTAATACTTGAAGGGAAGTTCAGAGTTTGCTCTATATTTTTGAAAGTCAGACTTGGGACTAAATAGATACGCTGATGCTAATAACGATGGTGATATTGACAGTAGTAAGATTAGGACTGGATATGTCTACATCTTAGGTGGTACCGCAGTCAATTGGGTCTCGAGGCTTTAAGATGTAGTCGCTCTTTCTAGTTGTAAAGCTGAGTATATTGTAGTGACAAAAGTCACAAAGACGATGATGTGGTTGCAGCCTTTCTTATGCGAGTTAAGCCAAAACTACGATGAGAGTGTATTTCATTGTCACAATCAAAGTGCAATCCATTTGGTAAAGAACCCAGTTTATCATGGGAGGACAAAGCATATACAGGTGCGTTATCACTTCATTAGATCCGCCTTAGAAGATGGAGTATTAGCACTTGAAAAATGCCAGGGAGTCGGAATCCAACTGATATGTTGACAAAAACTATGACGAGTGAGAAGCTGAAGTTATGTGCAATTTTAGTCAGACTTTTTGGAAGAGATATGAGAATGAAGCCGCTACAGATGGAGAGATGATGAGATTAGTCTCCAAGTGGGAGATTGTTGAGTTGTCTAGCCTACTCTAGCGTTGGGAGGTATTTTGGTCATATTTACCCTGTGATTCTATAACCCTAATTCGTTAATTATACAAAGACGTACTTAGGTTATTGGAGTGGGTCTGAGAGTGTGATGCAAAAATTATTGTAACCTTTTTTTGATCTTACTGAAATTTGTCAGCGGCCAGTGGACGTAGCTCTCACAACGAGAGCGAACCACTATAAATCTCTGGGTGTTTTTTTTTTTAATTTTTTATCGTTCTTTACTAGTTGGATTAGGGTATCTAATTCTAGCAGAACTCAACTGCATAAAAAATCTTATACTAAAATTTTTTTATTTTTTCACTTCAAATCACTTAAAATACTTTACATCAGTCATTTTAGTCTTTGACTAATATAAGCTATTATTCTTTTGTAATGATAGTTAGTGTAAAATCTGAGAAATTTTTTAACGATATAAATTATGAGTAAATTTTTTTTGCGTTTGTTGACTGATAACGTGCAAGAATTTGACCTATTTTTTTCGTTATGTGCTATGTGTGCGTCTTTGGTGAATGATCAAATTTGAAGTTTTTAACTAGGCAAGTGAGATTTTTTAATTGTGCAAGGTGGCACCCGACGTGTCGAATTTTAGATGAGGGTTGAAATCGAGATTCATCCCCCTTAAAATAAAGTATGGTATAAGTATGGTTGGTATTTAGATTTTATTAAATTATTTATTATTTTATTAATTAAAATAATATAACAAAATATTATTATTTTTTTAAGCCAAAGAAGGGTTTCTTACCCTTTTTTATCGGGCAGCGCCTCAGAGAGAGAGAGAGAGAGAGAGAGAGAGAGAGAGAGAGAGAGTGTCAGTCGACTTCTGACCAGCAATGTCTTGGTATCAATACATCTGTCTAGAAGAAATTTACAACTTTGATGATTGAAGTTTTCGAGATTAGTCGATTTTAGGGGGTGAGAGATCAAGGAAACAAAAAGAGTGAAGGACGACCGGCTGACTCTAACTGGCAATATATTGGTATCAATATGTTCATCTCGAAGAGATCTACAACTTTGATGAAAGAAGTTTTCGAGGTTAGTCGATTTTTGAGGTGTTTTTTGCTGGAAAACGTTTAGGATTTCAGGGTCAATTTTGTCGCCCTAAAATCCTATTTCAACCGGTTTTTTGTGTATAAAAGTGTTGGAAACGTTTTGAGGAAAAGAGGTCGGAAGGGGCCAAACGCCGCCGCATGACTCGGTGGCTGGCCAGCGTTGGCCGAGGCAGGCTGGGCCAGCCCATGGCCCATATTTGCCCTTTTTTTTGCGTTTTCTCTTTCTTTTCTTTTGGTGTTTAACGTGGGTCTCCCTTGTTGTTTTCTCAAACGATTTCGCTCACTTAGAGTCTATCCCTGAGGTTGCAGCTTCTGTGAGGAAAAGGAGGAACCGTAGTATAGGTAAGTTAATTATGCTTTCTGCATTAGCATCGTATAATTTAAAAAAAATTATATTTTGCTGGATTGCCACTTATGAGATTGAGATGGGGACGGTCGTCCGCACGTCAGTTTTTATTACGTATATGTACATAGTGTTTTCAAGCATGTTTACTTCAGCATATATGATGATTACATTGTTATAGATGTTGTGAGTGTCACACCTCGAGAATCCACACGGTTCTCAGTACGCTCACTACTATTACACACTATGACATTCAGAAACTCAACGCGAACTCACTCACTTTAATACCACTTTCATTTTCAAATCGCATTCAAAAGAACATTTATAAGTATAAAATTTTTCGACTCGATTCGAAAACGATTCGCACCTCGAAAAGAGAACACGTAAATCCTCAATATAAAATACGTAGCAGGAAATGACATTTTAAAGGAGTTTTAAAAATAAAACAACAAGACTTAAAATTCCAGGAAAGAGTCCGACACACGCCCTGCGCGTCTCTCGGGTCCAGCGCTATGCGCCTGAGGCTCGGCCCTGCGCGCCCCCGACATGGCATCGTGGGCCCACTGCACCCCGCGCGCACCCCAGCATCAGCAGTGCCGCGCGTCCCTTGAGCGCCCGACACGGCGCTGCGCGTACACATCTCCACTTCGACGCCGTGCGCCCGTCCTCCTGGTGCCGTGTGCACCAACTCGATGCCGCCACATCACGCGCACGCCCACAGTGCCGCGTGCCCCACGTTTCCTGCCTCCGCGTTGCGCGTCCGCACGCACGCCCTCGCCTGACGCCGTGCAACCCGTGCCTACTCACAAGGCCGCGTGCCCCGCACGCCTGCAGTAGCGCCACGCTCCCGCGCACACCGCCACTCCCTTCACGCCTCACCGCGCGCACCCCGACCTATTCCCAACCCCCTCAACTCTTCGACTTTTCTCTCGAAAATTCGGTAAAGTAACGCCTAAAAACTGGCTATCCCAAAAACTTTAACCCTATACACAGTTCACCAGAAAATTTCAAAAGTATCCATCCAATTTCATTTAGAAAATCACCAAAGGAAAAACAGAATGGAAGAAAATAAATCTAACAACTATCGATGAAGAAAATCTACAGTACAGAGAAACACAATGCTCAAACATATAATGTATACACGTGCCCTCAAAACTATCTCAATAATAAGATAGATCCACATCTATACACTATACATCATGTAAATCGAATTGTTTCCAAAATACATCAAGAAAACAAAACCCCGTACACCTCACCCAAAACTCACCACCTCCATGGGTCGGGTCGCCCTAACAGTCCGCCATCTAGTGCCTCGGTCACACGCCGGCAACCGTCGTATGACTCAGGACTAGGCTCTCGGGGCTCACCAGGGACAATATCTGCACCTACACCATAGAACACACATCATAAGCCTAACGCTCAGTAAGTGGTGCGATATGAAAGTAAAAACCGACAATGCAACCTTATCAGATGTAGTCTCTACAGTCGTGCTCATGTTGTCACAATCTGTCATCGTAGTGCAGTCGTGCCAAAGTGAGGGTGAACGTCGCGCCATGCTACACCCTAACATGTTGTCACCGTCCCTGACTCCCCAGCAACGAGGCCCACAAGCCACAGACACGTGCCACCTCACAGCAACCATATCATGGTGAGGGTAAACCTCGCGTCACACCACACCCTGATGCGTTGCCACCGTCCCGGACTCCCCAGCAATGGAGCCACAGTTTCCACACACACACATATTTCACGATAGCCCAGCCGACCAACTCCTCGAGTGGAATTCGCGGCTGGTGATGCACCAGTCCACTCCCCGAGTCGGATCTGCGGTGCCACTATCCATAATCCTCACTGTCAACACATACACGTCATGTGATAGCCCAGCCAGCCCACTCCCCGAGCGGAATCCGATGTTGGTTACGCACCAACCCACTCCCCGAGCAGGATCTGCGGTACCACCGCCACGCGTCTCACCACCACTTACTCAAAACAATGCTCAAAACCATTTTCATTTCCTTTTCAAAACATGATGCATGTCAAACAATACGCGCGCACATCACAATCAAACCACATAAATCCTAATGTTCCACGGTGTAGGCCATCTTGAGAAAAATACATGCATACACTACTTACCTGGCGTCCTAAGCTTTCCCAGTGCACGTCTTCACCAAAAATCTGGTTCACCTAAACATAAACAATCACTCATTAACATTCGCATCAAATTCTCTAAACATGCTAAAAATCACATCGCCCAACTAAACCCATGAAATTCCAACTAAAACGGGTCAATAATTCGGTTCGGCCAAAAACTGGCCTAAACTTCGAAGGCGCATAACTTTTGCATGCGTTATCGGAATCAAACGATTCAAGAGGCTAAACGCTCCTCTAGAAACCTAGTTTAACATACTAACACCACATGTCACAATTCTACTAAAAATGCTCACTAATCCCCCCCGGCTCAAAACTCGACATAACCTTCTGACGCGCATAACTTTTGCGTCGGTTATCGGAATCGAATGATTCCAGTGGCCAAACGTTTCTCTAACAACCTAATTTAACTCACTAATACAGAATTTAAAACGAATAACCGAAGCTTGGTCAAAACCCATAAAAACAAAACCAATTTTTATACAAAAAAATTTGAATTTCAGCATCAACTAGATTTCCACCAATTTCTCTACCAATCTATCACATTCTAGTATATTAAGTATAAACTAACCATAATTGAAGGTTTCCAATTCAGAAACTTGAATTGGAAATTCCAACCCCCTCGGTTTCAAGCAAAAACCGATGCTTTCCACCACAAATTCTCCAACCCAACAATTCTCACCAATTCCCGCCATTCATCGACCGAAAAGGAGAGCATCACGCACTCCCCACCACAGCCAACAGAACGGAGAGAGAGAGAGCAAGGGAACTCTTTGAGCTCTCGGGTTTATTGTCCACGAATCACACAACCATATGCACAGCCTAAAACAACACCAACGCTTAACAAATCACGCAGGAGAAACAAAGGGAAAATGAGCCTCAGCACGACCGAACTAAACCAAAAACAGGGGAAGGCATACCTTCCGTTTCTGCCGTAAAAACCAAACCACGCTCTAGCCTTAGCCTCGTCGGACTCGTCTGGCATGTCGGAGTCCAACTCTCCCTCGTCAGTCGTCGGTGATCGGCATCTCCCTCTTCCGGTTTCTCTCTCCCTCTCTCGGTCACTCTCTCACTCTCTCGGGTGCTCGATTCGTAACCAACCGAAGTGGAATGGCTTAACGAAGCCATTCCACTTAAACAGTTTTTTCTTTTTTTTTGTTAATACAAAATTACCAATTCGCCTTTCTGTATTTTTATTTCTCAGAACCTCTGATAGTTCACGTCCTCTCGACTTAAAAATTTCAAAAATCATCACTAAATTTAGATTCGGAGTTTCATAAATTAATTTACCCGTTAAAATATTTCTCAAAATTCTAACCGAGATTTAATTTAAAATTTTGAAAATTAAATCTAACATTCAAAATTTTTCGGGTCATTACATCCCCTCCCTTATAAGAATTTTGTCCTCACAATTTACATACCGAATAAGTCAGGATACTGGCGCTCCATGCCTCATGCCGCTCCCAATTAGTCTTTTTCATTCCATGATTGTGCCACAATACCTTGACCAAAGGGATCTTCTTGTTGCGCAACACCTTCACGGTCGACTCTAAAATCCTCAATGGCCTTTTTTCGTAAGTCAGCGCTGGCTGGATCTCTATATCCTGAAGTGGCACCACCTGAGAAGGGTCTCACATACACTTCCTCAGCATCGAGACATGGAAAACATCATGGATGACATCCATCGAAGAGGGCAACTGAAGTTGGTACGAAGTCTTCCCAATCCTCTTGACAATCGGGAACGACCCCACAAATCGAGGGTTGAGCTTTCCTTGCTTTCCAAACCTGACCACCTCTTTGAACGGGGAGATCTTCAGTAATACCTCATCACCCACGCTGAACTCCAGCTCTCGCCACCTTTGATCTGCATAACTCTTCTGTCGACTCTGAGCTGCTTCAATCCTCTTCCGTATCATGGCAACCTTGTCGATAGTCTACTGTAAAATCTCACGACCTATCAATCGGGCCTCTCTAACCTTATACCAATATAATGACGACCTGCACTTCCTCCCGTAGAGAGCCTCGTACGGTGTCATACCCATGGTGGACTGGTAGTTGTTATTATACGAGAACTCGACCAACAGTAAGAACTTGCTCCAAGCCGCTTGAAACTCCAATACACAGGCTCTGAGCATATCCTCCAAAATCTGTATAGTCCACTCTGATTGCCCGTCGGTCTGAGGGTGAAAGGCCGTACTGAAATCTAATTTGGTACCTATGGCCTTATGCAGACTTCTCCAAAATTTGGACGTGAACCTATGGTCTCGATTCAACACAATCGACACTAGAATCCCATGAAGGCTAACTATCTCTTGAATATGTAACCGGGCAAACTGATCCATGGTATAGGTCATCCTCACAGGCAAGAAGTGGGATGACTTCGTCAATCTGTCCCTAATCACCCAGATCGCGTCGTAGCCCTTGGCAATCCAAACACAAAATCCATAGCGATATACTCCCATTTCCAATCCGGTATGGGCAGTGGTTGGAGTATACCTGATGGTCGGTGATGCTCTGCCTTTACTTGCTGGCAGACTACACAAGTCTCAACATACTTAGCCACTTCTCGCTTCATATTAGGCCACCAGTAATGTTGCTTTAGATCTCTGTACATCTTGGTGCTCCCAGGATACACAGAGAAAGAAGATGAATGGACCTCTGATAGGATGTCCCTCCTCAGCTCTTCAACCTTCGGGACGTACCACCTATCCCAAAATTTCAGAATTTCGTCCTCTGAATAACTGAGCTCAGAACTAGGACTGGTCTCCATACTCGCCTTCATCTTTCTACTCTCCGAGTTAGTCTCCTAGGCCTGCCTAATTCTGTCCAGAATAGTCGACCTCAACGATAAGGTCGAAAGAGTGGCTGCTAAGTCTAAAACTACCTCCAGGCCTAAACTCTGCATCTTTGTCATCAACTCAATAGGCACTATCGAAGTCATGGCAGAATTCCAAGCTGTCACTGGGCTCAAGGCGTCTGCCACCACATTCCCCTTTCCCGGGTGGTACTTGATCTCTACATCGTAATCCTTAACCAGTTCGAGCCATCTCCTCTGACTCAAGTTCAGCTCCTTCTGCGTGAAAATGTACCTCAAGCTCTGGTGATCTGAGAAAATGTCACACTGCTGCCCATATAGGTAATGCCTCCAAATCTTTAATGCGAATACAACTACTGCCAGCTCCAAATCGTGAGTAGGATAACTCTGCTCATAAATCTTCAACTACCTCGAGGCATAGGCAATAACTCTCCCACTCTGCATCAAAACAGATCCCAAACCAATCCTGGAGGCGTCACAATAAATGCAGAACTTCTCCCCTTCCACGGGTAGCATCAGTATAGGAGCTGAAATCAATCTCTGCTTCAATGTCTGAAAGCTGTCCTCACACTTGTCAGTCCATTCATACTTCACATTCTTTCTGGTCAGCCTGGTCAAAGGAGCTGAAATCTTAGAGAACCCAATGAATCTCTGATAATATCCAACCAACCCCAGAAAACTGCGTATCTCGCTAGCACTGGTCGGTCGCAGCCACTCCTTCATAACCTGAACCTTCACTGGATCAACTGAAATGCCTTCAGAGGAGATAACATGTCCCAAGAAGTGAATCCTATCCAGCCAAAACTTGCACTTAGAGAACTTAACATACAATGGATGATGGCTCAAAGT
Source organism: Begonia peltatifolia (assembly GCA_022433055.1). NCBI lineage: Eukaryota > Viridiplantae > Streptophyta > Magnoliopsida > Cucurbitales > Begoniaceae > Begonia > Begonia peltatifolia. Next base: position 23,023,930 of record CM039519.1, on the reverse strand, counting down.
AGTCAGTACAATCCTCAAGTGCTCTCTATGCTCCTCCTCACTTCGTGAGTAAATCAGGATGTCGTCGATGAACACTATCACGTATCTATCTAATTGCTCCCTGAATAATCGGTTCATCAGATCCATGAAGGCTGCCGGGGCATTAGTTAGCCCGAATGACATCATCAAAACTCGTAGTGTCCATACCTCATACGGAAGGCAGTCTTCGGGACGTCTTCCTCTCTAACCTTCAACTGGTAGTAGCCGGACCTCAAATCAATTTTAGAGAACACCCGTGCACCCTGCAATTGGTCAAACAAATCATCTATCCTTAGTAGTGGGTACCTGTTTTTCACGGTCAACTTATTCAGCTCCCGATAATCCACACACATGCCTAGGGACCCATCATTCTTCTTGACAAAAAGCACTGGTGCGCCTCAAGGTGAGAAACTAGGGCGTATGAAGCCCTTGTCTGTCAACTCCTCGAGTTGCGCCTTCAACTCCTTCAGCTCTGTAGGTGCTAACATGTACGGGTTCTTGCACACTGGCTCAACTCCAGGGTACACATCAATGACGAACTCAATCTCTCGGTCAGGGGGTAGACAGGCAGATCCTCTAGAAACAACTCCGGAAAACTCTCGTACCACAGAAACATCCTGAAGCTGAACCCCACCCTGTAATTGTACATCTACTGCGCTGGCCAAGAAACCTATACATCCACCATGTAACAACTGTTGGGCTCTCAAAACAGACACAATTGGAATCCTGCTAAGACATTTCCTTGACCTGAATGAGTAGCTCTCCCCACTCGAAAGTTGGAAGTGAATCTCTCTGGTCCTACAGTCTATTGTGGCAAAGTGTCTGAACAACCAATCTATACCCAAAATCACTTCATACCCCTTCATGTCGAGTATGATCAGGTCTGCATATAGCTACCTTCCTCCCACAGTCACCACATCCCGCCGAACCACCTGATCGGAATACAGCCACTCTCTTAACGACAGTAGTACATCGTAAAACCATCCCAAGGAATTAGGCTCCAGGTTCACCTTGACTACGAAGGCGGTAGACACAAACGAGTGTGTATCACCATTATCAACAAGTGTATAAGCAGTCATGCCTGATATAAGAATGTTACCTGAAATGACTGATGGCTGGGCAACATCATCTGGCTCAAAAAGGGCAAAGACCCTCGGTGTAACTCTTGCTAACGTCTTGCTCACAGCTGGACATTTATTGGCAAAATGTCACACCTCATTACAGTAGAAGCAACGGTTTTGACGCGACTTCTGACACTTTCTGGACATGTGGCCCACCTCGCCACAGTTGAAGCATCGCCATGACCCCACCCTGCACTCACCAGGGTGACTCCTCTAACACTTAGGACACACTGGATACTGTCCCGACCCCTGTGGCCTCTTGTTGCTCCCTTGGCTGCTAGAACTGTCATAAGCCTCTTCAGGCCTTTCTGCAGGGACGCCCCATCCCCACTCGACTGCGGCAGTGACTCCCTAAACGATCTCTGAGGCTGGTCCTTAGGTACCTCTCTATAACTGGGAAGCTTTGCCCGAGCCTCCTCAATATCCAAGGCCTTTGCTACCACCTCATCGTATAGCATGCCTCGAGTCGCTGCAATCCGCATGCCAATATAAATATCTAGCTTCAGACCTTGCACAGATTGGTGTACCTAATTCTCGACGAGGCTCACCAAATGCCCTGCAAACCACGACAAGGCCTCGAACTATCGAACATACTCAGCCACGGTGCCTGTCTACCTCAGCTGTCCAAACTCCACCATCTTCCGTGTTCTGATAGAGTGGCTGAAATACTTATCAAAGAACACTGTCTTGAATTCCTCCCAAGTCATGGCCCCCATATCTCTCGTAGTCACTACTGTATCCCACCAATGGCTAGCATCCTTGGCCACATAGAATGCCGCACTAGACACCTTGTCCAGCTCCTCCACTCTAGCATAACTCATCATCCTCTCCATGCTCCGTATCCACTCCTCAGCACTGAGAGTCTCCGGAGATGACCCGTCAAAAATCGGGGGCCTAAGCCTATGCAGTCTATCACTCCCTCTGTCCGACGAACCCTGGGCACTAGACTGACCTTGGTCGTCTCTGCTCATAAATCTCTCCAGCTACTGAGACTGACGGTGGACTAACTCGGTAAACTGCCGGACGGTATCATCCATGTCGCCCACAGCTCTATTCGTCTCTCGTCGTTGTCGACCTCTTCCTCTAGCCTCTCCAGACATTTTCTACCTTTAAAATATACAAAACCCACATTAGTCTTAAAATAAAATTAAATCTACAGTTGGTGGAGCGCTCTCGTGCAGCGATTGGCAGTATTAGGTAATCCTCTAAACGACATCGGCCCCGTGGCTCTGATACCATAAACTGTCACACCCCGAGAATCCACACGATTCTTGGTACGCTCACTGCTATTAATCACTATGACATTCAGAAACTCGACGTGAACTCACTGAATTTAATGCCACTCTCATTTTAAAATTGTATTCAGAAGAACATTTGTAAGTATAAAATTTTTCGACTCGATTCGAAAACGACTCGTTCCACGTAGCGGGAAAAGACAATTTAAAGGAGTTTTAAAAATAAAACGAGAAGACTTCAAATTTTGGGAAAGAGTCCGACACATGCCTTGCGAGCCTCTCGGGTCCGGCGTTGTGCGCCCGAGGCCCGAAGCCATGCGCGTGAAGGTTGGCGCTGCGCGCCCCCAACACAGCTCGTGCACCAACTGCACCCCGCGCACACCACAGCATCAGCAGCGCCGCGCGCCACGTGCGCACCCGACATGGTGCCGCGCGCCCACATCTCCACTTCGGCGCCGTGCGCATGCCCTCCCGGTGCCGTGCACATGCCCTCAGTGCCGCCGCATTACACACACGCCCACAATGCCGCATGCCCCATGCACCCTACCTCTGCGCTGTGCGTCTGCGCGCACGCCCTCGCCCTTGCTCGATGCTGGGCAACCCTTGCGTACTCGGAGGGCTGCATGCCACGCGCTCCAGCGGTCACGCCACGCTCCCGCACACACCGCCACTCCCTTCGCGCCTCACTGTGCGCACCCCGACGTATTCCCTACCCTCTCGATTCCCTGACTTTTCTCCTAAAAATTTGGCAGAGTAACGCCTAAAAACTGGCCATCCCAAAAACTCTAACCCTACATACAGTTCACCAGAAAATTTCAAAAGTATCCATCCAATTTCATCCAGAAAATCACCAAAGGAAAAACAGAGTGGAAGAAAATAAATCTAACTGTAACACCTAGAAATTTCCGTTAAATGATTTTTGGGATTTCGTAATTATAATCTGTGGAGTTTTAGTCGGAATTGGGGGCGGGAAGTTTGTACTGCTAGGTAAGAGACTATTTTGAGACTAATAGACGAAAAAGAATTATAAGATTCCAACCAAAAACATACTGGATGACCTTTTAATTGAAAGAGTTATGGTTGAGGGCGAAATAGTAATTAGGATTAATTATATTAAATAATATTTATAAAAAGAAAAAGACAGAGGGAGAGTAACAAATTCGCCCTCCCCCTCGGTTCCTCTTTTCCCCCCTCCGCCCCCACGAGAGCCCCTGCATCCAGCGATCTCCTCCGTTCTCCTTCGTTTCTTCAATTTTTGGTAAGTTCTTCTTATTTCTTAGTAGATAGTTAGTGCTCTAGTGATTTTGAACGGTAAAAAGTGAAGTAGAGTGAGTAGTGGGTAGTTTTAGTAATCCTAAGAGAGAGATACAAATTTGGAGGTTTAAGTCGATTTGTATTCGTGTATTGGTGTTTAAGCTAGGAGTAGGAATATATTTTGAGATTTTATGGGGAAGATTGAGCGTTTGGATAGCCGAATGCTTGGATTGTAAAACAGTTTCTGTTCAGCCACATCCGGCCAAATTGTGGAGGTCCAATTAGGAAATGGATGAAATCGTTAGAAATTAGATGCCCTAAGGAACCTGTAGCATTTTGAATCGTACAAATTGGACGAGTATTGGATAAGTCATGCATTTTCGAATTTGGTCAGAAATTGAGTAGAGTTTTGAGGCTAGCTAGAAGTGGTGGTTTAGTAGGGGTTTATGATTTCCGCATTAGAGTTTTACAAATTGGAAGACGAGTAGAATTGATGCATGTGTGGTTTTATAGGTTTCTCAGTTAGCGAGCGAATTACGAGATTTCGGATTACGAGTTGCTAAGGACGCCAGGTAAGTAATGTAGTAGGAGTTTTGTCTTCGGGCGTACATCACAGTTCAGTAGGATGCATTGCACGTTTACTTTATGTTATGCTTTCATGGTTATGCATCATTGTTTTAAATTATGAGAACGAGACGGAAATGAATTTCCATGTTTTTACGAAGTGAAACAGTAGGATGTGATGAGACGAACGAAATGAGAATATACGTAAGAAGATAAGGAAGGTGGGGTTGAGTGACATTGTCCTATGAGGGCGACCGCGAGGTGTGTCACTCTTCCCCCGCTTTTTGTGGTGACATTGTCCTATGAGGGGGACCGCGTCCTATGAAGGGGATCGCGAGGTGTGTCACTTTACTAGACTGAGTTTGGCTCTGTCCTATAAGGGGAACCGCGAGATGTGTCACCTTAGTCTAGCGCGTAAAGAAGAACCCAATAGTAAGAAGATAAAGAAGATGTAAGAAAGAGACGAAAACAAAAGTAAAGACGAAACTGTAGAGACTGCATATGTTAGGATCTGTTGTTTTCAGCATTATGTTTTATGCATTATTTGCTTAGCATTAGGCTAATAGTTGAGTTTTGTGATGTAGGTGACGAAGCGATAGCTGGTGAGTACTCCGAGCGAGCCCAGGACTAGGAGGCAATTGGAGGAGCACGCTCGTGGATGATCCGGCCGGCTGTTAGGGCAATTTTAACGTGGTATTTATAGGTACAAGTGTAGAGGTCGAGTCGGAGTCGTTTTGAGTCATTTTGTAAAGAAAATAGATTTCAAATGTTCAGTAGTAGTCTGGATGTATTTAACGATTTTCAGTTGATTGTAAGAATGATGGTTTTGTTGTTTTTAACGTCGAGTCGAAATTGATTGTATTGTGAAAAATTGAGGTTTTATTGAGGTTCTGTGAGGGAAGTGTCGACCGGTAGGCTTAGTGGTCGACCAGACCTTACAAGTGTCGACCGCGAGGATCGACCTGCGCAGGCAGAGCCGAAGTAAGTGTTGATCTATGGTTGTAGGTGTCGACCGGTAGTGTGAAAAATAGTAACGGTATCAACCACGAGGGTCGACCTGCACGGACAGAGAGGATTGAAGTGTCGACCGCTAAAGAGAAGCGTCGACCGGTTTGAGGGTGAGTAGAAGGAGGTCGACCGTGAGGGTCGACCTGTGCTGGCAGAGACGAACGAAGTGTCGACCAATGACGGCAGGGGTCGACCGAAAATGTCTTTTAGTGCTTTAAAGACTTGATATTCTATTTAAAATGATTTTTAACCAGAAGTCTTCCGCTGCGAGATTTTCAGTCGATTTTAAAAGTGTTGTTTAAACAAATTTTATCAGTAGATCATGAGTAAGAGCAGTGAGTAGTAGTGGTTAGCGAACCAGAAATCGTGGTGAATTTTTGGGGCGTGACACTAACAACCATCGACGCAGAAAAACTACAGTACAGAGCAACACAATGCTCAAACATATAATATATACACGTGCCCTTAAAACTATCTCAATAAAACGATAGATCTACATCTATACACTATACATCATGTAAATCGAATCATCCCCAAAATACATCAAGAAAACAAAACCTTGTACACCTGACCAAAAACTCACCACCTCCACGGGTCGGGTTGCCCAAACAGTCCGTTGTCCGGTGCCTCGGTCGCACGCCACGAACCATCCTACGTCTCAAGAGTAGGCTCTCGGGGCTCACCAGCGAGAATATCTGCACCTACACCATAGAACACACATCATAAACGTAACCTTCAGTAAGTAGTGCGATATGAAAGTAAAAATCGACAATGCAACGCTATCACATGCAGTCTCTACACTCGCGCTCATGTTGTCACAATCTGTGACGCGTAGTGCAGCCGTGCCAGGGTGAGGGTGAACCTCGCGTCACGCTATACCCTAACACGTCGCCACCGTCCCAGACTCCACAGCAACGAAGCCCACAAACCACATACACGCGCCACCTCAAAACAACCACACCTTGGTGAAGGTGAACCTTGTGCCACACCACACCCTGATGCGTCGCTACCGTCCCGGACTCCCCAGCAACAGAGTCACAGTTGCCACACACACATACATTTTGCGGCAGCCCAGCCGGCCCATTCGCCGACCGGAATCCACTGTTGGTGATGCACCGGCCCACTCCCCGAGCAGAATCCACGGCGCCACTGTCCATCATCCTCACTGTCAACACATACACGCCGCGGGACAGCCCAGCCAGCCCACTCCCCAAGCAGAATCCGCGGTTGGTTACGCACCGGTCTACTCCCCGAGCAGGATCCGCGGTACCACCGCCACGCGTCTCACCACCACTTACTCAAAACAATGCTCAAAACCATTTTCGTTCCATTTTCAAAACATGATGCATGTCAAACAATACGCACGCACATCACAATCAAACCACATAAATCCTAACGTTCCATGGTGTAGGCTCTCCTGGGCAAAACGCATGCATACACTACTTACCAGGTGTCTTAAGCTTTCTCAGTATACGACTTCACCAAAAATATGGTTCACCTAAACATAAACAATCACTCATCAACATTCGCATCCAAATTCTCTAAACATGATAAAAATCACATCGCCTAACTAAACCTATGAAATTCCAACTAAAACGGGTCACTAATTCGGGTCAGCCGAAAATCGGCCTAAACTTTTGGACGCGCATAACTTTTGCGTTCGTTATCAGAATCAAACAATTCAAGAGGCTAAACACTCCTTTAGAAACCTAATTTAACATAATAAAATGGATTTTAAAATGATAAACCGCAGCTAGGTGAAAAACACCAAAAGCCAAATCTGCCATTCACCCAAAAATTCCACGTCTTTGGTTCTTCAACAAAACTCACTCAAAACTCACCTTACACACTAAAATCATTAACACTAACACCACGTGTCACAATTCCACTAAAAACGTTCACTAATCCCACACAGCTCAAAACTCGACATAACCTTCCGATGCGCATAACTTTTACGTCGGTTATCAGAATCGAATGATTCCAGCGGCCAAACGTTCCTCTAACAACTTAATTTAACCCACTAAAATAGAATTTAAAATGAATAATCGAAGTTAGGCTGAAACCCCTAAAAACAGAACCAATTTTTACACAGAAAAAATTTAAATTTCAGTATCAACCCGATTTCCACCAATCTATCACATTCTAGTCTATTAAGTATAAACTAACCATAATTGAAGGTTTCCAATTCAGAAACTTGAATTGGAAATTCCAAACCCTCGGTTTTCAAGCAAAAATCGATGCTTTCCACCACAAAATCCCAACCCAACAATTCTCACCAATTCCCGCCATCCATCGACCAAAAAGGAGAGCATTACGCACTCCCCACCTCGGCCAACCGAACGGAGAGAGAGAGCAGGGGAACTCTCTGATCTCTCGGCTTTGCTGTCCACGAATCACACAACCACACACAGCCTAAAACACCAACGCTCAACAAATCATGTGGGAGAAACAAAGGAAAAATGAGCCTCAGCTCGGCCGAACTAAACCGAAAATAGGGGAAAGCATACCTTCAGTTTTCGGCCCCAAAAACCAAACCACGCCCAAGCCTTAGCCTCGTCGGACTCGTCTGGCACGCCGGCGTCCAACTCCCCCTCGTCGGTCGTAGGTGATCGGCAGCTCCCTCTCCCGATTTCTCTCTCGCTCTCTCGGGTGCTCAATTCGCAAGCAACCAAAGTGGAATGGCTTCCTCGTGAAGCTAGTCCACTTACACAATTTTTTCTTTTTTTTTAACACAAAATTACAAAATTGGCCTCTCGCATTTTCGTTTATCTGAACCTCCGATAGTTCACATCCTCTTGACTTAAAAATTTCAGAAACCGTCACTAAATTTAGATTGCGAGTTTCATAAATTAATTTACCCGTTAAAATATTCCTCAAAATTTCAACTGAGATTTAATTTAAAATTTCATAAATTAAATATAAGATTCGAAATTTTCTAGGTTATTACAGGGTGGGTGAAGTGCTTTGAGTTGTTTGACACTAAAGCATCATGAGGTTACCCTCAGACCCTTTATATTGCATGAAGGGTTTTCTTTCTACATATTGCACTGGGTGACAGGATGGTGATGACTTGTTCGGAAACAATAACCCCTTAAATTGATCAGGGTGAGTTTTAGTGCGGGTTGAGTCGTTTTTGGCTATTAGCTACTGATTGCTCAAGTGATGGGATAGATCTCCAGATCACCATCAGGCTTTCTTTCTAGCGTACGAGACATTGTTGGTTTTCAGATCATTGTATGATGTGCCTCGGAGACCTATCACCCGATCACAAACTAAGGCACAAACAGTTACTAATCTTTGTATTCACAAGTCTTTTTTTTCTTGGAGGTAAGGATTTTCTTCAGGACTTGCAGTGGGAACCTAAAACACAAGACATGACTCAACCTTTGCATGTTCTAACTTGTGAGGCACAGATCGGGACTTTGTCTTCTCGAGATCAACACTATGTAACCAAGTATTTGTATTTTTGGCAAACATTGACTTTTTTGTAATTTTGGCAAACATTTAGCCTTAAATTATGGCATGTATGCATTAGTCATTTAGGGTTAGATGTATGTTATGTTGGCCATGGTTTGTTACTTATGCAATCGGCCATAACAAATACTACCAAAGCAAAGGAGTTGTGCACGACATTACCACCAAAGTTAGTGCACACTCGAAGATCACTCATAAATGAAACTTGCTTGATGAATTACACAAGGATGAGTTTGGACTACTCATGCATAAGCAAAGAGGGCCCAACTTAGTTACTAACCGAGCACCCTAGCGCGCAAGAGAGAACTGCGAGGCCAAGCTCAAATTGAAGATGGTTTTTAGCATTTCCCTCCATCCTTTTGAATTCATACTAACTCATCCACGCTCAGCTGGACCTAAAGACCAATAAGGAGTTGCCATGCCAAAATGCCTCATCACAAGGAGGAGCGTCCGCGCCTTCAAGGTCGAGCCATTCCCAACGACTCTTTCCATTTTTGCCATAATTTTTCCTTCTTTTATTTAACCTAACCTTAGCAAACCATAGGTAATATTTAAGCATCGCTATTAGTGATTGTAATGGAGTTTTTGATCAATAATAATCAAACCTTTTCTCTCCAAGAACTAGGTAGGTTTTCGGGTTGCCTCGGTTGTGCATTTACTGAGTGGAGTGAACCTCCAATTGCCACCAAATTCAGGGTTACTTGGTTGGTTCTTATTTCAACCTTCTCTCCTCACTCTTCATAGAATTTGAAGTAAGAAGAAAGTGGACAAACCCCACCTAAGTGCTGTTGATTCTTTCCTAGGAAAGAACACATAATCTGGAGCACTTGTTGCTCATCAGACCAGCTGAGGGTTGTTCAACATAAGTTGCTCATTTCTATGAGTTAGCTTATGAAATTCCAGGATTTTGAACTTCATTTTTAATATAAGATCCACGTCAAATTTCACTACATTTAATTTCATTTGATACATTTTCCACAATCATATTTTTGTGGTGTTTCTCGGCCTAATCGAGCACCATGCTTGTTTGTTATTTCATTGTAGATCTAACAGGTTTTTCTTGCAAGCAAAACTGTGTCACCATTTTTTCTTGAGATGTGCCGAAATGGTCCTTGTGTGAGACTCCATTTTCACTAGAATGTTTTTTTACAGAAAACTTGTGGAGATATTTTGATTGTATAGTGACCACGGGTTTTGTGAATACATCATAGAAGGCTCATGGAGCCCAGTTTTAAATAAAAGAAAATATATTTTCATGTATTTTTTTATTTAATTCATGCATATTTGTAGAATGTAAATTACGTTTTTAAAGGAAAGATAAAAAATTGGTTTTAACCAAAAATGCATTAGGTATAAATTTCTTATTGAGTTAATCATTCACTCTAAAAACACTCCTCTTAAAATCCAGGTGATGAGAAGAGGGGATAAGGCTTGATCTAGTGGATTGCAGGAGGAGAGCGTTGTTATTTCCTATCATTTTATTTATTTGAGTGTATCTGCTTTGGTAAGATTCTAATTGTAGACTTCGTTTTGATTTTGGTCTATAACCTAACATTTTGCGTGGAGTTGTTTAATTTTCATACACGGTTGAACATAGATTACATTATCTGTTACTATGCTATCTATTTAAGATTTTTTTTAACGTGAACTTGATTTCTTTTGATATAAAGGAAAGATAAAAAATTGGTTTTAACCAAAAATGCATTAGGTATAAATTTCTTATTGAGTTAATCATTCACTCTAAAAACACTCCTCTTAAAATCCAGGTGAGGAGAAGAGGGGATAAGGCTTGATCTAGTGGATCGTAGGAGGAGAGCGTTGTTATTTCCTATTGTTTTATTTATTTGAGTGTATCTGCTTTGGTAAGATTCTAATTGTAGACTTCGTTTTGATTTGGGTCTATAACCTAACATTTGGCCTGGGGTTGTTTAATTTTCATACACGGTTGAACATGGATTACATTATCTGTTACTATGCTATCTATTTAAGATTTTTTTTAACGTGAACTTGATTTCTTTTGATATATTTGGGCTTCCACTGCCAATCTATTACCTTGAACCGGATGATCGATTTTCCTCTTAAGAGATCAGGTTGTCTGATTCAGCATTTCCATTTTTGTACCTGGTCGGGTCGTGACAATGGAACATTTAGTTTAACGTATCAGATAGTTTGATCGTACAAGAAAAATTGGTATAATGCAATAAGTGTGAGATTTCTAGTATTCATTAATTCATGTAGTAAATATTCATGTCCTTATCATGATTTAATTATAGGAGCATATATTGTATAGTATAATTACTATTATTCGAATAGATTGATTGTAGAAATTATAAAGATTCTAGGTTATATACATATATAGATATGTAGGTATATACGTATATACATACATGTATACATATATACATACATGTATACATATATACATATATGTACACACATATTTATAGATACACACACACACACATAATACATATAAATGTGTGTATATATATACACACATAATACATGTATGTATGTTCTTGTTCCCACTGAACTAATAAGTTTTTCTTCTATTCATCTTTTTACAAGCTCAAAGAGTACTTGCTCCAACTTCTGCTTACAGAACAAAAGTTATCATATAAACCCTACTTTCACTAACAAGTATCTAAAACAGAACACTAAAACCTCAGACAAAATTGTTCACAGATTTGGTTTTCAATGGTAGCGCTGTAACTGAAAAACCCTTGCCACAAAGTTCCTTCATTCAATGTAGAACCTAGAGATTTTGTAAATCTTACACGTTAGTGGCTCATGTTAACATTTTAAGTAATATTTTTTTTTTTTTTTTTTTTGTCGTGTCAAATAATTGGTGACGTTAATATTTAATGTCTAAATATACAATTGCTAAAGGTTTTAATTTTAAGATTAGAATACTTACAAAATAATTAAAATACTAGTTGTGAATTCTCCAAATATGGTTATACTTAGAAAAAAATATGTTTTAGATGTGATGTTGATCCTGTATAGGTGGAGCGCATAGAAGTTTTGAACAGGCTTTCATGGTACAGTCGCTCAACAAATGAAATTTTGAGGAAAAAAAACATGGTAGTGTTTCACTTTGATAAGTTAGAGATCGCTGCGACCAATTTATCTTTCTAAAAACAAACAAGAACACAACAAAACTATATGTAACGTTTGATCTTAACGGGAAAGAAAAAAAAAAAACCAAACGCATAATTAAAATTGGACCCTAATCATAAATAGAGAGAGAAATTCTCTCTCCTCTCTTCCATATTTTCCGAGGATTCTTCTCTTCCGTTCATTCTCACCAACCTCACATCTTCTCTCTCTCTCTCTCTCTCTCTCTCTCTCTCTCTCTCTCTCTCATGTGTCCTTCTGATTCAACCATTTCTAACCTCTCCCTCGCTCCCCTCCAAACCAGCCTAACAATGGCTGTCACTCTCTCTCCTCGTTAACATTCTGATCATATCCATCCTCATTTTTCTATCATCTCGTGCAGGCCAGAGATGGCCTCCTGCAACAGCCTACTTCCACACCTTCTCCACCTCTCAATCCTCCTCCTCCTCCATGTCACTCCCTCCGTCACCGCTCCGGCCATACGGCAAGCTGCCGTCATTCGGAAGCCCTCCCCAGACATCCCCGTTTTCCGTGAAGCTCCGGCTTTCCGAAATGGCGGGTCCTGCCGCGAAAACAAAATCCACATCGCAATGACGTTGGACTCAAACTACCTCCGAGGAACAATGGCCGCCGTATTCTCCATTTTGCAGCACTCCACCTGCCCGGAAAACGTGGAGTTCCATTTCCTATGGGCAAGATTCGAGCCTCAAGTCTTCTCCACCATCAAATCCACCTTCCCTTACCTCAACTTCAAATTCTATCGTTTCGATTCCAATAGGGTACGAGGAAAAATCTCGAAATCCATCCGACAAGCTCTTGATCAGCCGCTAAACTACGCCCGCATTTACCTCGCCGACATTATCCCTACTGATGTAAAACGAGTGATTTATCTCGATTCTGACGTCGTCGTCGTAGACGACATCGCCAAGCTTTTCGAAGTAGATATGGAGGAGAAAGTCCTTGCTGCACCAGAATACTGCCATGCAAATTTCACAAAATATTTCTCGGATTTATTCTGGTTAGACCAAGTTTTAAGCGACACGTTTAAGGGTCGAAAACCCTGCTATTTCAACACGGGGGTAATGGTGGTGGATGTTGATAAGTGGAGACAAGGTGGATATACAGAGAAAGTTGAAGAATGGATGAGTGTGCAGAAGCAAAAGAGGATTTATCATCTGGGTTCTCTTCCGCCATTTTTGCTGGTTTTAGCTGGAAACATAAAAGCTGTCGATCACAGGTGGAATCAGCATGGATTAGGAGGAGATAATTTGGAAGGAAAGTGCAGGAATTTGCATCCGGGTCCTATCAGTCTTCTTCATTGGAGTGGGAAAGGGAAGCCATGGTTGAGGCTTGATTCTAGAAAACCATGCACTGTTGATCATCTCTGGGCCCCGTATGATCTCTACCGTTCATCATCTCACTCCTTGGAAGAATGATCAGATAATACTGTGGGAGAGGGAAAGGGAGAGAGAGAGATATATAGAGAATTTTACATATATATATATATATATATCTAGATATTTTTTAAAAATGAAATCAAGGGGACGAGTAATGTAGAAGATCAGAGCCATGTGGAAATATTGATCATGTTATTTGCTTGCTGGGTAAGTTCCTTTGTTCTTCTTTCGATCCAAAAAAAAGCAGAAATTTAATATAAACTAAAAGTATTTCTTGAAAAAGAGATGCTTTTGTTGTTCTGTTTGAGGAGCTATAAGGGTTTTGGGTATTGATTGATGTTTTCAAGCCTACTTTACTGGAGGTGGAGGAAGAAAAAGCTTGAAGAAAATCATGGCCATGGCCATCCATGGCTATGGGGGCCTGCCAATAACTTTTGACCTAGTTCCATGCAATTGCCAACCAATTTTCTTTACACACTTTTATAAGTATCCTCTTATGTTATCAAGCTTGATTGTACTTCCATTGTGTTATTTATTTTCTTTAAATTTATTCCGTTTATTTTCAATGGATTCGTAAAAGTTCAAAAATTGATATTAAAAAAAAAAAACCTATGATTTAAGCTCACCAATACTATTTTGTTGTGAGTTGTACAAGTGTAATATTTAAATAATGACTTTACTAAAACTAACCACGACAATGAAAAAAAAAAGAATAATGGAAAACAATAACAAAATAGAAAATAAAGAACATTGCCATAAATGGACAAGGTAATATTTCCACTTATTCATCAGAAGAGGCGTATCTTTTGAAACCAGAATTGCTTTTCCTTGATATCTAACATAATGTATAAAAGGATGCTTGAAGACCCGTAGGATAGCCCGAAAATAATTAGCAAATACTTTTACAAGATGTTCTATTTTTCCATAAAAATAGACTCGCTCAAAAAAAAACCTATAAGATGTTAATCGTAAATGAGAAGATTGGTTACGGAGAAAAAGTAAAATAGATTCGTATTCACATACATGATAATTATATAGGAACAAGAATAATCTTCTATTTTCTTTTGAAAAAAAAGAAATCAATTTATTTGGGAAATGATAAATCTTTGGCTTGTAAATTCAATAGTATGAATTACATCGCGATGATATCAAATCGTATTAGAATATCATGAATAACAATATCTGCACTATCAAATCAATTCATCGTCGAGAATTGAATAGTATAACATGCAATAGAAACAAAGACACAGGGAACGGGTTAGCATTTTTTTTTTTTCAAAAAAAAAAAGGGCAGGACACATTTGACCCCACCCAATGTTACAGTGGCTCATAAACCAATTCTATAATTTATTTTAATTATTTTTTTATCTATGTTCCCATCTTTTACCTAGATAAAAAATGGTCGAACAATTTCCAATTCTCCTGAAATTCCAATAAAAAATAATTCAATTCAACATTTTGTTCGTTTGGGTTTGATCGAAATTTTTTTGGTATTAATCTGGCCCATTCTCAATGACACCACAGAGATATTAAAGATATTAAATGAATGGAATTGGGTATGAAACCAAACAAATCTGGAAATTTGCAGTAGAGAGACGCGAAAGCGAAAGCCTATGGGGTCGTTTCTGTAACAGAATCATTTGATTATTTCCACTAAACAATAGATTTCATTTGTACAATACACGAAACACCCCTCCATGATGGATTTTCTTTTCATTTTTGGTTGGCTGGTAAAGGGATCAAATGGTATATTTTGTTGGTACATTGGAGGATTAGAAACATGACTATTGCTTTCCAATTGGCTCATTAGATACCAATTCCTATAGGAAAGAAACGTTTGTCCCTTATTTCATCAGTTCCCCCCCTTTTTTTTTTCTCTCGAAAAGTTAAGGATTAGTAATCCTTTTTAGAAATCAAATGGATTCCATGGAATAGATGAAATAAATCAAAAAATGGATTTTTGTTCAAGAATGAAATCTTAACAATTTTTACAGCCCAATAACCAATTTGGTCCCAAGGTAAGGAATAACCAGTCAGAATCATTCTCAACGAGTCCATAAGAAGTGATCCCATTTTTTTCATCGGGTCCGGGTCAAATTGGTCAAGACTTTCCAGTTTATGGCCGCTTCTGCATGGGCTCGCCGCGCACTTGTATGGTCGGGAGAAGCTTACTTGTCAAAAATGTCCCTTCCCTTATTGGAAAACTTTAAAAGAAACTTTTCAAATTGGGTTAAAAGGGCCTGATAAACCCCAATTTATTACTTCTTCTCCACCAATAATGCCTAGAGCCTTACTAAAAAAAAACCATAAACCCGAGATTTTTTTCTATCTCTGGTGATGAATCAACAATCCATGCGGCTTTCTTGATTGCTTCTACATCAGGCAAATTTGGTTAATTTTTTATGTTTTGTATCCGCGAGAATATCATTTGATGGAGACGCGATTACATAGTTCATGATGCCGAACTCATTATTGGAATTGGGATCCAAAAGAAACGTGTCGGGAAAAAGAACCGATTGTATGGGAAATACTTCAGGAAGTTATGGGGGAAACGCACTTCTAACACTTGTTCCACTTTTGGAGATGGGAAATGAAAACTATTAGCCCCACACGAGGTTTGTGAATAGCTGCAGCTTATATAGGCGAATCCATGACAAAGTTTAACTCTTTTTGTTCAAAGGAAAGGGGTCTTTGGTATGCAAAAAAAATTGCCGCATTTTTACAATATTTGAAACCAAACCTATCCAGTTGAAATGAATAAATATTAAGTTATAAACACTCGCCACGGTACATAATTATCTTAATAATAGAATAAAGTGCATTCAACTGAGACCGTATAACAGCATCATCGGGGATGTTAGCTCTAGCATTGCTACAATTCCTCTTACACAAACAAGATTAAAATTAAGGAATAATGAATACTACAAACTCAACTAATCTCTTCCTTTTTTTTTTTTTTTCATCCGTTCCCTTCCGAGAACAAATCTCTCTCTCTCTCTCTACTTTGATGACCACTAAACGTCTGGAATTGGAATTTAGTCGGATCAGAAAAATTTCCAAGATTGATTGTTTGCCATCTTTTCACGATAACTGTTGGAACGAAAAAGGAATTTTAGAGAAAGAAAAAATAAAGTAAAGAGAAAGAAACTTGAGAGACAACTAAATGTTTGGCGATGACTTTATTGAAAATGCATAGACTCATATTTTATTTATAGGATTATTTAGTACATGTATGATACAATACATGAATCACCTATATAATCTAATACATGTAATTATTCTTAATAAATCATCTAAGTACATGAATCAATGTACCTATACATACATAAATTTCAACTCTCTAAGTGACTCTTCACAAATATATGGATTCTAACTAAAAACACATTTAAAATATACATTGACCAAAATATATTATTTGAATTAAGTTTATATTTTCAACCGCAATTTTATGAATTTTGAAATTCTAATTGGAAGGTCTGATTATTTTTCAGTTTGGAGGCTTGGAATATAGTGAAGAGGTTCACGTGTTGGAGGGGTAATCTAAATCGAAGCCTAGGCTTGGGACTGGTACAAAGATCAATCATTTTTCTTTGAAAATTTGTTTGAAGAATTGGATTCTTAATGGGAAGGTTGGAGCTTAACGTAAGATAAAAGGTTGAGGTCTACCAATCCTCCCTTGAGTTGTTTGGATAGCTGGGATCTTTATATTATAAAGATGATTTTTTTTTTAATGATGGAAACCATATTAATTGTGGGTAAAAATCATACTTTTAAATGTTTATAAGAATTGTGGATGGATTGGATGAAAATCTGACTAGAAAACATGGATAATTGGACAAAAGGGCGGGTAATGTCAAAGAAGACTAAGATGACCTGCGACTCAGGTCTGCTTGGGTCGCAGCATTGACCTAGTCTTGGGCCATTGCTCGGACCACTTGGGTTGCGGCCCAGGCTCTGTATTGGACTCGATTTAGTATTTTGACCAATTGTGTAACAACTCTAAAATTTAATTTAATTTTTCTCTAATTTTAAGTTTTAAAATTTTTTCTAAATTGATTTGTAAATTATCTTAAATTGAATTGTTATAAAACTCTAATGGTTCTTAATTCGAAATCTTTGAAAATAACAAAAATTATTTATTAGGCAGAATTTTTGAAATAATTATAAATAAATATTTAGAAAAATTTAATACTAAACAAATACTAAATAAATCTTATTTATTAATTTTAAAACAATAACATAGTTAATTAAATAAATCCAACAACTGATGAAATAATTTATCCAAACTGAAATCAAACTGAAATTAAATGCAACTAAATACGTAATATCATTTAAAATGATATAAAACCATAACTTAAAAATTTTATTCAGAACCAATGACAACATCTTTCTCTGTATGTTTGCTCAAATCTAAAAAAATTTCGAACAGCGCCAATTTATTTTTAGATAAAAACTCACCTACATCACAAAACTACTAATGAAAAACAATCTCACCAAGTAAAACATATGAAGGTAAAAATTGATATCATGTATTACCAAATCAAGATTTAATAGTTACATACTGGTTAAAACTTATTTTTCAATATTCGTTCAAACTTAGTCATCTCATTGTCGTTCAAGCTTTGTCATCTTACTTTCGTTCAGATATAGCTATTTCATTGTCGCTCAAACATAACTATCTCATTTTTATGCGTAGCCATTTCATTGTCGTTCAGGCTCTCATTAGCTTTCTCGTGATTTCTGTTAATTCCATTCGTTTTCATGTATTTCATACTCGCATATATTATGTCCTATCATTTTTATTTTTCTACATTCCTATGTCAATGTCTATACATGCGTATCCAAGTAATAACATAACTGAATAATCAAATACTTTAACAAAAATAATTTAATAAATATTTCGTGATGTAGGAACCGAACTCGTGCACGCATTGTAGTGGGCATCTCTGGTTCCGCGTTCATTAGACATGCTATGGTTGACTTAAGACGCTAGAGGTTCATGAGAGCTAAGCTTAGGGTAGGTCGACCTACCTGTTTCCTAACTACTGCAGACATAAGTAAGGAAGATACTGAGGACGAGGAGTGCCCCTATAAGCCTAAGTCCTTCACTGCTACACTATACTCGACGCTGGCTCCATACCCCTACCTAGGTCCTTCGGGATGCTTAGGGCCTATAGCCAAAGCATTGAAAATATAATGTTTTACTTACTTGAATTCTGAGAAAGCGAAGAAATAAGGTTTTAGGTATTTTTCCTTAACGTTGGATTGATTTTCTTTTCTTATAAAATAGGGAGGTTTAAACTTATTTGTTCGTCCGAAAATAATTCTTTTGAAAGTAATTAGAGTATTAATCTCTTACCATAAATTCTAGCATTGGATTTTTGAATCAATTTGGACGTCCTTAAAAATTCAAAAATATTATGTTGAATAGTTTCAGGTTTGGGCTGGTTCGGGTCAACATGCCAGTTCGGGTCAACAGGTGGGTCCAGTTCTGGCTTGTAATCCGGTTCGATTTAGAATAAACTTTCTGAACCAATCCTCTTTTGTTCTTCTCCTTCATGCGAGCGTGCCGATAGAGGTTATTGGTTCGGTTAGAGAAAAGTCTCTATTGATGCCATAACGGGTTCGGCCAAAAGAGGGAACTTCGTTGGCAGGGACGTTCAGCCACACATAGCAAGGTTGATGCTTCCATAGAGGGTTTTGGCTAGGTCTGAGCAAAACAGGGTAATCAGAGTTCCGACGAGGCGAGGTAACTCTCAGATTCTCTCAATTTTTTCTCTAGTTTTCAGAACGGGAGGAATTTTGGTCTAATTTTCCTTTCACCGAGCTCCTAAATTTATAAAGGAGTCCCTCCAATTTATTTCCATAGAAGGAGGAGCACCAAACCTTCCATAAGCTACCATTTCCAAATGGCAGATTTAGTAACAAAAAGAAAAATGAAATTATTTCATTTTCTTATATTGGAAATAGAGATCCCTAATTAGGTGTTGAATGAGTTAAAATTAGGAAATTGATTTAATTTGCTAATTAGGTTAAATTGGATTAATATGCAGAAATTGAAAACTCTAGATTAACTTAATTTAGGAAAAATTTTGGTATGTTACAATCTACTCTCCTTAAAAGAAATTTTGCCCTCAAAATTTAACAATTACCTGAAAATCTTTGGGTATACCTTTCTCATTTCTTCCTCTCTTTCCCAAGTTGTTTCCTCAACATCTCAATTCTTCCATATAACTCTTATAAGCAAAACTTTCTTATTCCATAGTTCCCTTTCTTCTTATTCTAAAAATTGAATCGATCTCTCATTGAGGATAAATTAAGGCTGAGTATAACTCCTTCGGATCTCATTGGGAAAATATGCGAGAGATCTGGAACGTATTTCTTCAGCATCGAGATGTGAGACATGTTGTGAACTGGCTTGAGTGACTCTGGGAAATTTAGCTCATAAGCAACTTCACTAATTCTGCCAAAAATTGTAAATGGGCCTATGTATCTTGGGCTTAATTTCCTTTTCTTTCCAAATCGCATTAGACCCCTAATTGGAAAAACTTTTAAAAATACTTTATCACCTTTAATAAATTCTAATTTTCTACTTCTTTCATATGTTTAGCTTTTCTGACTATTTTGGACTACAGGGATCTTTTTTCGAATTAGAGTAACAATCTCAGTAGTTTTGTTTCAAAATATCAGGTCCAACAAGAAAACCTTCACCATCCTCATCACTATGTACCGGACATTTACACTTTCTATCACAAGTGCTTCATAAGATGCCTTTGCAATTGAACCTTGATAACTATTGTTATAGGAAAATTCTACTAGCAGCAAGTTCTTACACCAATTCCCTTGAAAATCGATAGCATAAGCTCTTAACATGTCCTCCAAAGTTTGAATCGTTCCTTTTGACTATCTGTAACATCCAGAATTTTTTGCTAAACTAATTTATGAATTTATGTAATTGTAATCGGTGGAGTTTGGGTGGGAATTGAGAGCGAAGAATTCTAGTATTAAGTAAAAAATTATTTTGAAGTTAATGGTGAAGAGAAGATTTTAAGAATCCAACTAAATAATCGTTCGATTAAAAGATTAAGAGTTGAGGGTGAAATAATAATTAAGAATTTATTTTATTAATAATATAATTATAAAAAAAAAAAGAGAAGGAGACAGAAACACCCGTCGCTGTGTTTTCTCTTCCCCCACGCGAGAGAATCCGCCCTTGATGATATTCCTTCACCAACGACGACGATCAACCGCTTCCTTCATCGATCTTTAGTCTACGGTAAGTCTTGGTTAGTTCTTAATAGATAGATGATCATTTAGTTGTCTTGAGCGATAAAAGTAAAGTAGATGAAGTATTGGGTAGTTTTGGTGAAGAAGGGAGATACGAGAATTTGAAGTTAAAGTTGATTTTATTCGTGTATTGGTGTTTAAGCTGAAAGTAGGAGTAGATTATAGGTTTTTTTAGAAAAGATTGAGCGTTTGGATAGCCAAATACTTGGATTACATAATGGTTTCCATTCGGCCACATTTGGCCAAGCTGTAAGCGTTGAGTTAGGAATTAGATTAGACTGCTAGTAATTAGACATCCTCTGGAGTCCATAGCATTTTGAATCGTCTAAATCGGACGAATATTGTGATAGTTACGAATTTCTAAAGGGTAGCCGAAATTTGAGTTGGATCTTTGGGTTTAGTTAGATTAGTTCTTAGAATGTTATTTTCCCTTAGAGTTTTATAAGTTGAACGAAGTGGAATTAATTGACGTGTAGTTTATAGGTTCTACAGTTAGCGAGCCACATGCGAAGTACGAATTGCTAAGGACGCCAGGTAAGTAGTGCAAGTGTTCAGTAGGTATTTTTCCTTTAAGCCTACATCACAGTTTGGTAGGATGCATGAACGTTTACTTTATGTTATGTTTTAGTAATTATGCATCATGGTTTTAAAGTACTAGAACGAAACGAAAATGAATTTTCATATTTTTACAAAGTGAAATAGTAGGATGTGATGTGATGAACGAAATGAGAAGAGATGTAAGAAGATAATAAAGGTGGGGTTGAGTGGTCTTGTCCTGAGAGATGGACCGCGAGGTGTATCACTTCTTCCCTCGCTTTACGTGGTGGTCTTGTCCCTAGAGGAGGACCGCGAGGTGTGTCACTTTACTAGATGAAGGTTGGCTTTGTCCCGCGAGGTGTCACCTTGATTTAGCACGTAAAGAAGAACTCAATAGTAAGAAGATAAACAATACGTAAGAAAGAGACGATATCGAAAGTAGAGACGAAATTGCAGAAACTGCATATGTTAAGATGTGTTTGATTTTAGTGTTTAAGTTTTTATGTACATTACTTACTTAGCATTACGCTAATAAATGAGTTCTGTGATGTAGGTGACGAAGCGATAGCTGGTGAGTACTCAGAACGTGCCCAAGACTAGGAGGCAGTTGTAGCAGTGTGCTTGTAGACGATCTAGCCGGCTGTTGGGGCGTTTTGACCAGGGCGGAGGTACGTAAGGGAGTTTAGTTAATTCGAGTTTAGTCAAAATCATTCTAAGTCGTTTTGAGTTGTTTTGAGTCGATTGGAGTCATGTGGATGTATAGATGGATTTCAACCTTTAGTAGTCGTTTTTCTATGTAAATAATGATTTTGAGTTGATGGAAAAGTGTACGTTTTGTTATTTTATCATTGAGTCAAATTTCGGTGGTTTTTTTGAAAGATTAAGGTTTTAGGCAAAATTCAGTGAAGGAAGTGTCGACCTATAGATTGAGTGGTCGACCAAGCCTAGCAAGTGTTGACCAGTATTCAGGAGGTATCGACCGAAATTGGCCAGTGTCGACCGCGAGGGTCGACGTGTGAAGGCAAAATCGACCAAGGTGTCGACCTGTGATAGTAGGTGTCGATCGTTTAGGTCCACATACACGGCCAGAGAGTAATGAAGTGTCGACCGGTGCATGTCTGATAGTGAAAAATAAGCGGAAGTGTCGACCTCAAGGATCAACCGACGCAGACAGAAAGTAATGAAGTATCGACTGGTATTCACAAATGTCGACCGGTAGTGTAAAATAAGCAGAAGTATCGACCTCATGGATCGACCGACGTGGACAGAGAGTAATGAAGTGTCGACTGGTGTTCACAAGTTTCGACTGGTTAGTGTGAGGAGAAGAGAGGTGTTGACCGATAGTGTCGACTGATGGAAACAGAGAGTAATGAAGTGTCGAACGATGTTTGCAGGAGTCGACCAAAAATGATTTTTTTTTATGCTTTAGGAAACTCAAATTCTATTTAAACTGATTTTAACTCAAGTCTTCCGTTGCAACGTTTTTAAATGTTTTAAATAAGGTTGTTTTAAGTCGGGGAAAAAAGTTTTAAATTTTACTCGAATTTTTCCGAGCGTAATTGTGTGAGTAGTAGTAGTGAGCGTACTGAGAACCGTGAGGGTTTCTTGGTTGCTACATAGATGATATTAGAGTATAGAGAGAGAGAGAGAGAGAGAGAGAGAGAGCATACCAGAAATATCGACGAGTCAGTTTTCGGGTCGTTACAATTGTGGTATCAGAGTCAAATGGTCAAATCGTAAAAATGATTACCTAACAGCACTGATCGCCGCACGACGTGCTTCAACAACTGTAAGTGTTTAAGTTTAGCTTTAGTTACTAGATGTTTATGAGAGTAATTAACCCTTGTCTAGGAATTAGTCAAAATGTCTAGACGACCAGAACGTCCAAGAGTACCGAGAGAGGCAGCTGATTCGAGAAGTGAAGATGATTCGATGACGATCAGACGATTCGATGACGATCAGACGACTGACGATGTAATAACCCGAAAAATTTCAGATTTTTAAATCTAATTTCTGATATTTTTAATTTGATCTCGGTTGGGGTTTCCAAAAATATTTTAACGGGTAAATTAAGTCATAGAACTCAAAATCTAATTCTAGTGACGGTTTTTGAAATTTTAAAGTTGGAGATACGAGAATTTAACGAAATACGGGCGGTTAAGTGTTCACGAGGAAGCCGTTCAATGTTCTGTTTTCTTCGCCAAGGCCAGGAGAAGCGATCAAGGGCGACAGAGAGGCCGAGAGGGAGAGCAGGACGCCGGGAGCACCGACGAGTTGAGCGGAGGTGTGAGTGCAGCCTTTCCCGAGCTGGAAGCCGAAGGTAAGCTCTCTGTTCACGAGCAATTCGGCCGAGCCTTGATGCTCATTTTTTTTCTCTCCGATGTTGATGAACTTGCTGGATGTCATGTGGAGGGAGGGTCTGCGTGTGTGAGAGTGTCGTGGGCAGTAGATGCTCGGTGGGAGGGAGAAAAACCGAAGGGGGAAGATTGAGCAAAATTCGGGCTGGTGCTCGAATCTCTGATTTTTGAGTTGATTATGCATGAATGAGTGGAATGTGGCTGACTCCATATAGAAATTGTGGAATTTGAACTGAAATCAAAATCGGATTTTTGTTTTTGTTAAGAGCATATTCTGTTTTTGGCTGTTTCGGCCTAGCTTTGGTTGATCATTTTAAATTTTGTTTTGTGAGTTAAATTAGGTTGTTAGAGGGAGGTATGGCCGCTAAAATCGTTCGATTCTGATATCTGACGCAAAAGTTAAGCGCGTCGGAAGTTTATGTCGGATTTTGGTACGAGTCAAATTAGTGAGCGTTTTTCTTAGAATTGTAACATGTGATAATAGCATGACTGTTTTTTGTGCGTAATACTAGTTTTGAGTGAGTTTTAGTTGAATAAAAAAAAATCTGAAATTGGATTAAAAGGGCAGATTCGGTTTTGGGATTTTTCCACCTTGCTGTGGCTTACCGTTTTAAAATCCGTCTTATTATGTTAAACTAGGTTCCTAAGGGAACGTTTAGCCTCTTGAATCACTCAGTTCTGATGAAGGACGCAAAAGTTAGGCGCGTCCGAAGTTTAGGTTAATTTTTGGCCGAAGCGAGTTAGCGACTCGTTTTGGTTGGAATTTCATGGGTTTAGTTAAGAGATATTATTTTAGCTTATTTGGTGAATTTTGAAGCGAAGATTGATGAGTGATTGTTTGTGTTTGTTGAGGCATTTTTAGCGAAGCTGTGCGTCGAGTGAGCGTAGGACGCCAGGTAAGTAGTGCATGCATGTGTTTTGCCCAAGTGGGCCCACACCGTATAACTTTAGGAATTTTGTGATTGATTGTGATGTGCGTGCGTATTGTTTGACATGCATCATGTTTTTTTTTTTTTAAAAAGAACGAAAATGGTTTTGAGCATATTTTGTGTAAGTGGTGAGACGTGTGGCAGTGGTACCGCGGGTCCTGCTAGTGTGTGGGTCGGTACGTAACCAATCGAGGATTTCGCTGGAGGAGTGGGGCGGCTGGGTCATCACGCAGCGTGTATGTGTTGACGGTGAGGATGATGGGCAGTCGTACCGCAGATCCTACTAGTGTGTGGGCCGGTGCAACACCAGTCGCGGATTCTGCTCGAGGAGTGGGCCGGCTAGGCTGTCGCGGAACGTGTGTGTGGCAACTGTGGCCCCGTGCTGGGGAAGCTGGGACGGGGGCGACGTGTCAGGGTGTGGTGTGGCGCAAGGTACACCCTCTCCCTGATGTGGTTGCTATGTGGTGATGCGTGTGTGTAGCTTGTGGGCCTCGTTGGTGAGAAGTCCGGGACGGTGGCGACGTGTCAGAGTGTAAGGTGGCGCTAGGTTCCTCCTTACCCTGGTGCGGCTACACTACGCGTCACAGATGTGACAACATAAGTGTGAGTATAGAGACTGCATGTGATAGGATTGCATTGTCGGATTTTACTTTCATATTGTACTACTTACTGAACGTTAGGCTTATGTTGTATGTTCTATGGTGTAGGTGCTGACAAAATATTGCTGGTGAGCCTCGAGAGCTTAGTCTTGAGGCATAAGACGGTTGGCGGCGTACGACCGGGGCACCGGATGACGGATTTTGTTAGGGCAACCCGATCCGTAGAGATGGTAAGTGGTGGCTTGGCTATTGCGGGTATCTTATTTTGCTATGTCGATGTACAGTTAATTAGACGAGTTGTATAGGCGTCGGTTGTATAAGGATTTATGGAGTGCGTGTGATTTCGGTGACATACGCGTATGTTTTACATGTAGGAGCTTAGTAATGCTCTATACTGTGGACTTTCCTCATTTGTAGTTGATAGATTTTCATTATTGTTAAACTTTGATTATTTTGTTATCGAGATTCTCTGGATGGTTGATGAATAAATATTGTTAGTTTCTGGTGAACTGTGTACAGAGTTTAAATTTTGGAATATCCAGTTTTTAGGCGTTACTCTGCCAAAATTTCGGGAAAGAGGTTGGGAGTCGAGAGGATATGGAATAGGTCGGGATGTGTACAGTGAGTGTTAGAGAAGTGTGGAGGGGAGTGGAAATGCGGCGTGGTCACAGGTGCGTGAGGCACGCAGCCTTGCGGGAGCTCACGGGTCGTGCGGCGTCGGATGAGGGCGTGCATGCAAACGTGTGGTACGAAGGCAAGGTGCGTGGGACACGCGGTGCTGTGAGCGTACGCGTGACGTGGTTATGTTGAGTTGGCACGCGCATTACCGTGAGGGTGCGCGCGGGGCGTCGAAGTGTGGGCAGGGGTGTGCGACACCGAATTTGTATAGTTCGAGGTATGTGTTGGACTCCTTCCTAGGATTTTGAGTCTTGTCATTTTTATTTTAAAATTATTTTAAATTGTTGTCTTTTTCGCTGCATATTTTTATATTGAGGATTTTGTGTTCGCTCTTCAAGGCGCGAGTTGTTTTCAAATCGAGTCGAATATTTTTTATATACTCACAAATGTTCTTTTGAATATGATTTGAAAACGAAAGTAGTATTAAATTGAGTGAATTGTGTCAAGTCTCTGTATGTCATAGTGTGTAGATATACTGTAGCGTACCGGGAACGTGTGGGTTCTCGGGGCGTTACAGACCGAGTTGGTGATCGGCAGTTTCAGCAGCTAGGAATTCTACTGAATCGAGAAATCCAAGGAAGTGCAGGCTTTAGCTCTAGCCATGACCACGCGGGTGACAGATTTAGGAGGTTGCGACCCCCGACATTTAAAGGTCAGACATCATACCCAACAGCTGCGGAGAATTGAGTCTGTACCATGGAAAATATATTCAAGTATGCGAAGGTAGAAGAGGAGGATGAGGTTTCGCTAGCTACGTTTCATCTAGCGAAGGACGCTAGATTTTGGTGTGAGTCTGTAGAGACCACCATCAATGCACAACACATGACATGGGAAAAGTTTAAAAATGGCTTTTTATGACAAGTATTTCAACAGTATGGTGCAGGTAGCTAAGAGAATAGAGTTCCTACAGTTAAAACAGACTGACTCGGTAACCGAGTACAACAGACAGTTTGAGTCTTTGACCCAGTTTGCCAACAATTTGGTGAGCCGGAATGATGATAAGGTGTTTCAGTTTGTACAGGGATTAAAGCCGGAAATATATAAAAGAGTAAAAGTAGCAGGAACTCAAGAAGTGTCATATTGGAAAGTGGTGGCAAAAACACTAGAGGTGGAGGAAGCTAAAATGAAATGTGTTAAGCAGCGATAAGCTTCCAGGAGATTCTTCAAGGAAGTTGCCCCACAACAGAGTAGAAGTACCTCCCAGCAGCAGCAACAGAGGGGTACTAAGAGGTTCATTGAGGGCTCGAGTAGCCAGGGAAGTAGCAAAAGGTCTTAGGGGTCGGTGCAGTACCCCCAGTGCCCTAAGTGCTTGAGATATCACCCGAGCGAATGCAAACTGAACTCGAGAAAGTGCTACAATTGCAATGAAGCTAGACATTTAGCTAGAGACTGTCTGAAGCCCAGAGTGATTCGGTGTTTCAACTGCAACGAAGTGGGCCATGTCAGTAGAGATTGTCTAGCTCTGAAGAAGAGTCCGACACGCACAACACCGAGGGTATTCGCCATAATCGAGTCAAGCGATGATGACCAGCCAGCTGTAGTGTCAGGTACCATATTGATAAATTTTGTAACTGTGTATTCTTTGATTGACTCTGGTGCAACACACTCATTTATTGCAACCGTGTTCACGGTCAGTTTAGATGTATGACCTGTAGCAACGGACTGTAGTTATGAGGTGATATTGCCTTCTGGTGGATGTATGCATTCTAATCAAGTCATACGAGATAGTGTAGTGTCTATGGGAAGCCAGAATTTATTAGTCGGCCTCATTATTACGGGCATACTAGATATGATGCGATATTGGGAATGGATTGACTTTTCCCACAAAACTTATAATCCACTCCTATTCCTAGCTTACACATCAATATACATACAAAAAAATCGACTAAAACCTCCAAACTTCGTATCTCCTTCCTAGGATTTACTCAAACTACCGCTCAAAACGACTAAAAGACTAACTATCGACTGAAAACTAACCAAAGCTTACCGTAGATTTGAAGAACGGAGGGGGAACGATTGATCGTTGGCTGGAAACGACAAGCTTCTCGTGCGGTAGAAGAAGCAAAGAAGAAGAAGAAGAACAGGGGGGGAATCTGTTCCTCCCCTCTGTTTTATTATTATGTTTTTTTTAATAAATAATAATAATATTACTATTCTGCCTTCAACCCTTAATTTTTTAATAAATCTGTTATACGGTCCGATCCCGAATAGATTCTCAAATTTTTCTCTCCTCCATTAGCCTGAAAATAATCTTTTACCTAATAGTAAAAATTCTACGCCCACAATTCCGACCAATACTCCGCCGATTACCATCACGTACTACCAAAATTAACCTAAACGGAAAAATTCTGAGTGTTACATGTGGCCCCGTTGCTGGGGAGTCCGGGACGGTGGCGACGCATCAGGGTGTAGCGTGGCGCGAAATTCACCTTCACCATGGTGTGGTTGCTGTGAGGTGGCGCATCTGTGTGGCTTGTGGGTCTCGTTTGTAACACCAAATATTTTCCATTAAAATTAAGTTTGAATTTACGTAATTGTGATCGGCGGAGTTTTGGACAGAATTGAGAGCGGAGAATTTTTACCCTTATATAAAAGATTATTTTGAGGCTAATGGTAAAGAGAAAAATTTAAGAATCCAACCGAAAATCGGACCAATTAAACGGTTAATAGTTAAGGGTGAAATAGTAATTAGGATTATTATTATTATTAAAAAAACATATCAAAACACCTTAAGGTGTTTTTCCTTCCGCGCATCTGAAACCCCCTTCCCTTCAGTCCTTCCCCTTCCCTCCTTCCATCGGCGATTCTTCCTTCCAACGACGATTTCCTTTGGTTCTCCTCTGTTTCTTCAAATCAACGGTAAGTTTTAGTTAATTCTTAATAGATAGTTAGTGGTTTGGTGGTTTTGAGCTGTAAAAGTGAGGTTAGAGAGAGAGTTGGGTAGTTTTGGTGAAAACCTAGGAGGGAGATACAAGAATTTGGAGTTCGAGTTGATTTTATCCATGTGTTAGTGTTAAAGCTAGGAATAGGAGTGGATTACGGAGTTTTATAGAAAAGATTGAGTGTTTGGATAGTCGAATGCCCGAATTACGGAACAATTTCCGTTTGGCTAAGCTGTGAGTGTTGGATTAAGAAATTGATAAGACCACTAGAGGCTAGACGTTCTGGGGAGTTCATAGCATTTCGAATCGTCCAAATCAGACGAGTATTGATTAAGTTATGCAATTCTGAAGTTGGTTGGAATTTGTGTAGGATTTTGGAATTTAGTTAGAATTCCAATTTAGGCAGATTGGAGGCTAAGTTGTTATTTCCTTTAGAGTTTTACGATTGAAAGGAAAGTAGAGCTGATAAATGTGTGGTTTTATAGGTTCTCCAGTTAGCAAGCAGTGTACGAGTTACTAAGGACGCCAGGTAAGTAATGTAGTAGAAGTTTTGACTTCGGACCTACATCACAGTTCAGTAGAATGCATTGCACGTTTATTTTATGTTATGCTTTGTGATATGCATCATGGTTTTAAATTACGAGACGAAACGAAAATAAATTTTTCATGTTTTTACGAAGTGAAACAGTAGGATATGATGAGACGAATGAAATGAGATAATACGTAAGAAGATAATAAAGGTGAGGTTGAGTGGTCTTGTCCAGTGAGGTGGACCGCGAGGTGTATCACTCTTCTTCCACTTTACGTGGTGACCTTGTCCAGTGAGGTGGACCGCGAAGTGTGTCACTTTACAAGATCGAGTTTGGCCTTGTGCAGTGAGGTGTACCGCGAGGTGTGTCATCTCGAACTAGCACGTAAAGAAGAACCCAATAGTAAGAAGATAAAGAAGATGTAAGAAAGAGACGAAAACAAAAGTGGAGACGAAACTGTAGAAACTGCATATGTTAGGATGTGGATGTTTTTCAGTGTTTAAATTTATGTACATTACTTACTTAGCATTACGCTAATAGTTGAGCTCTGTGATGTAAGTGATCACATAGCAGCGAGTGAGTATCTCGAGCATGCCTAAGACTAGGAAACGGTTGGAGAAGTACGCTCGTGGGACGATTTGGCCGGCTGTTTGGGTGTTTTGACTAGGGCGAGTGTAGGTATGGGTGGCGAGGTGTTTTGAGTCAAATCGAGTCGTTTTGATGTACAATTGAAGATTTGAAATGGGTATTAAATATTTTGGTGTGTGTAATAGGTTTGTAAATTGAGTGGAGAAGTAGATGTTTGGCTTTTGAACATTTAGTTAAAACCGTGATCGTTTTGGTTGATTTTTGCCTACTTTCTGGGGGTTAAGTGTCGATCGATAGGCTTAGTGGTCGACCAAACCTGGCAGGTGTTGACCGCATGGGTCGACATGTGTGGGCAGAGAGTATCGAGGTATTGACCTATGGCTGTAGGTGTCGACCGATCAGTGTATGGACGAGTGCGAGGTGTCGATCTGCACGTGACGAGGTCGACCAAATCCCATACGTGTCGACTGTGTGGGTCGACCTACTCAGACAGAGATCAATAAAGTGTCGACCAGCACACGCAAGTGTCGACCGGTAATGTAAAGCAAGCAGAAGTGTCGACCTTGAGGATCGACCGACGCGGACAGAGAGGGTCTAGGTGTCGACCGCCAAAGGAAGGTGTCGACCAGTCCGAGAAGTGAGTAACAGGGGTTGACCGCGAGGGTCGACCTGCGCCGACAGAGGTGAATGAAGTGTCGACCGGGATAAAAAGGGGTCGACCGAGAATGAGTTTTGTGTTTTTTTTAGAAATTTGAAGTTTATTTAAAATGATTTTTACCAAGAAGTCTTCCGCTGCGAGGTTTTCAGTCGATTTTAAAAAGGTCGTTTTAAGTTGAAAAAAACAAATTTTAAAGAATTTTATTAAATGATGTGAATGATGGTGATGAGTAGTATTAGGTAGCGAACCGGGAATCAAGGTGGATTTTTCGGGGCGCTACATCATTGCTAGGGAGTCCGGGACAGTGGCGACATGTTAGAGTGTAGCGTGGCGCGAGGTTCACCATCACCTTAGCATGGCTGCACTACGCGTCACAGATTGTGATAACATGAGTGTGAGCGTAGAGACTGCATGTGATAGAATTGCATTATCGGTTTTTACTTTCATATCGCACTACTTACTGAGCGTTAGGCTTATGATGTGTGTTCTATGGTGTAGGTGCAGACATTGTCTCTAGTGAGCCTCGAGAGCCTAGTCCTGAGGCGTAGGATGGTTGGCGGCGTGCGACCGAAGCACCGGACGGCGGATTGTTAGGGTGACCCGACCCATGGAGATGGTAGGTGGTGGTGAGATTTGCTCGGGTTGTTTGCTTTGTGTCGGGATATTTATGTGGTCGAATGAGTTTGTATAGGCGTCGATTGTACAGAATTGTATAGAGTGTTTGTGGTGTTTTGGAGACGCGTATGTACTTTTATATATTAGAGTATGTCATTGCTCTATACTGTGAACTTTCTTCATTTGTAGTTGATGGATTTCGTTGTCTTTTAAACTTCGATTTTTGTTATGGGGATCTCTGGATAGTTTGATGGATGGATACTTTTGGAATTTTCTGATGAACTGTGTGCAGGGTTAGACTTTTTGGGATAGCTAGTTTTTAGGTGTTACTCTGCCGATTTTTCGGGAGAAAAGTCGGGGAGTCGATAGGGTACGGAGTAGGTCAGGGTGCGTACGATGAGGCGCGAAGGGAGTGGCGGTGTGCGCGGGAGCGTGGCGTGACCGCCGGTATGCGAGGCACGCGGCTCTACTAGTGCACGCAGGTCGCGCGGCGTCAGGCGAAGACGTGCACGCAAACGCGCAGCGCGGAGACAGGGTGCATGGGCCACGCGGTGCTGTGGGTGTGCGCGTGACGCGGCGGCGTCAATTTGGTGCGCGTAGCGCCGAAGTGGAGATGTGTGCGTGTGGGGTGCGCGGCGCCATGTCGGACGGGCACGCGGCGCTACTACTGCTATGGTGCACACGGGGTGCAGTGGGCGCACAGCGCCGGACCCGAGAGGCGTGCGGGGTGTGTGTCGGACTCCTTCCCAGAATTTCAAGTCTCGTCGAGCTTGTGAATGTCATAGTGTATAATAGTAGTGAGCGTACCAAGAACCGTGTGGATCCTCGGGGTATGACAGTCAGCGAATATAAAATAAATTAATAAACAAATCCATCAATAAATAATAAAGACTATCATAAATAAGTTTACAACCTAAAAATTTCTACCCAAACCAAAATTCTTGAAAACTATAAATCTACAAATTTCCTCAATCTATCCATCAACGTCCTAACTCTTTGTGGTGTAGGCTAATCGGCCAAAACGCATGCAAATACCACTTACCTCGCGTCATGAGCTCAAAATTAGGCAATTGATCAACTTCCTTTTTGATTTGCAAACCTAAAACATAGGAATCAAACAATATACATCAAAATGCATCTCATAATCTAAATTTCGAAATCTCCTTCAAATTGGTTACGAATTTCAAAATTCCATAACTTTACTTATACATATCCAAATTCAAAAATTTCAAAGGATATGGACTTCTAGGTCTACTTTAAATACTTAATTCAAATTTTAAAGAAAACCAACTCACAAAAACCAAAACTTTCAGAAACTCTAACTACCCTGCAATTCCACCATTTTGAGCCTGCACGCATAATATGATGTTATTTCTTCATTTCATTCTCTAAACAACCATTACATCACATTTAAACCTCAAAACCAACAAGAAATGGATAAACTTCAACATTTTCATGCATCACAAATAGGGTTCAATAAGCATAAACTAAACTCCACAAACCCTTTCATTTTATTCATAAATCAATAACTCTTACCTTAGAGACCTTAGAGAGAGAAAGAGAGAGAAAGTGTGTGTTTAAGGTTTTGGTGTGAAGCTTTTAGAAAGGGAAAGGAGAGGAAGGGTCTTTTGTCCTGGAGAAGAAAATTAATAAAATGAAGAATTTTTTCTTTTTTTTCTTCACTTAAAACACTTAAAAGGATAAGTGTTAACAACCTAACTTAAATGGAGTTGTCATTTCAAAATTATCCTTCATTCGCACCCAACGTGATTTTCATGAAGTTGTAAAGAAGTTTGAATGTTCAAACTTTAACTTTCTTCTTCCTTTCTTCATCATTACATCATCATCTTCTAAATTTTTTTTCCACGTCAAAACCAACCTCATACATTCCACTTTTAACTTTTTGATTTTTTAAAACTTTAACTCATTTATTCTTTTACTTCTTCACGCCAAATACCACCCAACTACACCTTGCACTCATTTTCTTTCTTTTTCTTTGACTTTCCAACTCCATGCTATCACTTTCTTTGAAGAACTTCATTCTTCAAGTATATCAAATTGAAAAGTTTTAAAACATAAAATATTATGCATGAATAATAGATCATACGATGAAATGTTTTAGGTGTTACAATCGATCTATTGTGAAGGCCAAGAAGAATTTGTCACAATACCACATCGCTTGAAGATAGAAATAAAACATATGTAAAGAAACTCTCACAAGATAGTAAGATGTGTTTTAGAGTACAATTAGCATCGGATCCCATAAGAACTTCGAAGTTAAGAGTGATCTAACGATAGAAGTACCAATTTAGGTGACTGGTTGGGAAGTCCTCGCCAAAACAAATTCGTGAGCGCTGTATGAGTGACACAAAGCGGACAATATCTTACTGGAATAAAGGGATTCGTTACAAATGATATCAGAGTCTTTACCCAACCTAAGATATGGCCAACGAGAATGTTGAGCCCCATGAGGGGGTGATTGTGACGACACAAAGGATGATGAGTGCGATTGTGGGACAAATCTCGGATTGTAGGACGAACCTCAAAGAAACCTGAGTATATGTAAATCCCGAATTCGAGTATAGACAAATCTCGTATCATTACGAAAGAGGAATCGGGTGCAATTTCATATTGCTTGGGGGGAAGATGGAAATGAAATATATGTAAATGATGCCTTCTCTAGAAAGTATGACGCGTTTTGGGAGCAAAATAACACCGGATCTCATAAAAACTCCGAAGTTAAGAGTGCTTTGGTGAGAGCAGTACCAAGTTGAGTGACCACTTTGGAAGTCATCGTTGAAAACAAATCCGTGAAGGAGTGAAGTTACCTAAAGAGGACAATATATTACTGGGAAGAAAGAATTCGTTACAAATTGTATCAGAATTTGTACCTAACCTTAGATGTGGCTTAAAAGGGGATTATCGATCTATTGTGAAGGTCGAAATAAGACCTTGTCACAATACCACATCCTTAGGGGGAAAAGAGATGTGGCCTGAAAGGAGACTATCGATCTATTGTGAAGGCCGAGAGAGGTTTATCACAATACCACATTGCTTGAAGATATAAATGAAACATTTGTAAAGGAACTCTCCCAAGATAGTAAGACGCGTTTTTGTGCATAATTGGCATCGGATCCCATAAGAAATTTGAAGTTAAGAGTGATCCGGTAAGAGCAGTACCAAGTTGGGTAACCGCTTGGTAAGTTCTCGTTGAAACAAATCCGTGAGGACTGTATGGGCAACCAAAGCGAACAATATTTTATTAGGATAAAGGAGTTGATTACATTGCCTGCCAGAACGCTTGTGCATGCGTTGTTGGGTCTGCGTGCGTCTTGCATGCGCACTGCTGTTTTCATCGACCCTCACGCTCCTCCGTGCATTTCCAAGCATTTTGATCTTTTTTTGACAATTTTTCTTTTACCGCTTAGTATCTTGAAATGGTTCATATGGACTTTGATTTTAAGCTTGGTTGCAATTAAAAACTCTTGTTTTACTGTTTCAAAGACATCATCTTTTTTTTAATGAATCTTTATCTGTGTTTGAAAATTTTTTTATCAAGTTTTAATTTTGAGCTTTTTTTAATTCATATCACATTTTATAACTCATATTTTTTATGCATATAATATAATAATAGAATCCTTATTAAGTTTAGTCCACTCTGCTTGAATGACTAAATTTTTTCTAGAGAAAAACTGAGGTGGTCAAAACCAATAGTCACTGGAGTTTCCTATTTTGGGTCTATATAATGTTTATATAATTATATCTAATGTGGCACAATTTACTTTTTTTGTACAGTAAGTTGGTTCTCTTAGATATAATTTATTGCATTATTTTATACTATTGTGACCCTTGTGTAGATTGACAATCTTAGGGGAACTATAACTTTGGTTGATATACTTCACTGCAAACCAATGACCAAAGGGTTTGCTTATCAAGTTCTCCTCAAAATAAAGATTTCTGACTCCAACAATCTGCAATCTGCAATCTGCAATCTGCAATCTGAAAGACTTGGGTTTGCTTATTAAGTTCTCCTCAAAATAAAGATTTCTGACTCCAACAATCTGCAATCTACAATCTCATGACGAAAAACTTATTAAAAACTCAAGCAATGATTTGTATTTTTATCTTTTCCTCAGTTAAATAATTTGGAAGATAAAATATAAATTAAAAAGAAGAAAAGGTGGATTCAAAGTGGATATGGACAAAATAAAAAACTTTTTTATGATTTTTGATAATGTTCTTGTCCAATAATTTATTAGGTTAATCAAATGCAAATTAAGTCTCTGGCTGTGGCTGTATGCGACAACTCCTTCCTACTTCGTATAAAATCATCTGATTTCTCATTTATACTAGATGTCATACTGAAAAACCGCCTTGGATGACTAAGAGGAGTCTTCAACTTCACATATTCATCTACTACACCTTCTTAGGCTGCTGCAGATTTCGCACCTTGCTTTCTATGATTCTTCTGTAGAGTCATTTCTGGAGATGGGTATGCAAGAACAGGCCCTTTCTTCTGCAATTGAGCTGTAGAATGGCAAGAAAGACCCCTTCCACGTTGGGTTTGGAGGGCAGAGTTAGGACGGGATGTTTTTCCGTGGAGAATGGAGAGCTTTTGCCTAAACTCACCCGTTTGAGGCCTCCAGAAAAGAGGGTGTTGGTGCGGAAGGAAAAGAGTGCTTGGCAAATGCCGAGAGGATTGAAATCATTGCTCTCCTTTTTGTGCATTGGAGCAAGAGCTGCAACTTCTGATGGGTCAGACTGAGCTCTGCTGAGACTGCTGCGTATTTGAAGGGTTGGTTAGTAAGATTCCATGCTTCAACAAAGGGGCAACCAAAAGTTTAGGCCTGTTTCTGTTTCTGGATTCTAAACTGTGAAACGTGCGTCAGAGGAATTTGATCTGATGTGAGCCCTGCGCCACAGCCTGGAATTTCACTTTACCTCAACTAATTTTATTCCAAAGCATGAAATGTACATACATTTTGCATGCTCCAATGTACACAACCATGCCCATCCAGAATTCTCAAGTTGTGTTATCAGCCTAAACCCGATTCAACTTTTCTAGCAATATTTGAGAACATTAATGCTCTCTAGTAAGTGATCCACAATTCATAATAAAATTTCATACCTAATCAAGAAGATCAAACATGGTGAAGATTTCATAACACTAGAGAACCACGCATGATTCGGGATGTCTATGACAGAAAAAGAGAACCCTTTAAATTAGTTCATACACATTCTCGCTTCCTAATTGATCTATTTCACACTCTACAACATTGGTATAGAGCGAGAAAGATGCATCGAGAAAAAGGTATTGCGATACAAGTATCATAAATCTTAACAAAGGAAAACGTAAAAGGTAAAATATCTAAAAATGGAAAGAAAGATTCAAGCTGAACCTGAATTTAGACCTGTTCGTACAGGAAGATAAGTTCCTCCAATGCATGAACTCACTTTATCTTTGTTTAGTTCATGCCACTTTAGCTCCAGGACAGCCAGAAACTCAGTTTCAAAGTTCACGACTTATTTTTTCGAGGTTAGACACTTATGCCAGGCTCAGAAGTTGACTCTGTTAGATGAGACTCGACTTGAGAAGACAATGCAAGAAACCGACTCTTTTGAGCACGAGGAGGAAGATGCTTTATGTGTTTTTTTGATCCGTTGGACCATGGCAAAAAGACCCCAGTACCCATGTGTGGAAGCTTTCCCAGGCTCATCCCCATAGGTGGAATTGAAGCTAGCATTATGACGGGTGGGGGTGCTTGAAGAACTCCCCATTTAGGAATAACAGTTATTGATTCATATGCATAGGGAGTCCCATTTGGCAATGGCTGTGCATTTGTATTGCTTGGATGCCATTGAGCCATGGCAGATTCTGGTGCGGAATGTTTTGTCGATTGACTCTGATTGGAGTCTGGACGGACACGGAAGAATGTGATGCTGACTCTTTTGTTTGGAGATGGACACATGACACGTCGTGCCATTTCAGCACTATTTCCCCTCATCACTAACAAAGACCTGCACATATAAATATGTTCTATAGTTAAATTATATCCACCCATATCGAAAAGTTTGCTTTGTACAAAAGTAGCACAGAAATGAAAAAAAGATGTAAATTTGAACAAGGTTTCTTGATTTGTCGATGAAAGTTGGTTTGAGAAATCACATCCATATTGTAGGTTAAGCTGAATGCATCTTGTCTAACCAATAAACCCACAACATCGAAAAGGCCACCTGTAAATCAGGCATTGAGAGAATTCCAACTAAATGATTTTGTCCTAAAAAATTGCACCTTACCAACTTTAATTGACAGCTTTTCACTGTTGCCATCAATCCAGATTTGAGCATGTATCCAATACTAGATCTCCCAATAAATCCTTTACAGTAATATCATAATGTTGAAAGAATTAGACATGCTCAAATATTAGTTACGTACATACCCTTCTTTTAGTGGGAGCATTAAAGGCCCTTTATAGTTTCCATCATCATCACTCACAAGGCTGTGCCCGAAAACCATTGTCGATTCAGAAAGAAAAAGAGAAGAGATAGGTTGGTCCAAATGGGGTGGTTTCTGAAATGGCTGTGAATGCTCTTCCTGTATCAGAAAAATTAAAATTCATGTAAGTCTTCTCTTTTATAACAAATTAAAAGATATCAAAAGTTCATTTTTACAGCAACATAGTGCAGTCCTCAGCAATTGCTATCCTTGCAGCTACATCATAGAGCTACAATAAAACAGATCAAACCATGGCAATAAGCATCATACAGTACCTCCTCAAAAAAGCTAATAATGCAGCCATTTGGTCTTTTGTATTCTGGAATCAGATGCCATTGAACTAGGTGATCGATTACGGTTTCAAGAAGAGGTGGAATTGGCTCTATATTGCCTGTGAAATGGGGAGTCTAATTATGCTTTTTCCTAAGGAGTGATCATATAGAATTCATCATTAAGATCCTAATAACCCAATTACCGACCATTGATATCTTACTTGTTAGTCCTCCTCCCTCCTTCGTCTGTCCAAAAATTGGAACCCCGAGTTGGATCAGCTCTCTCCTGTTACCCTTTATTTGCTGGTTAAATAAAATAAATGTTTCCCCTGAATTCATTCAAAAAGATTCAGTAAGATGCTGGTAAGAGTGGCAGATAGCTTAAAGCAATATAACATAATGCAAAGTAATTTGTCAAAAACAGCATTAAAAGATGTAAATATATTCTAAATTAAACATAGAGATGGAATGGCAGTGCACTTTCATATCATTAAAATTCAAAAAGAGGAAAATTTGAATCACCTGAGAGATCTCCATTCTGACCAGCAGATCGGAGCTCATAGACAAATTCATTCAACTTGGAGAGTTCTGAATTGGTAAATACATCCTCATATAACTTCAAACCTTTCATAACATTTACCTGTCAGATGCAATCCTCTGTGAATTAGTGACAACCAGCTTTTTTAAGATCATCATTTCTAGTTTATAAGTTCCATAGTTTAAGGTAATGTCGTCAAACTGCAAAAGAAAGGACTCGCCATGTGCCCTTTCACTGGCTCCTTCGTTGAAAAACCTTTTGTCAGCTTGATTTGGGAGGGACGTGATCTGCAGTCCTCATGGTTATCGCATAAGTCAATGTTAACAGAAGGGGGCCGCTGCCCTTGAGATCCTGAAGGAAGAACAATACTATATTGATGAGTTTTCAATCATTCAACTTCATGTTATCTGCACAAGTAGTCAGACTGCCAATGGTCTGATTGAAGAAAATGATATCTTCATCGCTATCAAGTAACCAGGAATATCGTAAGAGTTTTCAAAGAACTCTTGAACATTACTTGAGAATACCTCTATGAGAACACTGTTTGTAAATCAGTAGCAAAGAAAGAAAGCAATCTTTTAAAATAGTCGTGCGCTAATTCTGACAGACTTTTGTGATATATTTCAATGTACAGAAACAAAAAGTAAACATCATATAAACATGTACAAAACCAAATCCAAGATTATTACACATTAAAATGCAAAAAACCAGAATGCTGCATCATTTTATGGAGCTTGACAAGCATGCTGGTTATCTATAAAAAAATATGTCAAATATATAAATCCATAGAAGTTTCCAATCATCTTTAGCAGGGGATGTCTTTAAGGATTTGGATGTACAAAGGCAACACCTTAGCCACAAAAAGCAAGTCAATCGAGTTTATAAGTAATATCTCTTTTCATTTAAAGAACACTCCCTTCAGAGTGATCAATCCAAAAATCGCTGACCAAACATATTATCTACTTCTTCACAT
Organism: Begonia peltatifolia; assembly: GCA_022433055.1. Taxonomy (NCBI): domain Eukaryota; kingdom Viridiplantae; phylum Streptophyta; class Magnoliopsida; order Cucurbitales; family Begoniaceae; genus Begonia; species Begonia peltatifolia. Next base: position 22,984,803 of record CM039519.1, on the reverse strand, counting down.
CTTGAAATAGTATGCTCTCGGCCACATAGACAAACAATCTGACAAAGATATTATACATTTTAATCTCTCTACGGCTAATAATTGCAAAATTTTTGTTCAACGACCGGAGTACAGTAATGATATCTAGTCATGCATTAATGTCATTATAAAAGTTGCAACCAGAAAACCTTTCCATTTTCTGTAGTTTACCAACGAAAAATAGAACTTTTATGTTAATGATTCTAATACTAAACAAAACTTCAAAAGCCAGCTCCATGGTCGGCGCATGCTCAATATGATTGAAGGAATTGTTCTTTAGCAGTTGACTAATAAAAAAATGAAGAGAGAGAGCAATTCAGACATTATTAATTATTATTTCAGACTTGTAACCCATGAATGGTGACGCAAACTATGTCCAATAATTTTAAAAACCAGCACTTGGCCGTTTCTTCTATGGCCATTCGAGGCTGGTTTGGGTCGCCAAAGCAGCGGTTGCCAGGTGGGAACAGAAAGGACAAGACACCGCAACCAACAAAGTCTAACAGCCAGCGTCCTTCATCGTTCCGCCAAATAACTACCGAGTTGACGGGTCAGCTCTTTCCAGTCAAACATTTTGGAATTCCCCTTCAGTTGTCAGTGAGCTATTAGTTGTAGGCATTGGGAAAAACCCAACAAATTTGACGAGGAAGAAGAAAAGGCAGACCCAGCTGCCCCAATATCAATTGAACTAAAGAAACACGTCAATCTCACAATCAACGGCTATGATCGCAAACAGCTGGAGTTTTCTCCGTCTCGAACTATCGTGACCTTAAGGCTGTTTCTATTATTAATTGCAAAAGTAAATTCGTCCTCCTTTTAAAAAGAAAACTTGAAAGAGTTTTTTCCTGGCACTGAAAGTCCAATAATATCATGACGAGGAAATAAGATCTATCGTCAATTAACACAACGTTGAATTCAAAGCCAGAAAATATGGATATTATGGGCGTGGAATTTTGGATCTCATAGAGGAGGAATATGCTTCCATTCGATTCCCGGTAAAATCAGAGGAATATATCTCACTCTGATTCAGTGGTTTTTGATTGAACGGACGGAATCAACATTTCCTTACAAACATTCGACGTTCAAACAAGGAAAATCGATCAAGTCTCACCAAAACACAAAAAAAGGGGGAGAAAGTTACAGAACTGTGTTCAATATGGGTGATCCTAGTTTCTTAGGAGTAGAAATTTCATCAGCAATTCGGAAAAACTGATCGAAAGAAACAGTAAAATTAAAAAGCAAGCTAACCAATGAATGAAAGCTAATCAGATTTTTTGACCAAGAAAACGATACTTACCTGTATCGGTAACCTCGCTCTCCGGCGTATCATCGTCTTCAAGAACAAACTCGACGACGCCATTTTCGTTATTTTCAATAAATTTTTCTTCAATTTTTACTACGCTGTCCAGTTCCTCATCCGAAGACACTTTTGTTTCGTCAACTGCCTTAGGAACCTCTATAATCTCCTCTTCCTTCATTTTCTCAACCTTACAATCAAAAACCTTGGATTCGTCCTTCTCCACCTTCTTGGCCGCCGCTAGTTTTCGGAGCTCCTCCGTCACATCCGCTATGGAGTGATACTTCTGCATCTGCAGCACCGGAATCCAATTCAACCTCCGCCTATGAATCGCAGCGAACACGCTCTCGTACTCCGATCCTCCGTCGCTGAGCTGCGCCAGGTGACCGCAGAGGGCGTCGATAATGGCATTGGCAGCAGCGAACTCGCCTCGAAACCAAGCAAGGATGGCTTCCTTCGCTATGAAATCAGTAGACATTGGCGGGCCCATAAGAGGCAGAGGTCGACGGGCGGAGGATAGAGGGATGGCTGCCATCGGCATTTGGAGGTCGAGAAGCCCAAAACCGGTACGTCTTATAAACTTTTCGGCCTAGTAGCCCTGAGATCTCGGATCTTTATCGGATTTCAGTTTCCTCTCCGGTCGAGATTTTATGAAAGAATATCACGGAGTTGCGTTATTCCAGAGTGGAGAGGTGGTGGTTAAATAGTAGAGACAGAGAGCCTAGTGGGCCCCGTCTGTGACGTGGCAACTGGAGGAGTGATGACCTGGGGGAACGGAGTGAGTTGGTTGGTTGGGGTTGAACGATTAAAGGGAGTGAAAGAAGCGGAAATTACTGAAATAGGCCGGTGTTGGGTTAAAAATAAAAAATGAAAGAGTAGGAGATGATTTCTATATTTGGCACGTGATCAGAAGATCTACCAGAAAATATGGTAATTAAATATAATTGTAATTTTATGTTGTTATATTTGGTACTGTAATTAGATTTTCATTTTCATCTGGTCGTTTAGGTTTCGTTCGGGTAACTAACCACACCCAAATTATTGGAATAATCATTAGTGATGCGTGATTTGTAAGAGAGTGAAGTGCAATTTATCTTTTAATTTAGTTCGTGAGCAAGAACATCTTATATTTTGATAACATTCATTAAATATCTTGTATTTTTCACTTGTAAATAGTTCGTTTATCATGTCCTAATTGTCCAATCTCATTCGTTTTTTTCACTTACACTTAATATTACAATCAATTTTGAAAACTAATCTTGTTGATTGAAACTGAATACTCGATCAATTGCACTTAATATCACAATTGATTTTAATAATTATAATGCAATCTAACTGAATTTTATAATCAAAATCAAATATATAAAATCAAACGAGTTAAGATAGATATGGTAGGTTAAAATCACCATTAGTAATATATACAATCAAGGGATCTTGTGAAGTAATAAGAACGACTAATTCAAGTTGTTTAATCATGTAATTATCGAATAATCTAAATATTGTTTTACGGTGACGTACCAAGGAATAATGTGATACATCTAAGTATGTAAATGAAGGGTTGGAGTAGGTTTGAATGGCATCAAACTCGCAGCCATCAAGATTTCAAATGTAGCTAACAGTCTCTCGACCAACAATTGTTGTTGGATGGATGAATACACAGTAGATGACTCTCAAAAATTATAACACTTCAAAATTATGTGATTAGGTGTGTGACTGTGCCTCGTACATATATTTATTTATTTTTCAACCATTTAGGTTATGATTCCAAGTATAACTGAAAAAATAAAAAAAATATAAAGATAAAAATAATTATTATTACTAACTATTATTCCTCATTTATAAAATGGGTGAAGGTTATGAGTAATGTTCATTCATTTATTTATACAGTGATTATAATATATCATAAATAATTAAAATAATAATTATGGGACTAGAAAATTGTAGCGCCCCGAGTTATCTGAATTCGGTTTGTTGATCATGACCCGTACCGACCTGAGTTGTCTAAACACAAAATCGATACTCGACTACGTACTTGTACAAAAATAAAATAAAATTTAATGTTTGAAATTTATTCATCGTCTTAAGACGTCATCGTTTAAAACATTTAAACTTTTGCAGCGAAAGACAACTCCTGCGCAGAGGACTCATTATATGAAAAACTAAGCAAATTTCAAATTTTAAAATAATAAAAAGGATCTCAGTCGACCTCTGAAATCTTCGGTTGACACTTGATATGTTTTGCACCCAAGGGTCGACACCTATATACATAGGTCGGTACCTCGGTTGCCTTTGTTTGCACAAGTCGACATATGTTTGCACAGGTCGATATCTTAATTCTCTCTGTTAGCTCCGGTCGAACATTGCAGTCGACACCTCTATATAAATTTCAGTAACAGGTCGACACATTTTTTCAAAAGTCGACACTCTAATCCTTTCTATTGCACTAGTCAAACCTTGTGGTCTACACTTTTACTATTTTTACACTAATTGGTTGACACTTAGACACACAGGTCGACATTTAGTTTGGTTCTGTCTTCATAGGTCGACTCTCGCGGTGGACATTTACCTAATTCGGTCGATACCTATACATACAGGTCGACACTTTATACCAGTAGGCTTAGCTGAAAATTTACCACTTAAAAAAATGGACAATATATGCTTAAATAATTGAAACTTAAAGATCTGTATTTTCCCCAAATAACTTCAAAATATGGTTACACATCAAAACGACTCAAAACTGGTGTTTAAAACTCAACTATACATCAAAATGACTCAGAAATTATACCCATCTCAAGAAAAACTATACATGCATTCCATAATTAAATCGCTCTAACAGATGGTCTGATCGTTGCATGAGCGTACTCCTCCAACTGGCTCTTAGTCCTGAGATTGGTCTGTAAAATCACCCACTATCTAGTCGTTATCTGCATCACCGAATTCATTTATTAGCCTATTACTAAGTAAGCAGAGCAATGTATGAAATGAAATGAAATCAATACATGAATCCTAACTATGCAGTTTCTACATTCACATTTCGTTCTCGTTTCGTTGCATGGTCTGATCTTCATACTAGATGGGAAGCGGATCAGTTTTCCCAAATCATCAATTATCAATGCTCATTTGAGGGGCGAATTACTTTCCTCAAAGAATTTACTCAATGAGTTTCTATTAGCTGATATAATTCTCATACTAGATAAGAAGCAGATCATTTTTCTCAAATCTTCACATTCTCATGCTCATTCGAAGGACGAATGACTTCCCTCAAAGAATCATAACTGTTAATTTCGTTCTCGTTTTGTATCATAGCATACTGTTTCGTAAAATACATGTAAATTTATTTTTGTTTTCTTTTCAAAATATGATACATGACATACACAATATACGATAAACATGCAATATACCCTACTATTTCGTGATGTAGGCCCAAAGACAACATACATACTCTATTTACCTGACGTCCTTAGCAAACTTATTTCAATCCGTAATCTTAATTATAGAACCTGAAAAGCTAAACATCATAAACATCTATATTAACATATTCCATAAAACATGATAATCACATAATTCTAAAACATAATTTTTAAGTTCATTCAGTTCAATACAACCATATCCAAACATATATCTCAAATCTATAACTAATTCAAAGTTTAATCCATTAATTGAAGTATCCAACTAAGTAATTTCAACATAAACCATGTCAAATTGAATCCCTTCCAATTAGATTTACAATTCAATCACACACATAATAGTTTACTCATACCAATATTCAAATCGAGGTGTCCTTAATCTCAAAAGCCCTCAACTAATCCATTCTAACATATTCTCAATTTCCAAGTCAAGAAATCCAAAATATCAAACAATTCATGCATGACTCATTGAAACCCGAAATGAGCCAAAATTTGTCCCAACTTCATCAATTCATAGCAATTCGTATATATATATCCTAATTCCTTGATTCAAAAGCCTATAAAATCCTTAAAATACCTAGTGTCTCATGGTAAGATCTATTTAACAAACCAACATCAACATCTTAGTCGAATTTCATCAAATTTGAAACTGCCATGTTTTAACTCAAATTTCAATTTCAACACATAACAGAATACTAAAAATTCAATCAATTCTTCGAATTATGCAAATATGAGTTACATTATGCCCAATTTAATTCAAACACTTCGTATAAACTAATTTTCAACCAATTCTAACTTAGCAAGTCGAATTCTAACTCAAACCCGAAATTGGCCTATTATTTTGGACAAACTTTGAAAATTCGTAACTAATCTAATATACATCCGAATTCGATGATTCGAAATGCTATAGAATCCTTATGATGTCTACTTTATCATAGCATCAACCATTTATAAAAACCAAATCAAAATTAAGGCTAGAAATTCAAAATCATGGACTGCCCTGTGCCTTGCCCATTTTAAAACCCAAATTTCAAATTTGTCAAAACATGCATACCATCCATTATCCATCAATCTCATTCCATCGAATCCTCATATAACATGTTTAAATTATCAAACAAGAAGAAAACGGAGAGGAGTTTTCAGAATTTTCGTTGAAAAACAAACTCATCACAAATTTCCATTCAAAACTCATAATAATTATCAACTACCCTATCCAACTTATAAATCAAGATTTTCTTACCTTAAATTTTTGGAAGAGAAAGTTCAATCGTGGAGGAGAAATCGCCAACAGAGAAGTAGGAGTGGCTGTATTAACGTGAGGGAGAAGAAGAGATTAATAAATTTTTAGGGTTAATTTTGTTTGAATTATAATTAATCTCCTTTGACTTTGTTTAATTCAAATTTCATTCACGTCACTTTATCTTTTTATCATTTGAATTCTTCTTGTTATTTCAGTTATTTATTCATTCTTTCAAAATCTCAATATACTTTAAAATGATTAACTATTTGTACATAATATTTTAAGGATAAAAATCTAGGTGATACAGAAATATTATATTATAATATAAGCTTCTATTAGATTAAAAGATATGGTTTTGAATATCAAATATGACACAAGAAGCACACTGGGAGGAAGAGAGAGGGTCCCAGGGTGGGGACCACCCTAGAGGAAATGTGGCTCCCACAGCTTTAAGATGGGTGGTAGGTGTGGCTACAGAACATTGCTGATCCACGCGCGCGCGCACATGCGATTCCAACCCCACTAGTCCATTTTTTTTGGTCTTACCCGAACGCATAGCTCTACTGCCCAGTCGTGGGGGGGCTTTCACATGTATTTGTTAGTCAACCTCCTAATTTCATTTCATTACCTTCTGGACGTAGGTATTTAAATGAATAGGTGAGAGATGCATTTGTCATTAATTGTTTAAAAATAATTTTATTAAAATGAATGGCTCTACGAAGACTAAGGATTGGCACAACTGAACTGAGATTGTAATTCGAACTAGAACCAATTGTTTTATCACAGGCTCCCACTTTTTTAACACCCGTGGATGTTAAAAAATTATTAGAATCAAATTAAATTGTAGATCAAAAAATCTGATCAAAATTTAATTAATTTTTGGCTCAAAACATTTTAACATGAACCCAACATAAATAATTCTTAAATCCAACTTTAATTTATACATATTAAAAATATTAATTTTAATTTTAATTTTTAAAATTATATTTTGCAGTTCCGTTTAACCATAGGAATGGTTAGTTCTCTATTCGGTTTGGTTCAAACTTGAAATTGGACTGTGTACATCCCTAGTGAAAACACTAGTAAACCATAAGTAATTACATGATTCCAATTTTAAAATTTTAGAAGTTTTCATTTCTATTTTATTTTATTTTTTAAATACAACTTATGCACTCTAAAAAGGTTATTTATTTATTTATTTTATATTTCACGTTTAGAAATATATTTAATTATTTTAAAAGTCTATTAACAATGACTATTATGTATTTAATTATTTTAAAAAACTAAATTAAAGTAGGCTGAAAAAGACAAAGCCAAGCTTAGACTTTATTTATTTTTCTAAAAAAATATATTAAAAGGAAAAGGTGAAGGGCAAGGCAACCACCATGCGAAGTCCCTGATTCCATTGACCACTTTTGGAAAACAAAAAGTCAAAAGAGAAGACATGAGAGGTGCATGTTAAAGGAGGTCGTTAAAAAGCAGCCTCCCCCTCCTCCGTTCACTGAACATAGATTTTAATTTCTTTTATCGCTTTAATTTAATTCTCACCATTTTAATCTTTTTCTCATAATTACTATAGTTTCCATTTTATTTTCAAATTGTCATGAACTTACTTTCCTCCTTAAATTCAACAAAAATTGGTCAAAAGTATTTAGTCAAAGGAAAACAGAAGTCTTGTTATTGGGCCATTTTTAATTAAAATTAATAAAAAAAAATTCATTTAGTTTAAATTAATCTCAATCGCTCCACTACAAAGCTGAATACGGCTATCGGTATAGCTTTGTATAGACAATAGGAGAACCGTAAGCTGAGAGTTTTCATTTGTTTTTTGCCCGTCTCTTTGACTTTAAGAATGCTGATTTTTAAAACTGAACTAAATGTTTAACTAACATAGTTGATTGAACGACTAAAACATCGAGTCATAGTTTATTTGTTAATTATAATGACGAAAATTATTTAAAAAATAAATTGAAATTATAAAGGCGATATATTTTGTTTTATAAATTTCGTTTGATGGATGTCATAAATATCTCTTGTTATTTTTCTTTGGTTTTAAAAATATTCTCTTTTATTTTTTAACCTAAAAAAACCCTTAAAATTAAAAAAGAAAATGGAGAGGACTTTGGATATTCCTTTGGAATAATCTAAGTTGCACCATTATTTTTATCAAGAAACTAGTCCACGTGGAATGATAGAGACCGTTGAGAAAGAAAGCATCACACTCTTTTTTCCAAGTAGGAGTAAAGTTTCAAAGGATCTCACTCTAAACGTCACCATCGACCCTTTTTTACAATCAGAAAGTTAATGGTGTCTACTTTACGATTCCCAACGTGACACCTTCCCTCTTTATCTTTATTTAACCATTCCAGCAGTATATACTGGGATTTTTATGTCTAATAAAAATTAGTGAATCCCAAACTATAAAATCAATCACAAATTAATTTTTAAACTATATTTATTTATAAATTAATAATTAAATTATCATCTTTTAATAATTCAATCATTCAGATTAGTTTAGCGGATCAATTCGTGTATCCCTTAAAAAAAGTGGGTGCATACGGAATAGCCCGTGTAATATAATAGGATGCCCTACACCTTGTTCCGTATTTTTTAAATGATCACCGTTGATTCAATAAGATTGATTTGATCCTTGAGGTAGTTTTCATGAAATTTTTATGCCTAGTAAAATTTATATCTAAATGGGAGATTTGACAATCTAATTAATTTAATTTATCATAATTTGAAAACATTGAAATTTAATTCTCAAATTTTCATACAAGTTTTATTTAATCTCTTATTTTATACTAACTATGAAATCAAACTGGGATTTTAAGTTCGATTCTTGCAAAAAAAAAAAAAAAAAAAAAAAATCTAATTTAGTAGTCTGGGGGTTGAAATTGTATTTCTATATAAATAAACAAAATTTCATGGACTTTGTCTTTCAATTTCTGTCGTTCGATTATTTCAAGTTTTAAAAACTGTTTCCAGCAACAAATTTTTTAACAGTAGTTTTCAAAATCATTATCTAAACAAGGAAGACGAACCTAAGAATTAAAAAAGAAAATCCAGGAACATTCTTAACTTTTCAAACGGCAACATTTACAAGAAAAATCAATATTAGAAGAAGTTTTTTGAACAAAATGGGATAAACCTATTTGACTCCCAGCCTAATTTATCCACGAACAAGAAAGAAAATGATGGCGTTACATACAAACAAGTAAATTTTTCATGTCTGCCTTCTCACTTTTGAAGTCCAACTATTTCCAAGCTCAAGCAATTCTCAAAACCCTCTTCATCATCTCCTCATCTTTCGAGTCCAATTTTCCTGCATTCTTGCTGATATAAACAATGGTGTCTCTCAGCTTATTGACAGCCAATGTAAGCCAAAACAAACCCGTGTTGAAGAGTTTAGAAGAACAGAAAGGGGCTTCTCCACACACAACTTTACAGATGACAGAGAAAAGAAGGGCAAGGCCGGTCCCGGCTATTCCATCTGAAAACTGCATGAGAAGCTCGGGAAGCTCCGGGCCGGATTTTTGAAGCGAGAGTATTATTGTCTTCCCATTTCTGCTCTTGTTGGCTACCAAAGAGACCCAGCTTTCGCATGCATGGAAATAGTTTTTATCGTAGAGATCCCTCTCGTGAAATTTTTTCATATTTTTATTTTTTTGTGACGGCTTCAGCTTCACCTTTTGAGGACTGTTTGGTACAGCAAGCTCAAATTAGACCGCAAGAAATAATAGATGCCTCTCGGTTCTTATTTTTAGCTCGTGCTGCTATCTTTAGGTTACATGTTCGAGTTGAAAACTCCTTGAGATTAATTATACAAAACACGAATTGAAGGGTGTCAAGATCAAAATGTTTTCCAATCAGTCCATTCTGAAAAAACCAAGATCAAAATAGAAGTGAGAAGAATCAAACTTGTATCATTGCATCGAGGTGGCTTACCTTTTTTGAAGGAGCAACAGTCAAGGAGTGGAACTGAACAGAGCCTCCAACATCATTGGTATCCAACCTTTTGAGAAAAATGATTGAAAAGAGAGAGAGAGAGAGAGAGTTCATTAAAAATAATAGAAACAGTTTGTGAAGAATAAATCTACCACTTCAACAAAATTACAAATAGAAATCCGTACCTGGTGTAGCGTGGGACCAAGATAGAGTTAGTTTTCCATTTTGGCAAAGCCCTTTGACACGTATAATTCAGCAACCATAGACAGTGGATCCTTCATCTCAGACCCAGTACCAGGAAACGAGACTTGGCCATCGGCTGAACCGTTATCTTTGAGCTACGTGCCAAATACCCCACAGTCTACCAGAGGCCTCCGGACCTAAAAGTCGACACTTAGGTAGATAAGATAAGAACCAAGAGACTCTTGGAATGTATTAGTTAGGAAATCTTGAGATCCTCTCAAGTCTGAGAGTGAACATAAATCTAATCCATTTATCCTTCCATCCCGTTGACTATTAACACGAAATTGCGAAAATTTGTCGTGCTCGATACATTGTTCAGCAATTCCAAAACGAACATTAGAGAGCCGTTGTACTTGTCTGCAACCAAAATCAAAACTAACTAGATAAGCTAAACAGCCTAACCAACATGGATCTATAAACTGGCTTTAGATTATATAATTAAATTCAAAACAGCAGAAACTTGAGCCCTGAATTATCTAGAACTCAGAAGTTAGCCAACAAATTGATTAATATAGTAATCCTATATTTGTCCACAATCTCACTGGACAGACTCCATTTTTATTAATCCAACTCTTAAAAACAATCAATCAACAATGGTTATAAAGACAACCTTGAGCCTCAAATGGGCATTAAATTGCTGAGTTCAACTTGACAAACTGGGTGGACTCCGACAAATCAATTTCTTGGTTCCACATCGCTTTATTCCGAAGTGGCTGATAAAGAGCCTGATCCAGTTACATCTTCTTTCAACCCAGAACAAGGTGAGAAAGGATGGCAATCATGTAATGTTAAATACAAGTTAGGTAAAGCCCACTGGATGATAAAAGCTTCATATATCTATCGTACTCTTCTCACTGTCATCACCTTAAAATTGCAAGATCAAAACTTCCATAACAATCATAACTTGAGTATCCAAAAAAGTTTAAACACATAAATTTTGCACCTTAATTGGGACGAAACAACCATAAATCCCACAAAAACAACTCTGTTAAAAGTAGAATAACGCTTGAAAGCCTTGCCCTTGAGTATGTTGATAGTTAAACTCAAATAAACTGTTAGTTTTAAAAGGACTGTTTCGAACAAAAATTTGAATAGACAAATGACATTTATTTTTAATGTATGACCTCTAGATTTGAAGTCCTGGAAATCTATTTTTGAATGGTTTAAGTTTCAACTCGTTTGAAGTTCTTTAAAAGAAGGTATGACTGCTTTACTAATGAAATGTCAGAAATAAATGTAATGTTTGGTATTCTAAGTTTTTAAGTATGTTTATTATATGAATGCTAAGAGTCAAACATGATACTATAAATATTACAATATGTTTCATTGAAATGAGTGAGAAAAGAAATAAAAATACATTTAAAACGATTATTGTTTAATATCAATCTTTCTTCCTCTCTAAGACAAACACTAATTTGATTGCAGAGTCCCTTTTTACCACATGATGCATAAACAAGCAAAATTATAAGTGAGCACTCATAACAATCGTCTCTCCAAGGATGAAATCACTTCTAGAAAATCTAAACAAACGAAGACAAATGAAATCAAAGATATAGTATGTAATCCAAAAAGCTCAGCAGAACATATCTCAGCAATTAATAATGGCAATCTTACATAAGAATCATGCACGTAAAGCCAAATAACAAAGGGAACCCATGACACAGACAACGCCCTAAGATTGAAGGCAAAAAACAAAATACGAAATGAATAATCTACCCTATTAGACATGGACATGCCTAATTCTCTGTTAAAATTTGGACAAGGAGGATACCTATGGGAAGCACTCAAGCAAAGCTCAAACATCTCGAGAGAATCTAGTTTAGAAAATTAGTTTCTGAAACCAAATCACTCTTTGTTTGTTTTTTTTGGTGTTTGTCGGCTTTCCTAACTCCACCGTAGACTTATACTTAGACATGACAAATGAGCCATAAATAATTTGACTCACCGAGTCTAACAAGTTAAACGAGTCGAGCCTGACGAATTGAGGCTAATGAGCATACTGAGCATAATAAGTCAGTTTGGAAAAATTTCAACTCGAGCCGTCTCGCGAGCCATAAGTTAAACGAGTTAAGCTGAGTCTAACGAGTCGAGCGTATATAAATATTTTCAACTTATATTAATATAATATAAATTTTTTTAAAAAAATTTAATTTAAAATTATAATAAGTATTAATAATTATATGTCAACGATATTTATTCATTTAATTTAAAAATTAGTTTTTTTAAGGTATATAAAATTGAATATATTAATAAAAACTTATTTGAGATCATCCAATAAAAAATATCACATAAATATCATTAAAATGAAATTAGAATTTGAAGAAAATTACAAATTCAAAAAAAATTACTTCAAATTACAAAAGAAATTCAATAAAAAGAATCTCTAGTTTTCAACATCCACCTGCGTAAACTCCTCAATAATTTTATTCTCTCGTTGTTGATCTCTTGTTTTGATGTCGGTCTAATCTTTGATACAAATGAGTGCCTCCACAAGGTCCGGTGCAAATCTTCATCTTCGTTCATCATAAACATGTTCAAATGCACTAAAAGTAGATTCTGATGCAATGGTAGAAACATAAGATATTATTAGATCACGTGTCATTACAGAGAGAATATGATATGTGGTCGAATATTTTTTCCACCAATATAAAATTTTAAAATTTTTATCTTGAAAAAATTGATAACGAGTTTCAGAGTAAATATTGAGTTCATTTGTAGAAGTATAATAATTTTTAGTTTGTAATTCATTTCATATATCATCAATACCATATTGTTGACTAAAACTATCTTAATAACCTTTTGGATAGGCAAAACAAAAGTTATGCAAGAAAACACCACAATGAGGTGTTCTTGGCTCAATCTGAGAGCACCTCTAATTGAGCAATCCAAAATTGTTTAAATTGAGTTCCAAGTGAAACAAAATTTAGATGGATTGTTAATTGATGAAAGATGAATAAACTCTGAAAATTTCACATTAAAATAAAATTCAAACAAAGAGCTTATGCAGCAAATACCTGTAACTGGCCCGAGAGCAACTTTAGCACTTTCGGGTAGATGTAATTTTCAAAGAAAATTACAACAGCACAAGACTTGGTCGGCTCAACTTTTCTACCCTATCTAAGGTCTTAGAAAGGAAGAAGAGAAGTTAAGGATTAAGAGTTACTAAGTAACCACGGCTTGGCAACAATTGGAGACACAATCTCCACTCAAATTGATGAACAATCTGAGAATTAACCTTAGTAGATGATGATGATGATCCCATGCTAGAAGAAAAAAATCTACTTGTTCTCATTAATCAAAAACAATCTGAAAAATACAATACCCAATGACCATGCTTTAGTAAAATTTTAAGGTGATTAAGGCAATTTCATACAAGGAGCAATCTCGGCCGTGTAAGAGTGTTAGCTTCTATCTTCAATCAACGGTGGAGATGGCTTCCTCTTCAACAAGTTATCTTAAATCCCATAAAAATAGCATTCAGCTGATGATTTATTTAAATTTGAATGTTGAAAATGGCTCCTCTTCTTATGGATTGGGTTTGATGTGCTTTTGGATGCGGTTTTATTTATGCATCCGATTGGGCCATATTTGAGCACCCCCCTTCTTCGTTTAAACATGAAAATGAACGCCATCTTCTTAAGTGGAATGGTCCTCAAGTGATGTGGACCCTCCCTTTAATTAGTTGAGTGGAATGACCTTCATTTCAATGTGAATTGGGCTTAACACTTCATGTTGGTGCGCGCTCCTCCTTTGAGTGTAGGCCGAGCCTCTTGGTTGCTTGATTCTTCCAATTCTTGTGTGTCACACCTTGACCACCACTAACCTAATATTTATCTAATCTAACCACACAATCTAATGCATGCATGCAATTTATAGAAAATAACAAAAATGCTAATGTTTGCCAAATTCAAATGCAAAAATAAAAAATTACACATAGTTACAATCGGGAAGACAAATTCCCGTTTGAATTTGAGTTGATCCTTCTTTGACTTTCATTCACCCTTTTTTGACCTCCCGTGTAAGCATGTTGGTTGGCTTATCTATGCTTGAGAGGTTTCTTCCAGTTCAAATAACCCAGTAGGCCCTCACTTGCAAAAATAGTGCACTTATTAACATAAAATTCATTGAAACTTGGGCCTTAAATTGTGATTGATTAATGGGCCTCGGAAGTGTATCATCTTCTCCGAGTGAGAGAGGATTTGACCTCAAATCCAATAGATTGCCTGGATCTACGTGGTCTTCTTCTCCCCACTCCCATACGTGGATGAGCCATGCAAGTGGTGGATGAGCCATGCAAGCGGTTTTGTGGCCTTGCCATGCATGAGGGTTGTTGTATTTCACCCTCTTGATTACTTTAAACCCTCTATATTGGTTAAATAATGCCCTTAGTACCACAAGTCCTTTGTGGCTATTGGGCTTTGATCCTCTATGCCTTTTGACGGTAGTACCTATATAAAGGACAAACTCATTGTTTATAAAATTCGCCCAAGGGCTCGGTCAAATTTTGGAGATAGTTCCCATATACATTTCACACCAATCTCAGAGTTTATAGTCAGTTTAAATCTAGATTTTCACAAACCCCACAATGCTAACCATATAACTCCCCCACATAAGAACTAGGTCAAAACTTTTAACAAACAAATTTGTGTCCTCATTGGCGTGCAAGGCAATTCCATGCACTTCATGCATGCATCTTTAACTTTAGTTCAATCGATTTCAAGCTACCATTTATTCTAACGTTCGTATAATCTTAATGCCTAATGATACATGAATTTGATAAAATTACAATAAGACTAATGTTTGCCAACAAAATACAAAATATGACTAAGTGTTTGTCAGAACATAAAATTTAAATTATTTAGTTACAAAGTGAATTTAGGGAAGACAAATTCCTTTTTCATGTGCTTCAACTTTGGCTCCCAAGTTAGCACGTGCATTTGTTGCTCAATATACCTTGTGCTCGGCTTCAAATCTAATTTTTCAAAGAGTTATTCAAAGTCATCAATACCTACAAAAGAATAAAACTTGTTAGTAAATATGCTTGATAATGCTTGAGCCCTTTTTTACGATCGAGTGATGGCCCTCTGTGGTAGATTATCCTCCCAAAATGATTGAGGATTTGACCTTAAATCCTTTAATTTGGTCTCCTCGAAGTCATCCTCACCGCCTTTGGATGGTGATAGGTCTTGGACGTTAAAAGTAGCCGACACTCCATAGTCTCTCGGCAACTCTAACTTATAAGCATTATTATTTATCCTTTCTATCACCTTAAATGGCCAATCGACTCTTGGTTATAATTTGGATTTTCTCTTGGCTGGGAATCTCTCTTTACATAGGTGTAACTAAACTAAATATCCTTTGTTAAAGATAATTTCCTTGCATCCTTTATTTGCTTGTTTGACATAGCCTTCATTTTTCTTTTCAATGGCTTTACACATTGTTTTATGCATCTTCTTAATTTGTTTCATTTTGTTAAATCTTAAGGGGTTCACTATATCCTGAATTGGCAAAGACACAAGATCTAAGGGCGTGGAAGGGTTAAATCCATATGCAACTTCGAGGGGTGTTTGTTAGGTGATGGAATGGACACTTCGGTCATAGGCAAACTCTAGAATGGGTAAGAGTGTATCCCAATTTGATAAGTTCTTTTCCACAAAACTCCTCAAAAGGGTACCTAGGATTCTATTAACCACTTTAGTTTGTCCATCAGTCTAGGGATAAAAAGATGTGTTAAAACATAGTTTTGTTTCAATTTTCTTTCATAGAGTGGTCCAAAAAGCATCAATTAATTAATATTATAATTAATTCCACTTCTTGTTCTCGTCTTGATGGATCTATTTAATCTTAAGTTTTAGGAGAGTTGTATGACAATTAACGTTTTGGAATTAAATTAACAATTCAACTATATTAGGATAGAATTTGTCCTTGATTATGCTAAAACCTAATTAGGAAAAATTTTAATAATTGAATTTGGTGAAAAAAAGGCTCTACTTACTTTAGTGTATTAGGAGTTGTGAATTGTAAGTTTTGTCGATAAAAAAGAACATTAACTAAAACCGATTAGATAAAACAAAACAACACTAACAATAAATGTAATAGAATTAATCTTTAAGCGATTGCTAAGGTGATTGATTTTAGAAGTTTAGTAATTAAACTTCTACGAAATAATCATGCAATTTTCTTAAAGATAACATTCCATATGGGGACACTAACGAGCAAGAGTCAATTATAATGTGCTAAAATTCAGAATGAATTAAAAAAAATAACCCTCATCGGCTTATTTCAATATGGTAATAATCTAGCAATTTAAAAGGTAAGACTTTTCTGAATTAAGCAATCAATAATCACCAAAAAGTTATATAATGAAAGCACAAGGATATGACAATTATACTAGCATGGAAAGTCATTTATCAACGTTTTAAGTTAGTGCTAAATTCAACATACTAATTTATCAAATTTTAACCTGATTAGGACAAAACTTTAGCATTACATGAAACTTGAATGATTAAAAAATTCAACAAAGATAACACAATAACACGTTGATTAACATGTTAGATTGATAGTAATGCCTTAGGATTTAGAACCTTCCTTGGCCAAAGAAATATTATGCCGATTATAGTAATACTTAAACCACTCAGCAGATTATGCAATAATTAATCAAAATACACGAATCATGCACATTGGAAGCCTCTAGGCTCTGATACCAAATGATGTGCCCAAACCCTGCACGAACAAAGACTACGACAACAATATCAAAGGATCGATGCTTCTCGGCTAAATCTGAGGAGCATCCCAAATCAACCTATTTTTCTTCAAGATTTAAGTTTCAAAAGATATGACACTTCAGAGACGAAAACTTAAGTTCTATGTGAAGATCAAACCTTGAAAGTTTCAAACACAAAAGATATAAAAAAAAAAAAGATATGCAAATAGATTTGTGGCAGGTCCGAGAAGCAACTTAGAGCACTTTCGGGTGATGTTATTTTTCTATGAAAATAACAACAGCACTTGGACTATGGTTTTCACCTTTTCAACTATATTTCAACCATGAAAGGAGGGTAAAAGAGGTGAGTGAGAGCTTACAAGCAACCACTTACTTGAAGTAATGGAGGCATACTCCAACTCAGCCAAAGAGTCGCCGAGGCTACCTACCTTAGAGTCAAAGCTCTTGCTTTCTCTTGAGAGAACTAGCCGGTGTATATTGATAATCAAAACTGAATACAATCTCCCATTACCATGCTTATGTAAAACCTAAAGGTGGAAGTGGCATGAAAATAAAAAGGAAAAGTCTGAATGGTTGATCTTGGCAGTGGGCGTGTGCACTCCTTCAATCTTCAGCCGTGGGATGAGCTTCTTTGTATGGTAAGGTGACTTGAGCCATGTGGGGAGAATGAGTTGTCTTCGATTTAAATTTGAAAGATCATTTGGTGAGCACTCCTACAGCACCCTGAGAACCCATACGTTCCCAGTGCACTCACTACTACTACACACTGCTCTAATACCATAACCTGTCACACCCCGACAGCAACATCTTCAAAAATCCCGCTCTTTTTCTCTCTCTGACACACCTCTGACCGAAGCGTTCCGAACCCACCGGTTTCAGATCACCCCTATACCATAACTGTAAATCCTATAGGACCCCACGCTACGACATCCAGGAACTCGACATGGACTCACTCAAATTAACACCACTCTCATTTTTAAATCACATTCAAAAGAACACTTGTAAGTAGAAATTTTTTCGACCCGATTCAAAAACAACTCGCGCCCCGAAGAGGGAATACGAAAATCCTCAATTTAAAATACGCAGCAAAAAAGAACAATTTAAAAGAGTTTTAAAATGATAAGACAAAAATTCGGGAAGCAGCCCGACATGCGCCTCGCGTGCCACTCGGGCTTGGCGCCGCTCGCCCAAGGCTTGGCGCTGCGCGCCCTCGCTCGACCCGTCAAACCCCGCGCGCGCACACCCTTGCCTCGGCGCTGCGCACACGCTCTCTTTGCGCCACGCATCACGCCCACAGCTTTAGTGCCGCGTTCCTTGCGCGCCCTACCTCCCTGCCGCACGTCCACTCGGGCGCACCTACTTTCGCCGCCGCACGACCCGCACATGCTTGTAGTGTCGTGTGCCCCGCACGTGCTGTAACCGTGCCGCGCTCTTGCATGCGGCCTCAACTTGGGCAGCGCGCTCAACTGACCCACCGATGCACCCCGCGTACTCAGCTCGACTTTCCAACACCCTACCATTGTCTCGAAAATTCGGCAGAGTAACACCTGTACCTACTGACCCCAACCTGCAAACAATACACCAGATAAATTTCCAAAATACATCTCAAAATTCATCCAGAAATAACCGAAGGGAAAACAGAGTGACAGAAATATATCTGACAACCATCGATGAAGAAAATCCACAATATAGAGCAACACAATGCTCATATATATAAAATATATACACGCTGTAACGCCCCGAAAACCCACCCGTTTTCGATCGCTCACTGCCCCGAAACCACATCTGTAATGCCCCCAAGTTGTCCCCGGACCCAGGTCGCCAACTGTGCACTTACTTCTCACCTCAATAGAATTCGTATAAAATTTGAAACTTATGTTCTTCTGAAAACTATTTTAGAACGCCGCAGCGGAAAAATCAATTTAAAATCGGTTTAAATAAACTTCACTTTTTAAAACATAAAAATAAAGAGACCGGTCGACACCTGTAAATGCCGGTCGACACCTGGGTTGTCTCAGGTTTTTCATCGGTCGACACTGGCGAATGCCGGTCGACACTACGTTTCTCTCGCGTCTTTTCGTCGGTCGACACCGAGAACACCGATCGACACTTCTACACTCATCTTAGAGAGCGGTCGACACCTGCTTTGACAGGTCGACACCTTGATCCTCTCTACCTGCACCGGTCGAACCCCGCGGTCGACACTCTCTTTCAAATTTACACTGACCGTCGACATCTATGGATTTTGGTCGACACTTTGCACCGGCAGTATAAAAATAAGAATAATAGTAGTTCAAAAGAAAACGGACAACCATGAAGTAAACACCTGTGTTTTTAAGACATACTCTCTCAAGAAATCTCGAAAACACAACCTAACACCAATCCCAACTATAATCGTTCCAAATAAACTTATATTCTCAAAAATCTATACACTTGACTTATACTTCGCAAAATTCAACCCAAAAGACCCACCACCTAGCCTCGCGCCACGGGTCGGGTCGTCTTGACGAACTCCACCTGCCGGCACACAGTAGCACGCCGCCAACCGCCTACTCATCCTGACTGAGTTCTCGTAACTCACTCGCGAAAATCTGTGTACCTACACCACAGAACACAAAACGTAAACCTAATACTTAGCAAGTATGGAGCATGAATTAAAAATCAATGCCAACTCAACCCCTAACACATGCAGTTTCTATGCTCGGTTTTGTTTTCGTTGTTATCATCTTCCACTTTCACGTGTGAGTCAAGTAGGCACCCATCCTATCATACTCAGAACGACCAAACCATGACCCACGAAGTGAGATTAGAGGCACATATCATGTTCACACATATGACGACCATACATAATCTCCTTCCAACAGCGATCATAGGACCCTCTAGTGCTTTCTCACTAGCACGTTAACGACGAGGCGTTCACAAACCGTGTCATCTTACGTACTTTGATCCATGGGAACCCCCTAGTGCTTTCTCACTAGCACATTAACGACGAGGCGTTGCCCCTGCATGACATCTTTTCTTATTTGATTAAATTTCATATGCACAATTCAAAACATGCTCAAAACTCGTTCTTTCGTAGTTCAAAACCATGATGCATGACAACACATATGCACGACCAACTGACTAAACAACAAAACAACAATCAAAGCAAACAAACAATCCTACCATTCCATGGTGTAGGCCCGAAGGCAAACCACAAACAATCCATCACTTACCTAGCGTCCTAGCTTTCCGTAGTGTTCGTTTCTATCACCTCCTCGGGCTTAACCTATCACATAACAATCCACATTAAAAACTCATCTCACAACTCGTTCCATGTACTAAAATTATGTCTACTTACTCACTCTACCAAAGCCCAACTAAGACGGCTCGCTAACTCGAATTTCGGCCAAAATCAACCTAACTTCCAACGCGTATACTTTGCGTCAGTTATCAAAATCACTCGATTCCAGTGGCCAAACGCTCCAATCATAACCTAGTTTAACATATCAAAATGAAATTTAAATCCATTAACCACAGTTAGGTTAAAACTTCCAAAAATAGAACCAAATTTCACACTAAAATGTCCAAAATTCTTATTCTCGATTCTCTCAACAAAACTCACTTAATTCCTCACCAATTTATCACACTCCAACCTATTACGCATAATCTAACTACCGTTGGAGATTTCGAATTCAGAAACCCAAATTGCACGGTACCACCTCTCGGATATTCTTTAATTTTTGAAACTCCCTCACCTCACCCACTCTAAACCATTAATTCCCATATCCACCGTTCTAAATCCTAGCACAAACCTCCATAAATTTAAACCAAAACTCAACCCTAAATTATCGATTACAGAGGGGAGGAGAGGAAGAGATTAACTAAGACAAAGAGGGACCGCGCTCTGTACATGGACGGGAGGAGGAAAAAGAACGGGAGTGGCGAGCTCCGATCGCCGGCGCGCGGTTTCCTCTCGCGGGAGGTTAGCAGGTAAAGGGGGTTTCTATGAGAAACCCCCGATCATCAGTTTAAAACTGATGAATTTTTTTTTTAATAACAATAATAATAATTAACTAATTACTCTTTCTCCCTCACACTTTAATCCTTTAGCCAAATGGCTATTCGGTCTGTTTTCGGTCAGATTTCTAAAATTTTCTCCTGTCTATTAGCCTCGAAATAATCTTTTATGTAGCCAGCTAAATTTTTCGCCCCTAATTCCTACTAAAACTCTTCCGTTTACCGCTCCGAAAATTCAAAAATCATTTGACGGAAATTTTGGGCGTTACATTTTACCCACCTTAAAAAAAATTTTGTCCTCAAAATTTGCGTAACGATCACCTCCCGACATCGACACCACAAAATCCACCATCTTGTATTTAGGTTCTCTCTCCGAGCAACGTCAAACTTACCTTGAGCCCTTAGGTCTTTAACATCCTCGCTTTTAACTTTATTCTTCCCCTAGTGGTCATCTTACATATCCTCAAGTTCATCCCATCCAATTACTTCCGGGTTTCCATTTATATTCCAAAACTTTATTGGTTCCTTCATTAAGATCTCAATCTCCTGGTTCTCTAGATCATAATTTATATAAGACTAAATCCATCAATGAATAATGACGGAGATCCACAGCATAGAGTAATGTGAGGCTCATATATATGACCCATATACGCATGCCACCAAAATCATTCAAAACACCTCTTCCAAAACCCTAAACATGACAACTCCCTTAGACGGGGAGATCTTCAAAATACTTCTTTACCTTCATGAAATTCCAACTCTGGTCCCATGATTGCGTTTTCTATCTTTAATCTAACTATTTACATCATTGGCTATGCATCAAGCACTATCTAATTCCACAAATCAATTATGTATGTTACACTCAACTGTTCATTAATTTTACCAGTTATAATCCAAGTTATAATCCAACTTCTCTAATTCCTTTATTCTAATCTCATACCTAGCCTCCCTTGGCTATAATTCGCTTAAAACCTAAGTTCCTTACCCCAATCACTACTACCGGCTTTACATGTGAACTGTTCTAAGATACTCTTTTTAAACTTAGATTGTTTCTGAAAACTCTTTCCTCTTCCTCACATTGATTTGCCCAAGAATCCTATTGTTTGCAAACTTGTAGACTATGCTACACTGTTGCTCCAAATCTCGTCAGATTCTTACATCCTCAAGTCCAACCCAATAGTGATTCTATTCAATTAGCTATAACCTCAATATCCGAAATCACCTAACTGGATCTCTTCCCTACATCCCTCTCAACAAAATTTCATCCAAATTCTTAATTTCCAAACTCATACTTAGCATCACCGATAAAATATAACTTTAAATATCCTCGAGTGACATTTGTTTCGACTAAATATCTTAATCAAAAAAATTCAAAGTTCTTAATTTCCATTGATAAACTAAATCCCTACAAAATCTTGTTGGTAGTCCACTATCTCATCGACGTAGTTCTTTAGAATTCTCCTCAATTAGAGCCTCAAACAATTATCATTTAATACGTACATCTTCGTCCTAGAGTATTAGAATCTATGCACTCGAACTCACAGCTCATTCCTAAATTTCCCCATCGTATTGCAACTAATTTAAATCTTCTGATAAAGTCACATATATTTCATTTTCCCAACTTACACACTAGCATACAAAATTTCAATTCCAGTCCCTTAACTTCTTTGTGATTAGCGATGCTCCTTCACTTACGATCATTCTATCTCGTATCTAGATATCTTAATATGTTTTCAATCAACTCCCATACTCCTTGATCAAGCGACACCAAGTACCTGACACTTCTACTATTCAAGTCGGCCGCCAAATATAACTCCACACATAATTTTCCTTAATCTCTCATTGATCCCTTAAAGCCCTGAACTACTATCTAATATAGTTTACATCTCCAAGTATTACGTAACCGAATGACCGTTGAAATATAGTCTTCAAACTTCTGAACAACGTCATATGCCATACTCCAGTATCCTCTATTTCCTTAACTTCTAATTGATTGACTTTATCCACACGTATGGTGCCTTCCGTTTTACTCAAACTCCTAACTATCCAACCGATACTCTACTTAACCCTTCTAACAACATACGTACTGTGGGCAATTGCTATAAGGTACATGAATTCCTTCATTTGCAATAAACTGCGCTATACATCTACAATGACTAGAATAGATATCTCGTACCTGAAAGCTAGCAGCTCGTCCTATCCATCGTCACATTGCACTTTCTTTTTACTCACAACAACCCTAATACTCTCAATATCTTGCTAAAAATCCAGTTTCATATTCCCCCTTGGCTGTCCGAGCTATCGTTGGCTCTCTTCAGGCTCTTCTGTTGGGACGATTCCTCCCCACTCCGTTGAGGCAGTAACTCTCTGAAAAATTGTCAGGGTCGCTCTTTAAGCTGTTCTCTGTAGCTGGGAAGCTTCACTCCCGTTTCCTCGATATCCAATGCCTTGGCCACAACACCCTCATAGGGCACCCCTCGTGTTCCTCCTACTCGCATGCCCATGTATACATCTAGCTTTAATCCCTGCATGAACTGGTGTATCTTGTTCTCATCTTGGTTCACCAAATGTCTGGCAAATCTAGATAGCGCTTCAAACTGTCTCACATACTCGGCCGTCTCAACTGGGCAAACTCAACCATTTTCTGGGTCCTGACCGAGTGGCTGAAATACTTACCAAAGAATATCGCCTTAAATGCTTTCCAGGTCATGACCTTCACATCTCTCGTGGCCTTCACCGTATCCCACCAAAATCGGGCATTCTTGGCTAGGTGAAATGCCGCACTGGAAATTCTGTTCTGATAATCCACCTTGGCATAGTTCAACATGTTTTCCATACTCCGAATCCACTCCTCAGCAATGAGTGGGTCCAAAGACGATCCGTCGAACACTGGGGGTCTACGTTTGTTCAACCTATCACCCCTATGATCCGTCAGAGTCTAGGCACTAGACTGGCTCTGGTCCTCTCTACTCATGAACTGCTCCAGCTACTGTGACTGGCGATTGACCAGCTTGGTGAGTTGTCTAATGGCGTCATCCATATCACCTACAGCTCTATGCGTCTCTCTAACTATAATGCTAAACCTGTACGCCACCACATCTAGTGAATCTAAAACGAAACTACTAGGGCTCTAAGAAATACTTACAGTTGGTGGAGCACTCTCATGTATCGGCTGGTGGTATTAGGAGATCCATCAAACGACGTCGACCCCGTGGCTCTTACATTCGTAACATACCCTCTTCCCACCTATTAACCGTCCCCTCTACCTTTTCCCCCAAGCGGTGTGGAAATTGTGACAGACTTTCTCGCCTTCACAATCTCACCCCTCCTCCGAGGGGCTCGACATCCTCGTCGGTCACACTTCCGGTTGGGTAAAGGCTCTGATACCAACTCTGTAATGCCCCAAAAACCCACCCGTTTCTGGTTCGTTCACTGCTCCAAAACCACATCTGTAATGCCCCCAAGTCGTCCCCAGGCCCGGGTCCGGGTCGCCAACCGTGCACTTACTTCTCACCTTGACAGAATTCATATAAAATTTGAAACTTATGTTCCTCGACTTAAATAAGTACTCTTTGAAAACTATTTAAGAACGCCGCAGCGGAAAACTCAATTTAAAACCGGTTTAAATAAACTTCACTTTTTAAAACATAAAAATAAAGAGATCGGTCGAGACCTGCAAATGCTAGTCAACACCTGGGTTGTTTCGGGTTTTTCATCGGTCGACATTGGTGAACACCGGTCGACATTGGCAAACTCCGGTTGACACTACGTTTCTCTCAGGTCTTTTTGTCGGTCGACACCGAGAACACCGGTCGACACTTCTACGCTCATCTCAGAGAGCAGTCGACACCTGCTTTCACAGGTCGATACCTTGATCCTCTCTGCTTGCCCCGGTCAAACCCCGTGGTCGACACTCATTTTCAAATTTACACTGACCAGTCGACACCTATGGACTTTGGTCGACACTTTGCACCAGCAGTATAAAAATAAGAATAACAGTAGTTCAAAAGAAAACGGACAACCATGAAGTAAACACCTGTGTTTTTAAGACATAATCTCTCAAGAAATTTCGAAAACATAACCTAACACCAATCCCAACTATAATCATTCCAAATAAACTTATATTCTAAAAAATCTATACACTTGACTTATATCTCGCAAAATTCAACCCAAAAGTCCCACCACCTAGCCTCGCTTCACGGGTCGGGTTGTCTTGACGAACTCCACCTGCCGGCACACAGTAGCATGCCGCCAACCACCTAATCATCCTGACTGGGTTCTCGTAACTCACTCGCGGAAATCTCTGCATCTACACCACGGAACACAAAACGTAAGCCTAATACTTAGCAAGTATGGAGTATGAATTAAAAATCAATGCACAACTCAACCCCTAACACATGCAGTTTCTATGCTCGGTTTCATTTTCGTTTCGTTTTCATTGTTATCATCTTCCACTTTCACGTGTGAGTCAAGTAGACACCCATCCTATCACACTCAGGACGGCCAAACCATGACCCACAGAGCGAGATTAGAGGTACACATCATGTTCACACACGGGACGACCACACATAATCTCCTCCCAACAACGATCATAGAACGCTCTAGTGCTTTCTTACTAGCATGTTAACGACGAGGCGTTGCCCATGCGTGACATCTTTTCTTATCTGATTTCATTTCATATGCACAATTCAAAACATGCTCAAAACTCGTTCTTTCGTAGTTCAAAACCATGATGCATGACAACACATATGCACGACCAACTGACTAAACAACAAAACAACAATCAAAGCAAACAAACAATCCTACCATTCCATGGTGTAGGGCCGAAGGCAAACCACAAACAATCCATCACTTACCTGGCGTCCTAGCATTCCGTGGTGCTCGTTTCTATCACCTCCTTGGGCTCAACCTATCACATAACAATCCACATTAAAAACTCATCTCAAAACTCGTTCCACGTGCTAAAATTATGTCTACTAACTCACTCTATGGAAGCCCAACTAAGACGGCTCGCTAACCTGAATTTCGGCCAAAATCAACTTAACTTCCAACGCGTATAACTTTTGCGTCGGTTATCGGAATCACTCGATTCCAGTGGCCAAATGCTCCAATCATAACCCAGTTTAACATACCTATAAATCAATGGATTTCTTTTTCAATTGACAATTTAAATCCATTAATCGCAGCTAGGTTAAAACTCCCAAAAACAGAACCAAATTTCACACTAAAACGTCCAAAATTCCCATTCTCGGTTCTCTCAACAAAACTTACTCAATTCCTCACCAATCTATTACACTCCAACCTATTATGCATAATCTAACTACCGCTGGAGATTTCGAATTCAGAAACCTGAATTACACGGTACCCCCTCTCGGATATTCTTCAATTTTTGGAACACCCTCACCTCACCCACTTTGAACCGTTAATTCCTATATCCACCGTTTTAAATCCTAGCACAAACCTCCAGAAATTTAAACCGAAACTCAACCCTAAATTATCGATCACAGAGGGGAGGAGAGGAAGAGATTACCTGAAACAAAGAGGGACTGCGCCCTGTACATTGACTGGAGGAGGAAAAAGAACGGGAGTGGCGAGCTCTGATCGCCGGCGCGTGGTTTCCTCTCGCGGGAGGTTAGCAGGCAATGGGGGTTTCTGCGAAAAACCCCAGATCATCAGTTTAAAACTGATGAATTTTCTTTTTAGTAATAATAATAATAATAATAATAATAATAATAATAAACAACTAATTACTCTTTCGCCCTCACACTTTAATCCTCTAGCCAAACGGCTATTCGGTTCGTTTCCAGTTGGATTCCTAAAATTTTTTCCTCTCCATTAGCATTAAAATAATCTTTTATGTAGCAAGCTAAATTTTTCGCCCCTAATTCCTACTAAAACTCCGCTGTTTATCGCTTCGAAAATTCAAAAATCATTTAACGAAAATTTTAAGCGTTACATACGCGTTCTGACAAGTACCTAAACAATCAAGAAAATCCACGTCTATACGCTATACATCAAGTAAAACCAAACGGTCCCCAAAATACCACAAGGGAAACCCCCAAACACCTCACTAAAACTCACCACCTTCACAGGTCGGTTCTCCCTAACAGTTCGTTGTCCGGTGCCTCGGTCGTACACTGCCAACTGCCCTACTGCTCAGGACTGAGCTCTCAAATCTCACCAGTAGAAATCTCAGCACCTACACCACAGAACACACAACATAAGCCAAATGCTTAGCAAGTAGTGCGATATGAAAGTAAAAACCGATAATCTAATCCAATCACTTGTAGTCTCTACACTCACACTAATGTTGTCACAATCTGTGACGCGTAGTGCAGCCGTGCCAGTGTGAAGGTGAGCCTCGCGCCACGCTACACCCTATCACGTTGCCACCGTCTCGGACTTCCCAGCAGCGAGGCCTACAAGCCACAGACAGGCGCGACCTCCGAGCAACCACACCACGGTGAGGGTGAACCTCGCGCCACATTACACCCTGATGCGTCGCCACCGTCTCGGTCTCTCCTGCAACGGAGCCACAGTTGCAACACTTACACGTTTCACGACAGCCCAGCCGGCCTACTCCTTGAGCAGAATTCGGGACTGTGATGCACCGGCCCACTCCGCGAGTAGGATCCACGATGCCACTGTCCATCATCAGCACCGTCAACACATACACGTCGCGTGACGGCCCAACCGGCACACTCCTCAAGCAAAATTCACGGTTGGTTACGCACCAGCCACTCCCCGAGCAGAATCCGTGGTACCACGGCCACGCGTCTCGCCACCACTTACTCAAAACAATGCTCAAAATCATTTTCGTACCCTTTTCAAAAACATGATGCATGTCAAACAATACGCACACACGTCACAATCAACCACACAATCCTAATGTTCCTTGGTGTAGGCCCACCTGGCTAAATCACGTGCATACACTAATTACCTGACGTCCTAAGCTTTTCTTGTGCACGATTTTCCCAAAAATCTGGTTCAACCTAGACATAAATAATCACTCGTCAACATTCGCATCAAAATTCACTTAATATGCTAAAAATCACATTTCCCAACTAAACCCATGAAATCCCAACTAAAACGGGTCCCTAACTCGATTTGGCGGAAAACCGGTCTAAAATTTGGATGCGCATAACTTTTGCGTCGATTATCGGAATCGAACGATTCAGGAGGCTAAACGCTCCTCTACCTAGTATAACATAATAAAACAGATTTTAAAACAATAAGCCGTAGCTAGGTGAAAAACACCAAAAACAGAATCTGCCCTTCAACCAAAAATTCCACATTTCTGTTTTTCAGCAAAAGTCACTCAATTCCTCACCAATCTATCACGTTATAACCTATTAAGCATAATCTAACAACAATTTGAAGTTTCCAATTTAAAAAATCTAAATTCACAGCACACTCCCTCACGGTTCTTCTCTTTTTTTTTTTTGTTGACAACATCCATCAAATTTGTCAACGAATCCCTCACATTCTAATCCATCAAA
This sequence comes from Begonia peltatifolia, assembly GCA_022433055.1. NCBI lineage: Eukaryota > Viridiplantae > Streptophyta > Magnoliopsida > Cucurbitales > Begoniaceae > Begonia > Begonia peltatifolia. The sequence continues at coordinate 22,956,428 of CM039519.1, read as the reverse complement.
CATAATTTGAACAAAACTGGAGATTCCAAACACCAAAAATCTGAATTGCACAGTCAACATTCTGGGGTTTTCCTCCAAACCCGAGCACTCGGTCAATCAATGGTTAAACACCGTTGATGCCGCTTCTAAACACTCTAATTACACACTCGAACTTCAGAAGTCCAGCTCAAGGCATACCAATCACAATTGGTCATCACAACAGTGAGGAAAAACAGGGGAAAGCTACTTGATTTTCGGTTGAGTTTGGCGCGAAAAAATTTGAGCCACCAGCTAGCTTCAGCTTGTCGGGGTATCCTGCACACCAGCATCTCTCCTTCGGCGGTCGATCATCGGCAGCTCCCTTTTCCTCTCTCGATTTGCTCCCGTCGCTCTCTCTCTCTCGGCCTCGGTGATAGAAACAAGGTGGAATGGCTTCCACTCGAAGCCATTCCACCATTTAAAAAAAAGAAATTTTAAAAATTAAAATATTTCTAATTTACCAAAACGCCCTCACGTGTTTAAATCGTCCGTATCTTCGTTAAATTCGCGTCCTCCCAACCTTAAAATTCACAAATTATTCTCGAATTAAATTCCAAGTTTCATAAATAACTTCTCGCCAAAAACCTCCCGAAAGTTTTAACGAGAAAATAAATTTAAATTTCAGAAATTTCAGGGTTATTACAGCTCCTCCTCAAATGAACCGAACTTTGATGATGCAAAGAGGCCGCACATAAAACTGTATATGTGTGCACTCTTTCTTTGACATGGGTCGGTCCTCCTTGCATTTTAAGGTTTTAAGTTCTATACACCGTTAGCTGAAAGGCTAGCAAGCGCGCTTCTTCTCCTTAATGTGGTTTGAGCTTTCCTTTGTGTAATATTCATGAATGTGGTAAAGGCCGCACACTCAAATTGGAGTCTTGTGAGCTTATCCTTTAATTCCGTGAGTGCATTTGGTTCCTTTTGTCAGCCAAACCTAAAACCACCATTATACATATAACCCTAACTATTCAATCTAATGCATGTATGCGTAAACTGACAAAGTCATGCCAAAGTCACAAAAAGGGCCAATGTATGCTAAAACAAAATAAAATGGTTACATTGAATTATGTCCGGGAAGACAGATTCTCTCTTACAAAACTCCTTCACTAGGTTTCCAGGTAACCAAATGTGTTGGCTTGATCATGTCTTGAGAATCTAGATTCCATTATAAGGTTATCTTAATTTGTATTAATCATATTTACATCAAGATCTTATTAAACATTTCTTAAAATTTTAGGGATTAAGTAGAGCCAATTAAATGACAACAAGATATAGTATTAATTATAATCTAAATCATGACCAAAATCAAGACAAAAAAGTGCCCCAAACCGAGAATCAAAACCTTCAAGGGTATGAGTCAAGTTTTCAAGGTCAAATTGATGATCTAAACCAAAAAATGGACATTCTCTTGGATATGATGGGTAATATGAAAATGATTTCCAAGAGCCCATGCATTGGAGGAGAACCGAACAGAAACTCTAGGAACCCATGCATAGGAGGAGAGTCAAACCTCCTAGGAGAAGATTTTAAAACCATGGAAATCTTGATGGACTGAAGAGGAGGAGGAAATTATCCCTAACCGGCGTAGAGACAATGAGAACTTTAGGAATGTAAGACTGTCCATTCCCTCATTCAACGGAGCTAACAATGGAAGTACCTTTTTCAGATTGGTTCGACAGGATCGAAAAGGTATTTGACTACTATGACTACTCCGATAAGGTAAAAATACAACAAGTATTAGTCGAGCTTATAGGATATGCATCACTATGGTGGGAAAACCTCAAAGCCTGAGGAGAAGAGATGAGGATGATCCAATCATACCACCTGAAGAGTCACGAAGGCTCTCATGAGAAAAAGATTCGTGCCCAGTCATTAAAAGAAGGAGTTATTTCTGCAAATGTAGAACTTAAGACAAAACGGGTAGCTTGTTGAGGAGTATCTCATGGAGTTTGAGACGCTAAAAATCTGAGGAGGACTGGAAGAAACTGAAAAGTAGTTATTAGCCAGATTCATTAGAGGTTTGAACCAGGAAATCAGTGACATAATGGGGTTACACTTATTGTATTCAATGGACGTGGTGGTACAATTATCCTTAAAGGTTAAGAGGCAGCTAAAGAGAAAAAGGAGATCGACCTACCTCAACAAGTTTACTCGCAAAATCTAGGACACCCATAAGATGACCACTAAGGCTGAAGATAAAAAGCCCTTTACAAAGAGTTGGCCTATGAAGGATGCTAGTAACAAGCCCACAATAGCAAGCCAATCAAAAGCACGTGAGATTAATTGCTTCAAATGTCTTGGACTTGGACATATAGCTAAGGAATGTCCAAACCAATGAGTGATGGTACTGAGGGAGAGCACAGGAGAAGTTGAAAGCGAGGACGAACTAGTAGAGGAGGCTGAAGAGGAAAGTGAATCGGATGACGAAGTTTTCCATGCACAAGAGGGGCCCTTTGCTGATGGTCATTCAACGAGTCCTTGTATAAAAGACTACTGAAGAGAGCTGCCAACGTGAAAACATTTTTCACAGTACCTGCTTGATCAAGGATCGAGTGTGCTCAATGTTCATCGACAGAGGAAGTTCTGCCAATGTGGCCTCCAAAGACATGGTAGAAAAATTAGGGCAGCCAACTCTTACAAGTTGCGATGGTTAGATGATAGGGATGACATGAAAATCACCAAACAAGTTACTGTTGAGTTCACCATCAGAAAGTACAAGGACTCAGTCCTTTGTGACATTGTACCAATGAATGCCAGCCACCTACTTTTAGGTAGACCATGGCATTATGACAAAAAGGTGTCACATGATGGCTATTTAAACTATTATTTGTTGAAATTTAGAGGGAAATCAATAAAACTTGCACCTTAATGCCCGAACAAATAGCCAAGGACGAAGCGGCCTGAAAAAGGAAAGAGAAAAGACCAATCTTTTTATGATCAAGGGAGAATTAGAGACATCAATGTTACAAAGGGACCCCTCATTTTGGTAATGTTCAGAGCCAGAGTAATGGAGCTAGGAGATATCCCCAGCCCGGTCCAAAACCTACTAAAAAAATTTCAAGACATCTCTCGCGAGGAGTTACCACAAGCACTACCACCTTTACGAGGTATTGAGCATCAAAACGACTTGCAATCAAGAGCTATATTACCAAACCGTCCAGCCTATAGGATGAATCCCGAGTAGTATAAGAAACCGCAGAGCCAATTGAATGAACTATTGGATAAGGGTTATATTAGAGAATCCATGAGCCCATGTGTAGTACCTACCTTACTTGTTCTAAGGAAAGACAGATCAATGAGGATGTGCATGGATAATAGGGCAATTAACCAGATTACGATTAAGTACAAATTTCCAATCCCTCGTCTGGAAAAGATGTTAGAAAAACCCAGCAGGGCAGCAATATTATCAAAAGTGGACTTCAAGAGTGAATACCACTAGATGAGGATGAAAGAAGGCGATGAGTGGAACACAAACTTCAAGATGAAGTATGAGTTGTTTGAATGGATGTTGATGCCAATTGGACTATCAAATGCACCAAGCACGTTCATGCGCTTAATGCACCATGTTCTTAAGAAATTTTTAGAAAGTTCATTGTCGTTTACTTTGATGACACCTTAGTCTACAGCGCAGACTTGCTTTCACACTTAGACCACTGAAGTACTATATTCTAGACCCTTAGAGTAGCAAAATTGTTTGGAAATATTAAGAAGTGCTCATTTGACCAAGAAAGAGTTTACTTCTTAGGTTTTATCATTACTAAGGGATGAGATGGAAGTAGATGAGGCCAAGATCGATGTGGCGACCCAAAAGATCATGAGTGCGCGGGGCAAATCTTGGATTGCGAGCCAAACCTCAAAGAAACTCGATTATAGGTAAATCTCTAATCATTACGAAAGGGGAGTCAGGCACAATCCCACATCGCTTGGGGGAAAGATGGAAATGAAACATATATAAAGGATGTCTCCCTTAGAAAGTAAGACACGTTCCAGAGCACAATTATAACACTCGAGGTTTTTTCAAACATTTTAACTTGGGTGGATAGAATTCCCGTTAGATTTTTTGAGACTTATCGAATGAAAGAAAATAGGGTTTAAAACCAAAAATCTTAAGACTGGGAAAATAGAATAACCAAAGAGGGAATTTAAAGGTATACGATTAAGAGTTAACAATTTGAATTAAGGAAAAATTTTGGATTAAAATAGCAAAACTTCTTGAGGAAGCCATCACTATCTCCATGCTCAAACACTCCCTATTCACCCCCACTCTTTCCCTCTTCTCACAGCTCGCTTAAGCAGAACACCCTCCCTCTCCTCTCTTCTTTGTTTTTATTTTCTTCCTTCTCCAATAGCAATCTCCCTCCCTCCATTTCTTCTTCTTTCTCTTTCACGCCAGCCGATCTCCTTCATCCTTCTCTGATTTTGAAGATAAAAAGGTAAGGTTTAAGTGTTTATTGATGGATTTTAGTTCATTGGTTAGAAATGTGAGTTTTGATAGATGATTCCCTCATGGGCTTGTTAGGGTTTCAATTTTTCCTTCTCCTTCCTTAAAGAACTTAGGGTAAAATCATTTCCTCTTTTGTATTTGATGGTTATAGAAATAAAATGCATTGATTGGGTTACTGGTTAGTTATGGAAATTAGAAGTTTGATGGCTTGAAAATAGGTGCATGAAGTTAATGTTTTATGCCTTGATGAGTTAGTCTTGAATGTTATACATTGATGTTGGATGGATGTTTGATGAATTAGAATGAGAATAGACGTGTTGTTGGATAAATATTGACTAATTGTGGAGTATTATTTTGTTGGAGCAATGGGGATAATGCATAATACAGGGAGGTTATGGTAAAATTCTTAGGGAAATGCTTTAGGGATTTTAATGTGATTGGTAAATGTTCGATAGGAAATTAAATTAGCTCCTTGGATTGTGGTTTTATTAGAGTCAATTATTGATGCCTGAATTGTGATGTTTTGGGTTCGACTTCACAATGAAAAAGTGAACGAAGCTCGCAAAGGACCCGAGGTAAGTGGGCGTGTAGGTTCAGTTCCTACGACCCTACATCGCATGGGTACTAGGAATTATGAGTCTTGTTTAAGGACTTGCGTGTTGATATGGGGTATGAGCTATGGGTAGTTAAGTCGTAGGAGATGTCATGTGTCTAAGTTTAGCCTAACGTCCCGAGTTATGTTTCGTTCTATTTAGATGACATGTTATTTTTGGGCTCTGTTTTTTTTACGATATATGTGCACTCATGGATCATTATGTTTTAAGAAAGACATACAAAATGTTTTATGTGGATGTTTTATGTAAGGAAAGATAAGAATATGTAATGTACGTAAATGGTTAAGTCGTAGGTCGTGGTTGAGTATGACTTATGTTTGTTCACGTTATGTTTGTCCACTTCGATGGTCCATGTTATGTTATGTATGTGCCTACTACTCTCGTAAATCTCCCTTAACCCATGTTATGTGAATGTAAAGATGATGTGGAAAAGAACATGTTTTACGATCATGCATGCACGACCATTCACTGCATTTACACCTACTTACTAAGTATTAGGCTTGTAGTTTAAACTTCGTCATGTAAGTGAAGACGTTACAGGTGAGGACTTCGAGCCTCAATTCGATGCATAGGTGCGATTGGAGGGCGAGCTTATGGTGGGGTGCTTGTGGTTGTCCGGCTATTTTGACCTGTGGGTGAACTCAAGTATATTTTTGGGTATAAGTGAATTTGATTTAAAGTTTATGTACAGAAGAATTTACATTCTGGAAAATACTAGAATTGTTGGGGATTTGGATGTATTTTTGTTAGAAAATATTTCAATGGCAAGTTTTAACGTTTTTATAGTAAGTTTTGATGTTTAGGAGTATTTTTAATTGGAAAGTGGGTGATTTAAAATGGAGATATAGTGTTTTGAAGGTTTGGAGTTGGTATGAGAAGCAGATGAAGTGTTTTTAGGTGTTAAAGGAAAAAGGAGGAGAAAAGGAAAAAGGAGGAAAGGTGTACGCGCTGGACAACGTGGTATGCACGTGCATGTGTGAGGTGTGCACCCAGTCGATCGATCGGCGCCTGATGTTTCTGGTGAGGCATAGGCAGAGCGTCTGCAAATCGATTGGCGCCTAATGTTTTTGGTGAGGTGCGAGCAGAGCGCTTGCCAATCGATCGGTGCTGTGCGCGCGATCGATAATAGGGGGAGGTTATGGTGAAATTCTTAAGGAAATGCCTTAGGAATTTTAATATGATTGGTGAATGTTCGATAGGAAATTAAATTATCTCCTTGGATTATGGTTTTATTAGGGTCGATTATTGATGCCTAGATTGTGATGTTTTAGTTTCGACTTTACAACGGACAAGTGAATGAGGTTCGCAAAGAACCCGAGGTAAATGGGTGTGTAGGTTCGGCCCTTACGACACTACATCACAAGGGTGCTAGGAATTACGAGTCTTGTTTAGGGACTTGCACGTTGAGATGGGGTATAAGGTACGGGTAGTTAAGTCATAGGAGATGTCATGTGTCTAAATTTAGCCTAATGTCTCGAGTTATGTTTTGTTCTGTTTAGATGACATGTTATGTTTCGGCTATGTTTAAGTTACGATATATGTGCATAGTTATGGATCACGCATCATGTTTTAAGAAAGACATACAAAACGTTTTATGTGTATGTTTTATGTAAGGAAAGATGAGAATATGTAATGTACGTAAATGGTTACGTCGTGGGTCGTGGTTGAGTATGGTTTATGTTTGTCCACTTCTGCTGTCCACGTTATATTTGTCCACTCTGGTGGTCCATGTTATGTTATGTATGTGCCTACTCCTCACGTAAATCCCCCTTCACCCATGTTATGTGAATGTAAAGATCATGTGGAAAAGATCATGTTTACGAATCATGCATGCACAACCATTCATTGCATTTGCTCCCGCTTATTAAGCATTAGGCTTATAGTTTAAACCTCGTGAAGTAGATGAAGATGTTACAAGTGAGGACTTTGAGTCTCAAGTCGATTCATAGGTGTGGTTGGAGGGCGAGCTCATGGCGGGGTGGTTTGGCTGTCCAGCTATTTTGACTCGTGGGTGAACTTAAGTATATTTTTGGGTATGAGTGATGATACGCCCCAAGGACCGATGACACGATAGCGCATGAAGGTACATAGTTTACATAACCTTTGCACTAACAAACTTTTGTTTTTTGCATGTGAAGATTTACTGGATCGCTTGGAATGGAAGCCAACGCTTCAAGACACATCAAAGCCAACCAACATGCTATCATGGAGTATATGAAAGGAAGCATCCTAAATATCATTTAGCAAAGGACTAGTAGAAGAGAGAATTTGTCTTCTCTTCGAGAATCTTTTGTAATTTATGTCCCTATCATTACTATAGGGCAAACTTTGGGCCTATTTACCAGTTATCTTTTTTTTTTTTTTTGTCATTCTATTAGAGGGTACTAAGGATTGTTGTTCATAAGAACCACCCAGGGATGTCCACTAGAAGGAGAGATCTATAACATTAAGAAGCCCGCACTCACCACGAGCTAACTTTACTACACTTACAAGATGGATTCCCTTTTGGCCAAATCGATCAATGCGGAGCATTCCACCCTTTTTTTTGAATCTAGATTTGAAGACTTACGCTCCTCCTCATAAGGTACATTAACACTTACATTAGAAGGAGCTATGTCCATGGTCACGATGAAGATTTGCATGCGGGCAGACGAAGGAGATTAACCCAAGCACTTCTTTTCTTTTTCTTTTATTCCAACTAACCCTTGGTTTCCCAAGGATATTTATGCTTACTTTTCAGACATTTGAATCAGTTTCTTGATCAAGAAAATTCAAAGGTATTTTTGAAGTTCTTGAGCCTTAGGAGTTTTCTCAAGGTAAGGCCTTGGATGTTCACATTCGAGTGGAGTTGAGTTTCTAAAATTGTCTTCAAATCCGTGGTTGTTTGAAGATAATCTAACTCCTACTCCATCATCTTTTCTAACATCTTAGTTTAAGAGAGGAAAGGAGGTTAAACCTTCCTAAGACTGTTGTGAATTTTCTACTGATAGTTCACATCATCCGGAGGTGCATCAAAGTTGTCTCTCGGACCAGTTAAAGGTTCTTTTGCACAATTTCTTATTTTATGTTATTTTGCATAAAATTTGTAGGAGATAATCTTCACTCATAAGACTTGATCTCCTTCGAATTTCGTTTAATTTGGATATGTTTAACTGTCAAAATTGTTATTGGAATCTTTGGGTATAATCGGATTTAGCTGATTACACTAAATTTGTGGAATTGATTTTGAATACTTACCATGCCGAGCTGATCCTTACCAAGTGATTTTGATTTAAATTTTATGTATAGAAGAATTTACATTTTAGAAAGCACTGGAATTATTTGGGATTTGGATGTATTTTGTTAGAGAATATTTCAATGGAAAGTTTTAACGTTTTTAAGGTTAGTTTTGATGTTTAGGAGTATTTTTAATTGGAAAGTGGGTGATTTAAAATGGAGATATAGTGTTTTGAAGGTTTGAAGTTGGTATGAGAAGTGGATGAAGTGTTTTTAAGTGTTAAAGGTAAAAAAGGAGAAGAAAAGGAAAAAGGAGGCAAGCTATGCACACTGGCCAGCACGATATGTGCGGACGCGTGCGGGGCACACTAAGCTGATCGATCAGTGCTTGGCACATGGTTGATCGTGCTTGATGTTTCTGGTGAGGCACAAGCAAAGTGCCTGCCGATCGATTGGCGCTAGGCTTGCGATTGATCGGCGCCTGATGTTTTTGGTGAGGAGCGGGCAGAGTGCCTGCCGATCGATCGGTGCTGTGCACACGATCGATTGGCGATTGACTTTTCTGTGAGGCGCGGGCAGGGCGTTCCTGATCGATCGACATTATCCACGCAATCGATCGGTGCCTGAAGGAAAACGCAGTGCGCAACTCGACAAGGAGGGATCGATCGGCAGACGCGCACACAACCTGGGAAGCATAGCTTGCTCATCTGGGTGGGTGTCGCGCGTGCGTGTTGGCAGGACAATGCTTGCCTGCAGACAGGGCGATGCGCACCCGCTGACAGGGTAACACGCGCGCCACCTGATGTGTCATGTGATATTTTTTTAAACCAAACCAAACCACTTTCAAATGATTTCTTTCAAAGAACTTCTTAAATGTTTTCCACTTATTTTAGAGGATTTAAAAGGGCTTAAAGTCTACGTTTCGATTGTTTTAAATTTCAAAAAAATATTTTACGTGAAAGTTTCTAAGTTTAGAAAGTAAAGTAATGTGTTGCGGCTCGCGTTCGAGTCTTGACAAATTTGTTGTATCAGAGCCCCAGAATTTTAAAGTCATTTTTGTAGATTGCCTCACAGCACAGGCCGCCGCATAGGAATGCTCTACCAACTGTAACTATTTAAGTTTAAGTTAAGTTTTGTTGTTAAGTATTTGGTATCTCTATGATTGTTATAGGAATATTACCATGGCAAGGGACCATCGAAGAGATCGACGAAGGTTAACAATTGATGAGAGGGATGACTCAAGTACGATAAGGCAATTGATCGAGCTAGTAAATCGAAAATCCCAACAGCTGGAAATGTTATGAACAAGGATGACAACTCCCACTCTAGTGCTTCCAGTGATCTAAGTGGAGAACGTTTCATGTGACTCTAGCCTCCGACATTGGATGGACAATCTACAGATCCAACGCATGTTGAGGATTGAGTCCGTCAATAGAGAACATGTTTGATTATGTCGAGGTAGAAGAAGGAAAGAAGGTGTGCTGTGCGGTGTTCAACCTCACAAAAGATGCGGGGTACTGGTGGGACATTGTCATGACCACAACAAATGTCTGGGAAATATCATGGGAGTGGTTCAAAGAACTATTTTATGAGAAGTACTTCAACCGCAACGTCCGTGCAAATAAGATGGTTGAGTTTGTCTAGTTACACCAGTACGGATCGGTGGCGAAATACATAAGGAAGTTTGAATCACCATCTCATTTTGCCAGTCATTTGGTGAGCACAGAAGAAAATAGGATACATCAATTTGTTCAAGGGTTGAAGCCAGATATTTACAAGGAAGTTAAAAGAGCGGGGATATACGACGTGCCCTATTCCAAAGTTGTAACCAAAGCTTTGGAGCTAGAAGAAGTTGAGGTGAAACTTCAAAGGCAATGGGAACCCTCTGGAAGGTTTTTCAAAGAAGTTCTGCTCCATCAAAGACAACAACAACAACAATAACAACAGCCACAACAATACCAAAAGGGCGTTAATGATGCAACCTACGATCAAAGAAGAGGAAATGACCCCAAGGGACTTCTCTGATTCCTCAATGCCCCATATGCAGTAGAGAGCATTCTCGTGAGTGCAGACTCCACTTCGACTGCTGTTTCAAGTGTAACAAAGAAAGCCACCAAGTCCAAGACTTCTCTATGCCAAACAAGAGACAACCTGGGGGCACTTCAAGAATCTTTGCCTTGATTAAGGATGATTGTGCTGTCCAACCTTCAGTTATTTTAGGTACAATTTTGGTTAGTAACGTAGCTGCATACACATTGATAGACACGGGAGCTACAAATTCGTTTATAGCAACTAAGTTTGTAGTTAGGTTGAATTTGTTGCCTGTGCCAGCCGACAATTTCTAAAATGTCATGGTACCAACTGGGGAATCTTTCCATTCAGATCAGGTAGTATAGGGCAATATTGTCTCTGTAGGGAATACTGAGTTATACGCTGAGCTGGTTATTATCAACATGAAAGAATACGACGTCATTCTAGGAATGGACTGACTATTCAGACACTATGCTACGATCAACTGCAGGTTTGGGCTAGTGGACTTCCAACCTCCAAATAAAGAAGGATATTCATATCAGGCAATACCGCATCCCAATAAGATGTCCATAGTATCCTCCATGAAAGCCCAACAATTGTTGAGAACTGGATGTATGAGATTTTTGGCTTATGTGATTAATGCATAGAGGCAAAGCGAGTCGAAGCTTCAGGATATTCCAGTAGTTCAGAACTTTCTAAAAGTTTTCGTAGATGAATTACCAGGGTTGCCTCCGGATCGAGAGATAGAATTCGAGATCGATGCTTATCCTGGTGCAGCGCCAGTATCTAAGAACGCCTATCGCATGACACCAATTGAACTGAGAGAATTGAAGGCTCAGTTGAAGGAATTAGTGGACAAGGGTTTCATACGCGTTAGCTTCTCTCCTTGGGATGTGCTAGTGCTGTTTGTTAAAAAGAACGATAGATCCTTACAAATGTGTATAGACTACTGGGAGCTGAATAAATTGATGATCAAGAATAATTACCCTTTGCCTAGAATTGATGACTTATTTGATCAACTCTAAGGGGCCTGAGTATTTTCAAAGATTGATCTACGCTCGAGTTATTACCAACTAAAAGTCAAAGCTGAGGATATTTCCAAGATGGTGTTTAGAACTCGTTACGGACATTAAGAATTTTTGGTGATGTCGTTTGAGTTAATGAATGCTCCAGCAGCCTTTATGTACCTGATGAACATGCTATTCAAGAATTATCTTGATAAATTAATAATCGTCTTCATCAATGATATCCTAGTTTATTTTCAGAATGAAGAAGATTATATGGAGCATGTGAAAATTGTATAGTCTACTTTGAAGCAACATCAATTGTACTCTAAGTTCTCGAAGTGTGATTTTTTGGCTCAATCGTAGGTCATGTTATTTCTGAAGAAGGCATTTAAGTCGATCCAGCAAAAATACAAGCTGTAAAGGAGTGGGCACAACCAAGAAATGCTAGTTAAGTGCATAGTTTCCTGGTGTTGGCAGATTATTACAAGAAGTTTATTGAAGGATTCTCAATGATAGCCAAGCCTCTAACAAGTTTAACTAAGAATGATATGAAGTACCAGTGGTTTGAAAATTGTGACAAGAGCTTTCAGATGTTGAAGCAAAGGTTAACTACGACTCCATTATTAACGCTCTCTGTTGAAGATGGAAAGTTCACTGTCTACTGTGGTGCGTCAAAGATTGGTTTGGGATGAGTACTGATGCAAAATGGTAAGATAATTGCTTATGCTTCCAGACAATTAAAGAGCTATGAGCAGAACTACCTTACACAAGATCTTGAACAGGCGGCAGTGGTCTTTGCATTGAAAATATGGAGGCATTACCTATACGGACAGCAATGTGAAGTGTTTTCGGATCACAAAAGCTCGACGTACATTTTTACGCAAAAGGAATTGAATATGAGGCAGAGGCAGTGGCTAGAGTTTGTCAAAGATTACAATTTTTAGATTAAGTACCACTTTGGTAAAACTAATGCAGTTGCTGACGCCTTGAGCAGAATGTCAACTACAATGCTGTCAACCATGTCAACAATGTCAGTTCCTTTCAAGATGGAGATTCAAAAGTTTGAGTTGGAGGTAGTCTCTGAGTTAGCAGCTGTACTTTCAGGATTGTCTATACGACCAACTATTTTGGACAAGATCAAAGAGAAAGCCGAATCGAAGGAAAAGGACGACATATTAAAGAATAAGGCGGATGCTTTTTCCAAATTCACTTATTCAGACGATGACATTGTGAAGTTCAGGGACAGGTAGTACGTTCCAAAAGATGACGAGTTGTGGAAGGAAGTTTTGGCAGAGGCTCATTCATCTTCTTTCTTAGTGCATCCAGGGAATACTAAGATGTACCGAGATTTGAAACAACATTTCTGGTGGCCAAATATGAAAAGAGAAGTCGCCAAATATGTGGAATCCTGTATGATATGCTAACAGGTAAAGGCTTAACATCAAAGGCCAGGAGGGACTGTTTAGCCGCTACCAATTCCAAAATGGAAATGGGAGAACATTGCCATGGATTTTATGGTTGGTTTGCCTAGGATGACTGGAGGTCACAATAGCATCTGGGTCATTTGTGGATAAATTAATGAAATTGGCCCATTTTTTACCAGTGAAGATGACTTTTTTCATGAATCAATTTGTAGAATTATATGTTCAGGAGATTATGAGGATGCATGGGATTCCGGTTTCAATTGTCACTGATCGAGATCCTAGGTTTACCTGAAGATTTGGAAAAGTCTGCAGAGTTTTATTGGTACGAAGTTAAATTTTAACACGACATTTCACCCTCAGAAGGATGGTCAATCTGAAAGGACAATTCAAATATTATAGGATATGTTAAGAGCGCGCGTGTTAGAATTTCAGGGCTCTTGAAGCAAGTTTCTGCCGTTCGTAGAATTTTCTTATAACAACAGCTACCAATCTACAATTGGTATGACTCCTTATAAGCCCTCTCTGGCAGAAAATGTAGATCACCATTATATTGGGACGAAGTCAGGGAAGCAAAACTAGTCGGTCCAGAGATTTTGCAGTAAATGTCAGAGAAAGTTGCAATTATTAGACAAAGGATAGAAACTGTACGAAGCCGACAGAAAAGCTATGCAGATAAAAGAAAAAAGGATCTAGAGTTTTTTGAAGGCAATGAGGTGTTTCTGAAGATCTCGTCATTCAAAGGGGTTATGTGATTTTGCAAGAAAGGGATGCTTAGCCCACGATTCATCGGGACATTTCCTATCTTGAAGAGGATAGGAAATACAGCTTATAGGTTGCAGCTACCATTGTCGATGGATGGAGTTCACAATGTCTTTCACGTATCTATTCTGAGGAAGTGTCACAATCCGACAGCAACATCCTGAAAACCTCTCTCTTTCTGCTCAACTCATTCTAACGATACTCTTATCATTTAATTATATTCAAAAGAACATTTGTAAGTATAAAAAAACCTTTTCAATTTGCTTCGAAAATAATTCACGTCCAAAAAGAGAACATTCCAAAAGATGACGTATAAAAGCCCGATATAAATAAGTAGCGGAAAACGTTTACGTATCATTGAGGTTTAAAAAAATGACATTAAAGAGTTTAAAATGGTAAACTCAAAAGAAGAACCAGAAGTGCTCAATGCATGCCCTGCTCGCCATGCGCCCTCGGCGCCTTGCGTACCAGGCTCCTCTCGCTAGCGCGCCGTGCGCTCGCGCTAGGTGTCGCTTGCCCGTGCGCGCGCACCCTCACACGATGCTGCGCGTCTGAGCGTGCCCTCAACACCGCTCCCCCAGGCACACGCTCGGACCCGGCTCTGTGCGCCCCACACGCATGCCTGACCACTCGGCGGTACACGACCCTCGCGCATGCCACCTCCGACATCATACATCTCTCCCAAAATTTTGACAGAGTAACGCCTAAAAATGGTTATCCCCAAAACAAACTAAACCTGCATACAATTCACCAATCAAAACTATCCAGAAATCACCAGGGGAAATCAGAATTTAAAGAAAATGAATTCAGTGACTAATAACGAAGAAAATCCATAGTATAGAGCAATACAACGCTCAGATATATAGACATATACTCACACTACAAAATTGCTCGAAATGCCCTTCTCAAATCCCAAAAGCAATGACCCTCAAAATGAACCCTCATCACCACCTACCGTCTCCACGGTCGAGTCACCCTAACAATCTGCCGTCCGGTACATCGGTCGTGCGCCGCTAACTGCCCTACTCCTCAGAGCTGGACTCATGAATCTCACCAACAGTGAACTCAGCACCTACACTACAGAACACAAAAAGTAAGCCTAACACTTAGCAAGTAGTGTGATATGAAAAGTAAAAATTGACAATGCATTACTATCACATGCGATCTCTACTCTCCCACTCATGTTGTCGTAACCTGTGACGCGTAGTGCAGCTCACCAGGGTGAGAGTGAATCTCGCGCCACACTACACCCTGACACGTCGCCACTGTCCCGGACTCCCTAGGAACGAGACCCATGAGCTACACACACATGCCCCCACACAGCAACCACCCCAGGGTGAAGATGGACCTCGCGCTACACTACACCCTGACGCGTCGCCACCGATCCGGACTCCCCAGCAACGAGGCGTAGTTGCCTACAATCATTTGTACCGTAACAGCCATTCCGGGGTGAGAATGAATCTCGCGCCATCCTACACCTTGACAAGTCACCACTGTCCCAGTTTCCCCAACGAGGCCAAAACTGCCCATACACACATCATCCTCACCATCACATAGCCACTCCACTCCGCAATTCAAAACATGCTCAAATTCATTTTCGTACCATTTCAAAACATGATGCATGACAAAGCAGTAAACACACATATCACAACATATAACTAATCCTAACGTTCTGTAGTGTAGGCCCACATGGGCAAAACACATGTAAACACTACTTACCTAGCATCCTTAGCTTCCTGGGGTGCTCAATTTTACCAAAAGACAGGCTTAACCTAAAACAAAACCACCCTTCATTAAAATTCATCCCAAACTCATATTACGCATTAAAACTAGGATCACTAACATAATGCACCACATACTAACCAAAATAGCTCACCAACCCGACTCGGCCCAAAACTGACATAAACTTCGAATGCACATAACTTTTGCGTCGGTTATTGATATCGCACGATTCCAGTGGCTAAACGCTCCACTAATAAGCTAGTTTAACTTACCAAAAAGAGAATTTGAAACAATTAATCGTAGCTAAGTTAAAAATCCCAAAAATAGAACTGAGTTTTTGCACTAAAACGTACGAAATCTCAACTTCGACCCAATTCCATCATTTTCTTCACCAAGCAGCCACATTTCATTAATTCCCACATAATCTAAACAGAAATTAGAAATTCGAACACCAAAATCTGAATTTTAGCTCATCCTTCCCCTCGTTTTTCAGCAAAAATCATGGGCATTTACCGCCCCTTGCTCAACTACCATAATTTTGCCTTTAGTCCACACCAATTTCGCCACAGAATCAGCCAAAAACCGTCCCCCAACAGAGCCTCACACTCAGCCATCAAAACAGAGAGAGAGAG
>CM039519.1:22903330-22935561 GCA_022433055.1 Begonia peltatifolia | reverse complement strand
AGTATTAGGCTTATAGTTTAAACTTCGTCATGTAAGTGAAGACGTTATAGGTGAGGACTTCGAGCCTCAATTCGATGCATAGGTGCGATTGGAGGGCGAGCTTATGGTGGGGTGCTTGTGGCTGTCCGGCTATTTTGACCTGTGGGTGAACTCAAGTATATTTTTGGGTATAAGTGAATTTGATTTAAAGTTTATGTACAGAAGAATTTACATTCTGGAAAATACTAGAATTGTTTCGGATTTGGATGTATTTTTGTTAGAAAATATTTCAATGGCAAGTTTTAACATTTTTATGGTAAGTTTTGATGTTTAGGAGTATTTTTAATTGGAAAGTGGGTGATTTAAAATTGAGATATAGTGTTTTGAAGGTTTGGAGTTGGTATGAGAAGCAGATGAAGTGTTTTTAGGTGTTAAAGGAAAAAGGAGGAGAAAAGGAAAAAGGAGGCAAGGTGTGCGCGCTGGACAACGCGGTATGCACGTGCATGTGTGAGGTGTGCACCCAGTCGATCGATCAGCGCCTGATGTTTCTGGTGAGGCATAGGCAGAGCGTCTGCAAATCGATTGGCGCCTAATGTTTTTGGTGAGGTGCGAGCAGAGCGCTTGCCAATCGATCGGTGCTGTGCGCGCGATCGATAGGCGCCTGAAAGTCGTTTGCATTTTTCAGTGAAAAGCTCAAGGGGACAACTCTCAACTACTCTACGTATGACAAAGAGTTCTATGCAATCATATGAACCCTTGAACAATGACAATATTATCTCTTGTCTAAGGAATTTGTCATACGCACTGACCACCAAGCACGGAAACACATTAAGAGTTAGGGCAAACTGAACAAGAGACATGACAAATGAATTGAATTTATCGAGAGATACCTTTATACCCTCAAATATAAGAAATGACAGACCAATGGAGTAGCTGACGCACTATCTAGAAGACACATTCTTTTAACCAAATCCGGACCTTAGCTGATACACTTTGGACCTGATGAGCTCTCACTCAACAAGACAAGGTATATGTGGAGGTAATAAAGCAATCAACAAAACTTGTTGTTCTCGGGTTTAACTGAGAACAACCAAATACAGAGAACGAAAATGGCGTGAAAGGTGAGATAGAGGTGGATGTAAGAGTTACCTACTAGTATTTACTTAGAGGGCTCTAATGAGTTGGGTGGTACGTGAAGGAATAACCGCCGTGGCCTTTTGGCAACCTAGAGCACCGCACAGGAATGAAGACAACTCCGCGAAGAAGTCTTCCAGCAAAGTGGCTAAGACTTCCACTCTTCTGCCGTTTTCCAATCTTTAGAAAGATTTGGAAGGAAGAGTGGCAAATAAGATCCACCAAGCAGTCCAGAGACTTGGGAGAAATGAAGAATCAGTCGATGTTACACACAAAAACCCTACACCACCTTAGGTGATATTTAATCCTCATTTTCAGAACATTGTATTTAATTTTTGATCATTAATAAAATTTGGCTCGTTTCCTTAAGACTCAAAGAGCAATCGGCTCTCAAGATAGGTGCATTGGTGGATAATTGTCGATTGGACTTGTTGCCTCCATTGCAGAGCTAATCTCATCAATTCCATTATGGTAGTCATGGATAATTTCTCCAAGATGACACACTTCATTGCATGTGACAAAACTGATGACTACATTAACATTGCTAACTTATTCTTTAAGAAAGTAATCTGACTTTATGGAGTACTACATTCTATAGTGTTTGATAGGGACACTAAATTTCTAAGCACATTCTAGAAAACCTTGTAGAAGAAGATTGAAACAAAACTTATATTCAATACAACTTTCCATCCACAAACTGATGGCTAGACCAAGCGGTCAACTGAACCCCAGGAAATCTTATGAGAAGTGTTGTGGGAAAGAAGTTAACCGACTGGGATGTCTAACTCCTGCATTTAGAATTGCCTACAACTGGAGTGTCCATTCTTCTACTTAGTGGACACCTTTTGAAGTGATGCATGGCTTCAACCTTTCCACCCGGTTGTACCTCGTACCGCTACCTATAAAGGATCTTCCAAACCCAGTAAGAGCCAACAAAGCAGCACAAGTCTAGAAAATACATGAAGCAGTTAGGAAAGCCATATAGAAGAAAAATGAGACTTATGCCAAACGAGCCAGCAAGGGGCGTAAGGAAGTGATATTTAATGAGGGTGATTTAATATGGCTCTACTTGAGAAAGAAGCGTTTTACTAAACAACAGCGATCCAAACTACTTCCAAGAGCCGATGGTCCCTTTCGAATTTTAGAGCATATTAATGACAATGCCTATAAATTGGAGTTACCAGGGAACTATAGAGTATTAGCCACCTTTAATGTGCATGATCTATCACCATATATTGGCGAAGAAAAGGAGATCGATAAGGACAAATCACTGGATTTGAGGTCAAATCTCTAATTATCTAGAGAGGATGACATGCCTTAGAGACCTATAACTTGATCTCAAATTAAAGCACAATCACCAACTAACCTTTTAACTGACAAGTTTACCATTTTTGCAGGTAAAGGCCCATTTGATTGCTTGAGTGGGATCCAAATGCTCAAGAGATGGATAAACCTACGGATGTACTATCTTGGGAGTCGCTTGCCGGATCATCTTAGGCTCAAGTGGGAAATTGTCTTCCCAAAGACAAATCTATGTAACCACGCAATTCTGTGTTTTTAATTTGTGGTAAACATTGGTCTTTTCTTGTAATTCATGGCAAAAATTAGCTTTTATATTAGTTTGCATGCATGCATGGTTAGTCATCTAGGTTAGATTGAGTTGCTAAGGATTGGCACGCGCAAGGAGCACCATAGGCGCGCACTAGAAGAAGACACAATTGGTCAACAAAGAACCAGTTATGTACTCACAAAAGGACTAAATCAGAAGATGACGGACACAATTGATCACAATTTGGATCACGAAAGTTGAGTAATGTGCCAAGGAATGGCCTCAATCAATCTTGGCCAAGTCCATGGCCGAATTTTCCTATCAATGAGTTTGTTTATTTTGCAGGTACACCTCTTGAAAAGCCAAAGATAGCATTCATCCGATGCAAATGAGCACAACCCTTTGGATTTGAAGACAAAAATCCTCACTCACCCAGGGAGGATGATATGCCTCGAAGGCCAGTAACTTGATCATAAACAAATGTACATTCACCAACCAACCTTTTGATGTGCCATGAATCTAGTAGCCCAACCTCATTCCAAGGTAAGTGCACTTACGAACATTTGCGCAAACTAATTTGTTCGTCTTGCAGGTATAAACATTTTGGGAGTGAGAAAGAGAGAATTTATCTTCCCGTAATCAAGCTCTGTACCCGGCGTTTTTCCTTGAAGTTAATTTTGGGTAAACATTTGCCTTCAATTGTAGTTTACTTTTGTGGCAAAATGTTGCCATTTATCTTTAAATCATATAAGTGTGGAGAGCTTGGGATCTATGGAAGATCGAGAATTGAGCACACAAGTCATCGTGACCAAAATGAGTCTAGCACGCAGTAAAGAGGGATTGGGTGAACAACACTAAGAAGTGGGTGCGCATAAGAGACCATGAGCAGCAAGCAGTGTGTGCATCCGAGAAGGCAATAGCACCCACAAGAGGGCCAGCCAAAAATAGCAGCGCCCACAAGAGAAGCATCCGAGCAGCAGCAGCATGCGTAAATAAGGGTTTGTGAGTGCAAGGAGGGAACCTGACCAAGAGTTGGCCGCACATCAACAGTGCGCACATGGGCACAAAGAGCAGTGCGCTCGTAAAGAGACCATGCAGCAATGCATCGTGATCGACCGTACTATTTTTTGCTTTCTCTTCTCCTTTCTTTCTGCTAATGAACAAAACGTTGGAAGCTCTATTTAAGCTTCATATAAACCTCTTATAAGGGTCTTTGGCCAATTTGAAAATTTAACTGAAGAAATTTCTTCATTTTGGAAATGTGTTCTGTGGGTGTCTCAGTGAGCACTGTCGGAGGGAAAACCAGATGAACACCATTGATCTTTCAAGTGTTTGGTGACGTGGAGGCTTTCTTACCTTAACATCTCTAGCTCTATTTCCCTACGAGGATTGGAAAGCAACAGAGAGGTGGAACACCTTCCCTTACGTTGTGAACACTTTCGGCAGCAAAAAACTTTCCAACCCAAAGCACTAAATTGCTTTTGGGCAAGCCACGAGCATTCATCACCTTCCATTCTCACCTTCGGTCTCTTCTGAAGAAGAAGTAGTGAGTGCAAGGGCCACTCTTCCTTTCCTAGAGCCTCTTCACCCGTGAAGCGGTTTTCTTCCAACAAGTGCTGTTGACTCCCCATAGACCAGCAATGATCCCCTTCAACCCAGCGACAATCATCTGAGGTGTTTCTAGGTAATTCTACCAGGTAATACCCAGCACCCACTTCACCTCCATTTCATAATTTCATTCTCTATTTTCTCAGTGTTTGCATGTTCTGTTTGGGTTGTTCGTATAGGACCAACCCTCTGTTTAATTCTACAGTCTTTGGCATGCGTTGCACCCCATTTTCAGGACTATTTTTCATCATTTGGTATCAGAGCAGTAGTGCTTTTTATGTTCTGTTTTGTGTTCTTTGTCTGTTAGTCTTTTGTCTTATGTTGTTTGTGTTTTTTTGTTCATGCGTTGTTTCTATTTCTCAAGTTTTTTGTTCTTGTTTATGCTAACCAAAATAACCTATGTTACATGAACTATTATCATGCTTAGTTAAATAGCATGCATGGTTGTTCTTGTTTGTTGTGTGTAGAGTCATTTTTTGCTATTCTATTTTTGCATGACCGAGAGAAATAGCATGTTTATTTTGTCATGTTAATCTGTTTAGATTTATTAGGTTGTTTAAGTGAGTCTTAACTTGTGTGTTCTGTTTTTAATTCTCAAGAGTTTTTCTTGAATATTTGAAGCATGAATCCATCATGTTGCTGTTTTGTTTTTGTGTCATCTGTTCACTTATGTTTCACCCACTATCATTGCATATCTAAGCATGTCTCAATTCTGTTTAGTTAGTGTCTCATTGTCAGCATGCCTAGTTTGTGTTTTTATTCAATTTCTTTGTTCTCATTCTGTTTAGAATTTAGATTGTTCATCTTGTGCTAACTTGTGAATTGTGTTCACTGTTTTGATTAGCTTTTAGGTTGTTTTATGTCCACTGTTTTAGTGTCTTTTCTCTGCTGTTTTGTTTACGAGTAAATGTTGTCTTTAGTTTACTCCTTTTGATAGCATTGCTTGCTGTGTTTTTTGGAGTAAGTTTGTATTCTGAATTTGGGGTCTCCTTCGACCAAGAAATTGGTGTAAATCTGAGGTGCGTTGCTTGATTAATTTGTGTATTGTTTTTGGTTAAAATGTTTACAATAGGTAGCTCTATGACACTTATCAAGAACCTTTCTCTCAACCATCTAGAGTCACAAAACCAAAAAGAGTTTAAGCTAGTTTGGAAAAGCAATTTAATGGTATTGTTACAGAAGTAACCAAATTAATGAGATTAACCGAGACCTTGACACCTTAGTAACCAAGTTGAGACAAGACCATCCTAGGAAACCTCAAGAACCTATGCAAAACAAAAGGTTTGAACCACCTAGGAAGAATCATCAAAATTACCACTCCAACTGATATGAGTCCTATGACTGAGCTAATTCTTATGAGAGAGTCGAACCCCCAAGAAGATGGAGCTGTAGAACTTTCTATAGCCACTTTGAATTTGAGGAACTTGTGATATATCCAAACCTTATGTTAGGGGCACCTTGGATAGGAATGAGTATTACTCTTTGATTGAATCAGTTGAAGAATATTTTACTTATGAAAATTATTTGAAAAAAGAAAAGATAAGATTAGCCTCTAAGAAGTTAACCAATTATGTTAACCATTGGTGGGATGACCTTTTGGCAAAAAGAAAGAGAAATGGTGAAGATGAAATCACCACTTGGAAAGCAATGAAGAATCTAATGAAAAGAAAGTTCACCCCAAGACATTACGAGCAAGTGTATGACTTTGGAAACCTTCAAAATCACCAAATACATTTAAGCCACCCTCTCCCCTACCACCAACTCAAGTAGAACCCATTGAAGAAACCTTTAAGGAATCAGAGGATGAATTGGAAGAAGTAGAAATCATTCACCCTCGAAAAGGTCTTTTGCTTGAATTGGAATATCATTCTTATAAACAAAAGGATGATGAGTAAAGGAAAATTTTAGGAGAAAACACTATGGAAACCTCTACCCCAATTGAACTCATTGAGAATTTTGGAATTTGGAATTTTTTTTACGAATCTCCTTGAGATTGAAAGTGAGCAATTGGTAGAGACTATAGAAGCCTTTGAACCCCTAGAGATAGAATATAAATCCAAAATTTTAGGCATTAATGAGGTTATCATTTTACATGACTCGTTTGATGTTAGTCTTAGGAAGATAATTTTAGTAAAGGACTATGAGGAATTGTCATTTACTTAAGAGGAAACCATTTATGCAATGTATGCACACATGTCTACTCCGCACATCCAACAAAAATCCTACATAATGGATAAAAAGTTCCTTGGTCCCTTTTTGATCCAAATTGAGAATATTGTTGATGTTTTTGAGGAAAATGATTTTCCCTTTATTTTCTCATGGACTAAGAAAGAAAGAAATCTTTAGTTGACCTGACAGCATCCTAGCAATTTTAAGCCAAACTTTAAAAATGAATTATCTAAGTCAACTTTGAGTGACATAAGATCATTATTTATTCCACCTAATAATTTAATTTCTTGGTTTTTTAGAATTAGATGGGATAAAATTTATGATGTGGTGCGTCTTAAATTATCATGTTTGCATAGCACTAGTGAACATGTTAATATCTATTTCTTGTTTCAAAAAAAGGAACTAAGTGTTCCAACTTATGATTTTTCAAATTGCTTTATTAAAAATTATAACGTTTACTTGATGAGAATTTCTTTTGGTAAAGCATTAAAGATTCCACTCCTATGCATGTTAGTTTAAGGGGCTTCATGAATTTGAATCTTTACTCCATTATCTATTCATGGTATTATTTTTATACGATCATAAAATTTATGTTGTTTTTTAGTGGCATGAAACTCCTTGGTAAAGTTAGAATTTTGGATCTCAAAGTCAATTATTTTGAAGCACGTTGGATATGTTGGTTTTACTCATGTGATAAACAATTGATTTTTAGGTTTAAAGGTTATAACATAATAATCGAATCGAACTTTATTGAACTTGAAGATTATGATGTTGTGGTCAAGTTCATTATTACTTTGAAACCTATGCATGAGTTTACGTCTTTTGTTATGAAAATTGAAAAATGATATAAGGATTGTGAAAATAGGTTGATGTTAGTTGGACCAAGTCTTTATGATCCTTTGTTGTACCAAGCTGAAACTATTTCTTATGTTTTAGAAGAAAATTATTTTTCTATAATATCTTCATGGCTGGAGAAGGGAAAGAGCCCTTTGGAAACCTCAAGACTTCCTAAACTTTTATTGCCAAGCGGCAATAGGATAGCCAGGAGAATGGTAAGAACCTCAGCAACAAGGTATGTACCATCTAATAGTTTGATTACTTGTACACTTAAAATTGTTGAGATAGGGGATTGTCTTGATAATGATCTTATTTTGGTTCCTTGGATAGTTATTTTTGACCAATCCGTGCATGATTCTACCATAGTTGTTAAAAATACCGTCATTAGCTATTTGCCAAATTGTGATCTAGAATTGACATGTTCCTTGAATGTTTATTCTTATTGGCATATACTTTATGTAAAAGATAATTTTGTCATTCATAAATTTAGGTTGTCAATTACTAATGCTTGAACCCTATCAATTGAATTAATCCCTCTTGGAAATTATGATTTTTATGACGTGTTTAAGAATGTTTTATCCAATCATTTAATTACTTGGCTACTTAGGATTGGATGGATAGTAGATTGCCTAGATATTAGTGTTGATTGGATTTTTGGATATCATGGTTATAATCCTTCTTTGATAATTACATTTAGAGATTATTTGAAAGAGGATTCATTATGTGTAGTAAGATCTACTATATTTCATGACTTGTTACATCCACTTTTGAAGTTGAAATATTACGTGGTGGATGAGTTTATTAGAAAATATACCTCTTGCCTTGAACTTGGAACATTTATTCTTGTGGAAGTTAACATTGTTGAATTTTGAGTTTATTTATAATTCCATAAGTATGTCTCTAGTTTCCAACTTAGATTATATTTTCTTGTGGAGGTTAAATTTGATGAAATTTGTAGCCATGGTATTTAAAAGAGATAGAATTGAAACTTGGCCTGAATGGGAGGCGACCATTCAAATCAACCATGGACTATTTGTGGAAGTGCCAAGGAAAGCACTCCATCGTCCTTGACCAAATCCATGGCCAAATTTTATTACCAATATGTCTGTGCATTTTGTAGGCCACAATGGTAGGGTCTACCATTTTGTAATAACATTTCCTTTCGATCTCGGAAAGATAAAAGGAAAACAAGGAGGCAACCCTTTGGATTTACGTCAAATCCTCAATCACCAAGAGAGAATGATGTGTCATGGATCTAGTGGCCCAACCTCATACCAAGGTAAGTGCACTTACGAACATTTGTGCTAACTAATTTGCTCTTCTTGTATGTATAAGCATTTTGGGAGCCATAAAGAGGGAATTTGTCTTCCCATAATCAAGCTTTGTTCCATGCATTTTTCTTTTAATTTGTAGTTAATTTTGGGCAAACATTAGCCTCTAATTGTTGTTTATTTTTGTGGCAAAATGTTGCTATTTATCCTTAAATCATGTAAGTGTGGAGAACTTGAGATCCATGGAAGATTGGTGATTGAGCACACAAGTCATCGTGACCAAAAGAAGCCGAGCACATAGCAAAGAGGAGTTGGATGCACAACACTAAGGAGTGGGCAAACATAGGAGACAATGAGCAGCAAGCAGCGTGCAACGATCCGGCCTAACCCTCAAGGATCTGCAAATTGTGCGGTCCAGCCCTACCAGAGGGATCCAAGAATCGCCGATCCGGCCCCACCCTTGAGGATCTGCAAACTGAGCTCAAGTAGCTCAAGTGGTATAAGCTACTCTTGTCCTTGGTACTTAAGCTTGCTAGGTACATGGTTCGAGTAACTGGGAAGCTAAAACTCCTTTGGCAGGGGGAGAAGGTCATGAGCACACTCTGCGGATCCTCGAGGATGGGGCTGGGTTGGTAGTTTGCAGATATCTGAGGGTGGGGCCGGACCACACGATATACGGATCCTCGAGGGTGGGACCAGATCGTTGCACAGTGTGCGCATCCGAGAAGGCAACAACGCCCATAGAGGGCCAGTCGAAAATAGCAGCATGCATATGGGAGAAGCATCAAAGTAGCAGTAGTGCGCACACGGATAAGAGCCGATGCTCACATAGAGAAAACCTGGTCGAGAGTTGGTCGCGCATTAGCAGCGTCGACATGGGAGCGAAAAGCAATGTGCGCATGCACAAGCGAGCATGCAGTAGCGCACCGTGACCGACCGTACCAACGTCAACAACTATTTTCTGCTTTTCTCTTCTCCTTTCTTTCTACTGCTGAACCGAACATTGGAAGCTCTATTTAAGCTTCATTTGAACCTCTTGTAAGGGTCTTTGACCAATTTGAAAATTTACTGAAGATTATTCTTCATTTCGGAAATGTGCTCCCTGGGTGTCTCGGTTAGCACCATTAGAGGGAAGACCCAGTGAACACCATTGATCTTATAAGTGTTTGGTGACTTGGAGGCTCTTTTACCTTAACATCTCTCTCTTTCCATTTCCCTCTGAGGATTGGAAAGTAGCAGAGAGGTAGAACACCTTCCCTTACGTTGTGAACACTTTTGGCAACGAAAGATTTCTAACGCAAAGCACCAAATTGGTTTTAGGCCAGCAACCGGCATTCAACACCTTCCATTCTCACCAGTGATCTTTTCTAAAGAAGAAGCAGTGAGTGAAAGGGCAACTCTTCCTTTTCTAGAGCCCATTCACCCATGAAGCAGTTTTCTTCCAACATGCACTATTGATGCCCCATGGACCAGCGAGGATACCTTTCAACCCAGCGACAATCATCTGAGGTGTTTCTAGGTAATACTCAGCACCCACTTCACCTCCATTTCATGTGTTCATTCTCTATTTTCTCAATGTTTGAACATTCTGTTTGGGGTAGAGCACCAACCCTCTGTTTAATTCTATAGTCTTCCGCATGCGTTGCACCCCATTTTCAGGACCATTTTTCCATCATCTTTTAACTAACAAGTTTGTTATCTTGCAAGTGGAGGCCTTTTTGATTGCTTGGAGTGGGAGCTAAAATCTCCCACTCAAGAGAGAATTCGTCTTCATGAAAACAAATTTGTGTAAGCAAGCATTTCTTGTCTTTTAAAATTATGACAAACGTCAGCGTTTTACTTTATATCATTTTATTTTGTAGTAAACATTAGCCTTGTAGTATTTTGATATGCTTGCTTGGTTAGTATTTAGGATGACTCGATTGATTGAGAAGAGGCACTCGTAAATTCTTTTAGACTTAGTGGGTGTTATTGCGTACATGATTAGTGCTATGGTTAGAGAACCGCGTAGGGCCATCGACAAGAGGGATGATGCCATTAGGTAGCTTACTGAGCTGGTCAACCACCAGTCTCAACAATTGGAGCAGTTTATGAATAGAGAGGACTAGGGCCAGTCTAGTGCGTAGACTTCGACAGATCGTGGGGGTGATAGGTTGCATGGGCTCAGTATTCGACAGGTCATCTCTGGATCCTCTCAGTGCTGAGGAGTGGATACGGAGCATGGAAGCATGATGGATTACGCCAAGGTTGATGATCAGGACAAAGTATCTAGTGCGGCCCACCTAGCCAAAGATGCCCACTATTGGTGGGATACAATAAGGGCCATGAGAGATGTTAAGATCATGACCCGGGAAGAGTTCAAGATGATATTCTTTGGTAACTATTTTAGCCACGCGACCAAAACTTGGAAGATGGTGGAGTTTGCTCAATTGAGACAGACGGGTATGGTGGCCGAGTATAAGAGACAACTTGAGGCGCTGTCTCGGTTTGCTAGTCATCTGGTGAGCCTGAACGAGAACAAGGTACACTAGTTTGCACAGGGGTTGAAGCTAGATGTGTATATGAGCATGCGGATAGCTGGAACGAGGGGGGGGTGCCTTATGAGGACGTGGTGGCCAAGGCCTTGGACATCGAGGAAGCTGAGATGAAGCTTCCTAGTTACATAAAGCCAACTAAGGAGCAGCCCAAATGATTTTTCAGTGAGTTACTGTCTCAGCAGAGTGAGGAGGGATTGTACCAGCGGAAGGGCCCTAAAGAGGGCTAGCGATAGCCCGAGCAGTCAGGGGAGCAACAAGCTGCCTCAGGGTTCTGAGCAGTTCCCTGTATGCCCTAAGTGTCAGAGGAGTCACCCCGGCGAGTGCAGAATTAGTGCGGGGCGATGCTACAATTGTGGTGAGGCGGGCCACATGTCCAGAGATTATCAGAAGTCACGACAGAATCGGTGCTTCAACTGCAATGAAGTGGAGCATTTTGCTAGAAGTTGCTCAAAATTGAACAAGGCTCCTGCGAGAGTAGCACCGAGAGGTTTTGCCCTTGAGCCAGATGATGCCGCCCAACCATCGGTGATCTCAGGTAGTATTTTTATTTCGAGCATGATGGCTTATACTCTTGTCGATACGGGTGCTACGCATTCGTTTGTATCTACTATTTTCGTGGTCCAGGTAAATCTAGTGTCTAGCTCTTCCGGGCAGTTTTATGATGTGTTGTTACCGTCGGGGGAGCGCCTATGTTTGGATCAGGTGGTACAAGGTGACATTGTGATAATGGGAGAAAAGCGGTGATATGCCGACCTGATCATACTCGACATGAAGGGGTATGAGGTTATTGTGGGAATGGATTGACTGTTCAGACACTATACCACGATAGATTATAGGACCACAGAGATCCATTTCCGACCCCCGAGTGGGGAGAGTTACTCTTTTAGGACAGGGAAGGGTTTGAACAGGATTTCTACTATGTCATCTATGAGAGCACAACAGTTACTACGAGGTGGATGTATCGGCTTCTTGGCTAGTGTCATGGACGTGCAGTTTCAGGGCAGGGTTTAGTTCCAGGACATCCCCGTTGTGCAGGACTTTCCGGGGATATTTATCGTGGATTTTCCAGGTCTACCCCTGACAGGGAGATTGAGTTCGTTATTGACGTATATCTTGGTGCTGAACCAGTGTGTAAAAACCCATACAGGCTGGCACCTACTGAGTTGAAGGAGTTAAAGACGTAGTTAGAGGAGTTGACGGATAAGGGCTTTATACGCCCTAGTTTCTCACCGTGGGGTGCACCGGTGCTTTTTGTCAAGAAGAAGGACGGATCATTACGCATGTGCATTGATTACAGGGACCTGAATAAATTGATTGTGAAGAACAAGTACCCATTACCAAAGATAGATGACTTGTTTGATCATCTTCAAGGTGCACGAGTGTTCTCTAAGATTGATCTGAGGTCCGGCTATTATCAGTTGAAGGTTAGGGAGGAAGATATCCCGAAGACAGCTTTCCAAACGCGATATGGGCACTATGAGTTTTTAGTGATGTCGTTTGGACTAACTAACGCCCCAGCCGCTCTCATGGATCTGATGAACTGAGTATTCAGGGAGCACTTGGATAGATTTGTGATAGTATTCATCTATGACATTCTAATTTACTCACGGAGCGAGAAAGAGCATAGAGAGCACTTGAAGATTGTGTTGACTACTTTGAGCCAACACCAGCTTTACGCTAAGTTCACTAAGTGTGAGTTTTGGCTGGATAGGATTAACTTTTTGTGGCACATCATCTCCTGTGATTGTATTTCAGTGGATCCAGTGAAGGTTCAAGCCGTGAAGAAGTGGCCGCAACTGACCAATGCCAGTGAGGTATGCAATTTTCTGGGGTTGGCGGGGTACTACAGGAGATTCATTGAGAGATTCTCCAAGATTTCAGCTCCTTTGACTCGATTGACTAGGAAGAATGTGAAGTACAGTTGGTCTAATGAGTGTGAAGGCAGCTCCCAAACACTGAAGCAAAAGTTGACTACAGCTCCTTTGTTGACTCTGCCATTAAAGGGTGAGAAGTTCAGTATTTATTGTGACGCCTCCAGGATAGGCTTAGGTTGCATGTTGATGCAGAGTGGGAGGGTGATTGCCTACGCTTCTAGGCAATTGAAACCCTACGAACAGAATTACCCCATACATGACTTGGAGTTAGCGGTAGTGGTCTTTGCACTTAAGATTTGGAGGCATTATTTGTATGGATAATAGTGCGAGATCTTCTCAAACTACCAGAGTTTGAAGTATATTTTCACGCAGAAGGAGCTGAACTTAAGACAAAGGAGGTGGCTCGAGCTAGTTAAGGATTACAACTTACAAATCAAGTATCATACAGGGAAGGCAAATGTGGTAGCGGATGCCCTGAGCCGAGTGACAGCTTCAGTTTTTGCTATGATCTCGGCAGTACCGGCCGAGCTAAGTACCAAGTTACGGAGGTTTGGTGTGGAGGTAGTTTCTGATTTGGTACCTACACTTTCGGCTATATCTTTGAGGCTCACCATCTTGGACAGGATTAAGCAGGCCAAGAAGACTGACTCTGAATGCAGTGAGTTGAAGGCGGGTATGGAAGCCAATGCTAGCACTGAACTCAGTTATTCAGAGGATAAGATTATGAAGTTTGGGCATAGGTGGTACGTCCAGAAAGATGAGGATTTAAGGAAGGAGATACTGTCAAAAGCTCACCCGTCTTCTTTCTCTGTGCATCTAGGCAGCACTAAGATGTATAGGGATTTGAAGCAGTACTATTGGTGGCCCAATATGAAGCGAGAGGTGGCCAAGTATGTTGAGACCTGCATAGTATACCAGCAGGTAAAAGCAGAGTATCAGAGGCCGTCAGGTATGCTGCAGCCACTGCCTATACCAGAGTGGCAGTGGGAGTGGATAACTATGAATTTTGTGGTTGGTTTGCCAAAGATCGCTAAGGGCCATGACACAATCTGGGTGATAGTTGATAGGTTGAAGAAGTCGTCTCACTTTTTGCTTGTGAGGATGACTTATTCTATGGATAAGTTTGCCTATATGTATATTTAGGAGATAGTCAGGTTGCATGAGATCCCAGTGTCGATAGTGTCAGACCGAGACCCTAGGTTTACGTCCAAGTTTTGGAAGAGTCTGCATAAGGCCATGGGTACCAGGTTGGACTTCAGTACGGCCTTTCAGCCTCAAACTGACAGGCAGTCAGAAGGGACCGTACAGTTACTGGAAGATATGCTTAGAGCCTGTGTGTTGGAGTTTCAGGTGGCTTGGAGCAGGTTCTTGC
Organism: Begonia peltatifolia; assembly: GCA_022433055.1. NCBI lineage: Eukaryota > Viridiplantae > Streptophyta > Magnoliopsida > Cucurbitales > Begoniaceae > Begonia > Begonia peltatifolia. The sequence continues at coordinate 22,921,231 of CM039519.1, read as the reverse complement.
CGTTGGTCGAGTTCTCGTACAATAGTAGTTATCAGTCTACCATTGGTATGGCACCGTATGAGGCTCTATATGGGAGGAAGTGAAGATCACCATTGTACTGGGATGAGGTTGGAGAGGCGAGACTTATAGGCTCGGAGGTATTGCAGCAAACTGTCGACAAAGTTGCTATTATAAAGGAAAGAATCGAGGCAGCTCAAAGTTGGCAAAAAAGTTACACAGACCAGAGGCAGCGAGAGTTGGAATTCCATGAAGGCGATGAGGTATTTTTGAAGATCTCCTCGTTCAAGGGAGTGGTCAAGTTTGGGAAGTGAGGGAAGCTCAACCCTCGTTATGTTGGACCATTCCCTATTGTCGAGAAGATTAGGAAAACCACCTACAAACTTCAGTTACCCTCTTCGATGGACTCTATACACAATGTCTTCCATGTCTCCATTTTAAGAAAGTGTATGCTTGATCCTTCTCAGGTTATTGCACAGCAGGATATAGAAATACAGCCGATGCTAACTTACGAGGAGAAGCCAGTGGGGATACTGGGGTCGACTGTGAAGGCGTTGTGCAACAAGGAGATTCTCATAGTCAAAATTTTATGGCGCAATCACAACGTGGAGGAGACCACTTGAGAAAGGTGGCAGGACATGGAGCAACAGTACCCAGAGCTATTCGGTTTGTAAATTTTGCAGACAAAATTCTTATAAAGTGTGGGGGACATAATAACCCAGAAGTTTCATCAAATAAATTAAAAATTCTGCGTGAAGTTCTGTGAGAGATTTTAACGAAAAAATTAATTAGAGGAAAAGTTAGGAGTGAACTCCGAAGAAAATTTCTGAATTTTAGAGACGAAAGGAAGTGAGTGCGACGAATTTTTCAAGGGATTAACACGTGAGGGCGATTTGGTAATTTAGTTAATAATAAAAAAATAAAATATAAAAGAACAAGAGTGGCTTCAGCAGAAGCCACTTTCATTCTTTCCCCTCGATAGAAGGGAAGAGGAAAGCCCTCCCCTCCTTGTCGTTTTTCTTCTGCGAAGAGAGCGTGCGCACTGGCGATTTGAAGCTCGCCACCCCTGTTTCCTCTCCTCTCGTCCACGTGCATAACACGGTCCCTCTTTCTCGCAGGTAATCCTTTCCTCTCCTCCTCTCTTTTGATCGATAAACTAGGGTTGAGTTTTAGTTTCGGTTTCTGAACGTTTATGCTAGAATTTAGGGCGGTTAATGGGGGAATTAATGGTTTAGAGAGAGGGGAGGTGAGGGAGTTCTAAAATTGAAGAATAGTCAAGAGGATGTACCGTGCAATTCTGATTTTCTGAATTTGAAATCTCTAGCAGAAGTTAGATTATGCTTAATAGGTTATAATGTGATAGATTGTTAAGGAATTGAGTGAGTTTGTTGAGAAACTTTGGCAAGGCATTTTGGACTGGAAAATTTAGTTCTGTTTTTTGAGATTTCAGCTTAGCCATGGTTAGTGGTTTAAATTCTCTTTTGGTATGTTAAACTACGTTATTAGTGGAGCATATAGCCACTGGAATCGAGGGATTCTGATAACTGACGTAAAAGTTATGTGCATTGGAAGTTAGGTTGATTTTTGGCCAAGTCAGGCTTTGATGGATTGAGTTAATAGCCGTAATTTTAGTACGTAGAATGAGTTGTGAGATGAAATCTAATAAAAATGGTTATGTGATAACTTGAGTCCAAGTGTTGGATAGAGATCGATCACCACAGAAGCTCAAGAGGCTAGGTAAGTAGTGTTTGCATGTACATTGCCCTTATGGGCCTACACCATGGGACGATAGGTGTTACACCCTCATTATCTTGATGGGCAGAATGCACGGGGTGGCCGTAGTTCATCAAGGCAAGCTAGTTGCGAGGAGCTAGCTAAGGTATGCAAGGCGAGGCTCGAGCATACTTCGGATCAACACAATATGAGTTGATATTTGGCACGGTGCGTGGCTAGGGCACGTAGCACGTGGTGGCCGAGGATGGCACTGAGTGGGAAAACTGCAAGGCTGGACGTGGGTAGTTATATCTCATGGGTGGTGCTAAATGTGCTAGATGACCGAGGAGGATGCTGTGTGGGCAAAGTGTATAGTCGGGTTGTGCACATCTTCAAGGGGCATGGGCGTGCACACTTACGGAACCATGTAGGTCACATGGGACGAGGCCTTGACGGGGAGTTAAGACAGGGTCTGACATTCTCGGGCAAGCTGGGTAAAGCAAGTGAGAGTGGCCAGACAAGGCACTAAAGATAGGCAGCACTACTGGGTGCATGGCATGCATGCAGGCTGAGTGTCCGAGGAGGGCATGGCCAAAGGCCTAAGAAGAAAGAGGAGCTGGGTTGTCTCCTTATGGCGCGTGGGAATTTGGCTAAGTGTTGGTGGACACTTAGTGCGTGTCGGGCTGCTCAGGTGGCATAGCCCCACAAAGCGATTAAGTTATGGGCTCAAGTGTCGGGTGAAAGGCTCGCAGGCAGTTACTGGAGAAATGCGCGGCGACATAATGAGATGGCAGACACAGTCTGGACACGGTTTGGTGATAGCCGTTGGCACGGGCATTACAGTTTGGGGATAGCCATTAGCGCAAGGGTTACAGCCAGGTGTTAGCCGTTGGCACGGGGTGCTAGGTGCATGAGCATTGCGGAACGCAGTACACGGCTAGCACATGGTGGGGCACGAGCGAAGCAGTGCGGCGTGGTACGTGGCTGGCACACATTCGGGACAAAGGAAGCACGGGGCACTAGGCGCCAGATAACTAGGCAAGGCGCGCGACGGGCCTTGTAGCTAAGTCTGGCGCACACGTGGCGTGCATTGAAGGCGCACACGCGGTGGGCATTGATGGCACGCGGCGGACATTGATGGTGCACGCGGCCGGCCTTGATGGCATGGCATCCAAGGGGCATTTATGTTGGCTGCACATTCATGTCCGAATTTATGTAATGGTCAGGCCATTGTGTGTATAGATACCTCTTGAGACACCAGGCTAAGGTATCCGATAAAGAAGGTCCTTGTGCTATTTGTGGTGTGCCTTGAGCGAATTTGTTTCCTAGTCTTTATGTTCGGAATATAAAGAGGGTTGGGGTTTTTCTCCCGTAAACATTTGTGTCGCTCATGTTGTTGTTCCGCATCTAAAATGGAGGAAGGCTGGTCAAGTTGAGGACTTGGCGCCGCACACCCAATCGAGGTGAAGAATTTTGAGGTGAGAAATTTGGGTGTGACAGTTGGTATCAGAGCGCGGTTTGTTTGGAACAACCGAACACACCATGCCATAATAGACGGATACTCTTGAAGCAAGGAACCTTGGAGGCGATCCTTGCAAGGCTCGAAAGTGTTGGCGAGCTCACGGATGTATCAATGGTTTTGACTGACGGTAAGCCTTTGGTAGAAGACCTTCGACTGACTCAGTGGAGTTAGTAAAGATGGATCCGAGGAATCCATCAAGGGCGTTAGGAGTGATGTCCAAGTACTTGAGGTGGGTGATGTCCATCGTCAAACACATGTTGAGTAGCACGCCGGGGCGTGGCATAACTCAAGCGGATCGAGGTCCCAGGTCCAAAGTCCTATGGTGGATGGCAGAGAAATGGGTGGTGGTGAACTTGATAAAAATGGGCAAGGAGACGCATGAGTTCGTCCACTACTACTTTTAGACGTAGTGTGGAGGAGCAACAACATCAGTCACAGAGATTTTGTACCCGGTCGGTTAGGTATGTGTGTGTGTCGAGGACACACGAATCCTGTATTTGTGTACAATGAGAGGATCGATGTTAGGAAGGCAATATGTTTTGTTCGCGAGGAGCAAGACGAGCTGCGTTTATTGATGGAGCTCAGGAGGGGGCTCAACCACCTTGTCTAGGAGGCAGCTTTTGGTGGAGAAGTGCACCATCGCGGAGATGTGCACTTGGCTGGGTGCTAGGTGGCTCAGTACACGTATGCGGCTGATACGTGGAACATTCAATTCCCTGGGAGGGCATTGAGTGGACTGGTGCTGGGTCGAGTTATGGGCGGTTATCTAGCATAACGTCGGCAGCTGATGCGTTATGCGCTGTTGAGAAGCGGTAGATGTGGCTGCGAGGTAGCAGTCAAAATGGTATGGGTGAGTCCTACACCATGCCGTGGAGGCAAAAATCAATGCACTGTTGACGAGCAGTGCATGCAGCTGTGCGATAGAAGTCAAGATGGTCGGGGGAGTCAGACACCATGCCATGGAGGCAAAATGAATATGCCATGGAGAACAAGTGCATGTGGTTGTGCGGGATCAGTCACAATGGTGCGGGTGATTCCTACACCATGCTATGAAGGCAGAATCAAATGCGTTATCGTGGAGAACAGGTGCATATGGTTGTGCGGGATAAGTCACAATGCTGTGGGCGATTCCTCCACCATGTCGCGGAGGCAAAACCAACGTGCTGTCAAGGAGGACGTCCATGTGGCTGTGCGGGAGCAGTAAAAAATGATGCGAGTGAGACCTATACCATGCCAGAGAGGTAGAATCATGTGCTGTCACGGAGAAGTACATGGAGTTGTGTTGTTGTGGGGCGGTCGAACACAATGGTTCAGGAAGGACTCGGACAAACCAGAGCTAGTACAAGTCGTGTGGGCGGCATGGGTGTTGACTGAATCTGGCCTTTTATGGTGAATATACAGAACGTTGGCAGTTGATACCAGGGGTACCGAGACAACGAGTGCGCCTAGCAGAGCTTATGGTTGGGTTGGTGCTCAACCATTTCACTTGAAGGAGCATATTCTAAGCAGCAGAGGCGTGACCTTGATGCTTATCGATTCGGGGTTGATTGACTGGAGCAGGGCCTTGGCCAAGGCAACGGCGCGAATGAGGAAGTAGGCAGACCAAATGTGGGGGCATTTGGAGTTCAAGTGAAAGGAATATGCTACCAAATGTTCAAAGGTGATCTGTGAACGTGGCAACGAAGGGCATTCTATTTCATTATGCGCGCACGGGCGGGGTGAGCAAGAGGAACATGCAGAGTTAGCACGACAGATAGAAAGTAAAAGTGAGAAAAACCAAGAGGTTAACCTTGCTGCAGTTGGAGTGGCGCTCCAAGTTTACTTATATCTGTGTCGATGAGGACATCGACTTTATTTGGTGGAGGTAAATTGTTACACCCTCATTATCTATATGGGCAGGACGCACAGATTGGCCGTGGTTCATCAAGGCAAGTTAGTTGCGGGGAGCTAGCTAAGGTATGCTAGGTGGGGTTGGAGCATACTTCGGATCAACATGTGGGAAGCTGGCACGATATAAGTTGATGTTTGGCACGGTGCGTGGATGGGGCACGTAGCACGTGGTGGTCGAGGATGGCACTGAGTGGGCAAAGTGCAAGGCTGGACGTGGTGGTGCTAATCTGCTGGATAACCGAGGAGGATGTTGTGTGGGCAAAGTGCATAGCCGGGCTATGCACATCTTCGAGGGGCATGGGCGTGCACACTGACAGAACCATGTGGGTCACATGGGATGAGGTCTTGACAAGGAGTTAAGATAGGGTCTGACATTCTCGGGCGAGCTGGGTAAAGAAAGCGAGAGTGGCCGAACAAGGTGCTGAAGATGGGCAGCATTGCTGGGCGCATGGCATGCGTGCAGGCTGAGTGTTCGAGGAGGGCACGGGCCAAGGGCCCAAGAAGAAGGAGGAGCTGGGCTCCCTCCTTGTGGCGCATGGAAATTTGGCTAAGTGTTGGTGGACACTTAGTGCGCGCTTGGCTGCTCGGGTGGCCCAGCCCACAAAGCGATCAAGTCGTGGGCTCAGGTGTCGAGCGAAAGGCTCGCGGGCAGTTACGCGAGAAATGCGTGGTGACATAATGAGAAGACACACACGGTATGGACACGGTTTGGTGATAGTTGTTGGCACGGGCGTTACGATTTGGGGATAGCCGTTGGCGCAAGCGTTACAGCTAGGTGTTAGTCGTTGGCGCAAGGTGCTAGGTGCACGAGCGTTACGAAACACAGTACATGGCTGGCACACAGTGGGGCACGAGAAGAGCAATGCGACGCGGTACGCAGCTGGCACACGCTTGGGACAAAGGAAGCGCGGGGCGCTAGGCACTAGGCACCAGATAACCAAGCAAGGCGTTCGACGGGCGAACCTCGTGGCCAAGTCTGGCGCACACGCGACATACATTGAAGGCGCACACGTGGTAGGCATTGATGGCACACGGCGGGCATTGATGGTGCGTGCAGCCAGCCTTGATGACAAGGCATCCGAGGGGCATTTATGTTGGCTGCACATTCATGTCTGAATTTATGTAATGCCTGGGCCATTGTGTGTATATATACCTCTATAGACACCAGGCTAAAGTATTCGATAAAGGAGGTCCTTGTGTTATTTGTTGTGTGCCTTGAGTGTTTTCTCCCGTAAACACTTGTGTCGCTCATGTTGTTATTGAGCATCTAAAATGGAGGAAGGCTGATCAAGTCAGGGACTTGGCTCCGCACACCCAACCGAGGTGAAGAATTTCGAGGTGAGAAATTTGTGGTATGACAGTAGGTGTGACATTATGCCCGCCCAACGCCCAGCCAAGTGCACATCGCCGCGATGTGCGCCAGACTTGGCCGCGAGGTTCGCCTGTCGCGCGCCTTGCTTGGTTATCTGGCGCCTAGCGCCCAGCGCCCACACTTCCTTTGTCCCGAGCATGTGCCAGCCGCGTACTGCATCGCGCTGCTTTACTCGTGCCCCACTGTGCGCCAGCCGTGTATTGCCTTTCCGTAACGCTCGTGTGCCTAGCGCCCTGCACCAGCGCCTAACACCTGGCTATAACGCTTGCGCCAACGGCTATCACCAAACCGTGTCCAGACCGAGTGTGCTATCTCATTATGTCACCGCGCATTTCTCGCATAACTGCCGGCGAGCCTTTCACTCGACACCTGAGCCCACGACTTGATCGCTTTGTGGGCTGCGCCACCCGAGCAGCCAAGCGCGCACTAAGTGTCCACCAACACTTAGCCAAATTTCCATGCGCCACAAGGAGGGAGCCCAGCTCCTCCTTCTTCTTGGGCCCTTGGCCCGTGCCTTCCTCAGACACTCAGCATGCACGCATGCCATGCGCCCAGCAGCGCTACCCATCTTCAACACCTTGTCCAGCCACTCTCACTTGCTTTACCTAGCTCGCCCGAGAATGTCATACCTTGTCATAACTCCTCGTCAAGACCTCATCCGACGTGACCCACATGGTTCCGTCAGTGTGCACGCCCATGTCCCTCGAAGATGTGCACAGCCCAACTATGCACTTTGCCTACACAGCATCCTCCTCGGTCATCCTGCAGATTTAGCACCGTCCATGAGATATAACTGCCCACGTCCAGCCTTGCACTTTGCCCACTCAGTGCCATCCTCGGCCACCACGTGCTACGTGCCCTAGCCACGCACCGTGCCAAATATAAACGCATATCATGCCAGCTTCCCACACGTTGATCCGAAGCATGCTCTGGCCCCGCCTTGCATACCTTAGCTAGCTCCCCGCAACTAGCTTGCCTTGATGAACCACGGCCAACCCGTGCGTCCTGCCCATCAAGATAATGAGGGTGTAACAGTAGGGATGTGTTGTTTGTTTTTCATGTTTTGTTTCAGTCATGCATCATGTTTTGAAAAGTGTAACGAAAATGAATTTGAACATGGTTTTATGTGCAAACGTGAAGTGTGACGCGTTGCCATGAGAACGATGCGAGTGTGAACAGCTTAGGCCATGTTGCTAGTGGAACCGGGACGATGGTGATGTGTCAGGGGGATGTGTGGCGAGTGAGTCTAGCCTCACCTTAGGATAGCTGCTGCGGTGTGTGCGTGGTGGTGAGAAACTCTGGCGATGTGCCATGAGGGGGGGTGATGTGGCGAGTGAGTCCAACTTTAGCCTGGGATGGTTGCTGTGTGAGGTGACGCTTATGTCTGCAGCTTGTGGGCCTCGTTGTTGGAGGAACCGAGACAGTGGCGCCGTGCCAGGGGACGGTGTGGTGAGAGAGTCCAGCGTCACCCTGGTGAGGCTGTACATCGCGATACAGGTGGCGACAACATGAGTGAGGGTGTAGAGACTGCATGTGATAGGATTGCATTGTCAGTTTTACACTTCATATTGGACTACTTATTGAGCGTTAGACTTATGTTTTGTGTTTTGTGATGTAAGTGTAGAGATTCCCATTGATGAGTTCCGAGAGCCCAGACAGGGTAAGTAAGTAGTTGGTGGCGTGCTACTATGTACCAGCGGGTGGAGTTTGTTAGGGCGACCCGACCTGTGGAGAGTGTTTTGGAGTTATGATGAGTTTTTGAAAATTTATTTTGAGGAGTCCACGTCGAGTGTATAGGAAACCTGTTTATGGATTTTGATGTATAAACGATTATTTTAAACGTTAGCAGATGTATTTTGAAACTACTTAGGAAATTTTGATTGAAAATCCAGGTTTCGCTTTGTGGTTTTAAATGGCGGGGGTTTTCGTCATTCGTTTCTATGTTGAATTCTGAATATAGTTTTAGGTTGTTGGTGTAAGATGTCGACCGGTATGCCTTTGTATCAACCAAACTAGGCAAATGTCGACTGAAAGGATCGACCTATAGGAACAGAACCAATTTAGGTATCGACTTGTGTCTTTATATTTTAACCGGTTAGTGAAGAAATGGTGAAAGTGTCGACCACGAGGTTCGACCGGTGCAGGCAGAGGGGATTAAGTTGTCGACCTGTGAAGATAGGTGTCGATCGCTCTGTGAGATGAACGTAGAGGTATCGACCGCGAGGTTTGACCGGAACAGACAGAGAGGATTAGGATATTGACCGCTATAAGCAAGTGTCGACTTGTGCAAACAGAGGCAACCGAGATGCCGACCTATGTATATAGGTGACGACCCTTGAGTGCAGAACAGCAGGTGACGACCGGTGTTTACAGAAGTCGCCCGGTTTCCTCTTTATCTATTTTAAAACTTAAAAAAATAAATTCATTTTCTCTTTATAAAACGTTTTCAAGCAAAAATTAAATTTTGATGCAATTCAGGTCGTTCGGTGTGGTATAAGAGCGAACCGGGAACCCGAGGGGTTCTCGGGGTGTTGCTGTCAGGGTGTGAAAGTTATGGCATCAGAGTAGAGAGAAAATCAGAAACTAGCCGGTTTTCAGGGCGCGACATCAATCCATGAAAGCTTCGTACTTCCGATATTCCATTGGTGTAGGTCAGTCCTTAATGACCTTGATTTTATCCTCGTCGGCTTCCATTCCAATCTTAGATATTGCAAACCCTAGAAAATATACATTGTCTTGTGCAAATGAGCACTTGCTTAAGTTGCCGAATAACTTGGTTTGTTTAAGGGTTTGAAAAAGGATACTAAGATGGGTAAGGTGTTGTAGAAGGTTTAGCTTGTACACCAATATGTTATCAAAATAGACAAAAATGAATTTTTCTATGAATTCTTTGAGCACATGATGCATTAGACGCATGAAGGTACTAAGGGCATTCGATAGCCCGAATGACATAACCATTCATTCAAACAGCTCATATTTTGTCTGAAGATTGTCTTCCATTCATCACCTTCCTTTATTATTATTTGATGGCAGTCACTTTTGAGGTCCACCTTTGAGAAAATGGAGGCTCTACTGAGCTCATCGGACATGTCCTTAAGTCTAGGTATGAGAAACCTATACTTCACTGTAATTTGATTGATGGCTCGACTGTCCACACACATTCTCATAGTCCCATCCTTCTTGGGAATTAAAAACAAGGGCACGAAAAATGGTGATGTGCCATGGAGGGCCATCACTCAATCACAATTAAGGTCCAAGTTTTATCCATTTTGTTTGCTAACAAAACTTAAATCTTTTATAGGAAATGTTATCTTTGAAGGCTTGGATTGTGGACCAAACGTCAAGGCTAAGCTCAACCATTGCATGTGCTTGCTTGGAAGACAAGGAAATAAAACTCATCAAGCTCAAGAAGAGGGAATTTATCTTCCCTGAAAGCAACATGTAACCAAGTACCTAGCTTTATGTTTTTTGGACAAACTTTGGCCTTATTTGTATTTTGTTGGTAAACATTGACATTGATGTAATTTTATTAATTGCATGCATGATTAGACATTAGGATTAGATGTATGATAGATTTGATGGTGGCTTGGAAATGGTTGGTGTAATGACCCAAATGTGTACGTATGAGGACGACTCCAGGGTAAACCTCGGGTTACGGGGCAAATCTCGAGACGTAAGCCGAGTGTAGGAAAATCCTGAACTCGAGTATAGGCAAATTCTGAGTCGTAAAAAGGGGGTCGTCACAATCCCACATCGCTTGGGAGGGTATATGGAAATGAAACATATATAAGGAAACTCTCCCAAGATAGTAACACACATTTTAGAGTACAATTGGCAACAGATCCCATAAGAACTCTGAAGTTAATAATGCTCCAGCAAGAGCAATACCAGATTGGGTGACTGACTAGGAAGTCGTCACCAAACAAATTCGCAAGGGGAGGATATTGAGTTACGGCCCAATCCCCATAGCGGACAATATCTTACTTGAAAAATGAGTCATCACAAATAGTATCAGAACCTATATCCAACCGAAAATGTGGCCAACGAGGACATTGGGCTCTCGAGAGGGGGTGATTATGATGACCCGAATGTGTATCTATGAGGACGACTATGGGGCAAATCTTGGGACGTAAGCCGAGTGTAGGCAAATCCTGAGTCTTAGAAAGTGCGTCGTCACAATCTCAAATTGCTTGGGGGTATATGGAAATGAAACATATGTAAGAAAACTCTCCCAAGATAGTAAGACACGTTTTGGAGTATAATTAGCAACAGATCCTATAAGAACTCTGAAGTTAATAGTGGTCCGGCAAAAGCAGTACCAAATTGGGTGACCGACTGAGAAGTTTTCGCCAAACAAATCCATGAGGGGAGGATATTAGGTTACGACCCAATCACCAAAGCGGACAATATCTTACTGGAAAAATGGATCGTTACAGTTGGACACAAAATGGAAGTAGCATGTAATTCCATGCACGCATACATGCTCGGCCGCACCAAGGAGGAGAAATGAGCGCCAAGGAAGGAGTTGGACCACTTTTCCTTTTTTGCCAAACTTTTTATTGCCATTTGAGGGTACTTGCTGGAGCTTTCCTTGCTGAAGACATATGGATAAATGACATGGCAAAAGTTAGCCATTGGATTAAGTTTTATGAACAACATCTCGGTCATCCAAGCAAAAGAAGTGCTACCATCATTTGACCTATTGAAGACCATCTCCAACAGCTCTTTTGAGCTCCAAAACCCAACTCCAACAACTCTTTTGAGCTGCAAAACCAAGCCAAGCCCACCAGCCACTCTTAGGTCTATTTAACCAATGATATGGGTGTTTGTAAATGGTTGTTAATGAATGAAAATAATGTTGTTTTGCTTAGGAAAACCAGAAGGGTTTTTGTTACTATGAAGGTAAGTCTTGGTTGCAACCAAGAGGAGTTGCGCCTCCTATTGCTCATAAGCCCAAGGTTACTTGTTGAGTCATAGTTCCATCATTTTGTCCTCTCTTTCAAGAGTAGGAAAATAGAAGAAGGTATCCAAAAACGTTTCCCCAATGCTACCTTTTCTTTCCTTGGAACAAATAGCTTGTTGAGAGCTCTAATCTTTGCTCATCAGACAGCTTAGGGTTGTTCTAACATATCTTTTTCATCTCCACATATTTTGCTCTGAAATTTTGAGAGTCCATTTTTAATCCATCAACAAAGTTTTCATTCAAATGTCAAGTCATTTGGATCTGTTTTGAGGGAAGTATACATTCTGGAAGTTGAGCGTAGCTCGACCAACTAGTAGATTCCAGCACAACAATTTGTCCGATTGAATTTGTTTGCATATCTTTTTCTCCTTAATTTATTTTTCTTTAATATTTCATAGGATTTTACTTCACTCATAATATAAGCTGCATATGAAATTTCACTTAATTTGAACCACATTTGCCTATCCAACTTGTGGCTTATTCTAAGGTGATTCTCGGCTTAGCCGAGCGCCAAGAGGGCTGATCTGTTGTGGGTTAGAACATTGTCTCTTTTGGAGGCATAATCATGTCAAGTGGTATCAGAGTTAAGGCAGCTTCTAGTGTGTGGTAGTAGCTATGTTGGTTTGCATTTTCCTTCATGTTTTCATAGTTGCAAATCGTTTCACTTTCTGCTTGCAATTGTTGTTATTTCCAGCAATTTTTCTGTTCTGTTTGCTGCTTGTGTGCTACTACTATTTTTGCATTGTAATGCTTATCTTTCTCTTCCAGCACCCTTGTTAACATGTTGAGGCTTGAGCTTAAATGTATAACATCATGTATATTGCTTTTAACTTGCTGTCGTGGTGATTAAAGTAGTGAGTATTTTGTTTTTGCATAAAATCGAGAAGATCATGAAATAAGCGTGAAATTTATAAAGTTTTGTTGCTGTTTTTGTTTACCATTTTTTTAACCATCATCATTTGAAGTTTATGGAATTAATTTACTAGCTAATGCATGAACTTTAATTCAAAAAAACTGAGCATATCTAAGTTGTGCAAGAACATGTTTCAATTTTTGCTAAAAATAGACAAACCTAGAATGATTAAGTACAAATCTTAAAATAGCTATCTATTTTTATTGTTTGGTACTTTTTCTAGCTTCTTTTGCATGACAAGCGAAAGTGAAAGGATCAAATCATGCCATTTTAAACTTGCTTGCTGAATGTTTAAATTGAATATCCATTATACACATTAAAACTGAAGAGAAGCATGCATGCGAACAATTTGCATGTTAAGTAACCATAACCGAGAATAGCTTATCCACTTGAGTTTTCTTTGCTGTTTTTCAATATTGAAGCATGCATACTACACCATCTAGACTTAGGATAAAGTTTGATTGACCGGAAACATATGTTTTTTGATGTTTAAAGTGGATTAGGAATTGAACACTTGCTGTTTTTGGTAAAAGAGAAAAGTAAGAGTGCAAAACCTAAAACAACTACCACTTTAAGATTGTTTGTGTTTTCTATCACATGTTTGCATGTCCCTAAACTTTAAGGATTAAAATTTGTCATTAGCTTACTATTATTTGAAGTTTATTTCCTTATTTTTATACAAAAAAAAAAAATTTTTATGTGTTGTTTGATTATTTGACATTTAATTCCTAGAATCTTATATTATTGCTTGACAAATTTTGGTGTTTACTATTGTTGGTTAATATGTTTACAAGAAGTAGCACTAGTGGACTTAACCCAGAGCTTTTTCCTCAACCATCTAGAGAACCGAAGCCAAAAAGAGTTAAACCTAGTATGGAAAATCAACTCAATTGGATGGTTAGAGAAGTCAACCAATAGAACCACCAAATTAAGGATATAAACTGAGAGCTTAGCACCCTAGTAACAAAGATGGAATTAGACAAACCTAGGAAGCATCAAGGGCTTATGCTTATAAGAAGATCCGAACCTCTAAGAAAGTCAAACCTTAGAATTTCCCAAAGCCGTCATAAATTGGAGGAACCATGTGACATATCCATACCTTACTTTTGGGTAGGAATGAATATTTATCTTGGGTAGAAAGAGTTAGGGAATATTTTGCTTATGGAGATTATTTGGAAAAGGGAAAGATAAGACTACTCTCTATGAAGTTAACCGATTATGCTAGCTATTGGTGGAATAACTTCTTAGCAAAAGGAGAGAAAAATGATGAGGAAGACAAGTGCACTTGGAGAGCAATGAAGAGGTTAATGGAAAAGAAATTTGCACCAAGACCACAAGAATAAAATCATGACCCTTGGTATAAACCAAACTCCCAAAAATCTTACCAAAAGGAGTACAACCCTCAACTTACCTCAATCTCATGTGAACCGCCCCCTCCCTTAGCACAAATTCAAACCAAATTTGTTGAGTAAACCTTAAGTGAGAATGAAGAAGATGAAGAAGAGATCATTTATTCTAAGGAAGAACCAATGGATCATGAAGAATCCTTAAGTGAGGATGAAGATGGTGACGAAGAGAAAATCATTTCCGAGGAGGAACCATCACTTGAAATGGAAGATGATGAACTAGGGGAAAATCTAGGAGATAATTTTGTAGAACCCCTCATCCCAACCGATTTCATGGAAGATTTTAGAATTCTTAAGCATTTTGAGGGATCTTCCCTTCAGAAAGAAGATGAACCAATGGTAGAACCCATTAGGACCCTTGAACTCCAAGTAGTAGAAACCCAAATCGATCATTTCCAAAATTCTAAAACTTTTAAGGATGTACTTTTGCATGACTCATTTTATGTTAACCCTAGGAAGGACATTTTAGTTAAGACTTTGATGAGCCAACCTATGCTATAGAGGGAACCTTTTTTGCAAATTATGCATTTATGTTCATCTCCCACATTTCACAGGAGTCCTACCTAACAAGTAAACTTTGTCATGACCCTTTTCAATCCAAATCGAGAGTAAAGTTCATGTGTTAGAAATGAATGGTTTTCTCATTATTCTTTCATAGACTAAGAAAGAAAGAAGTATTTCTAGAACCTAGGGGCGTCCTAGCATCTTATAACAAAACTTTAAGTATAAATGGTCGAGGAAATTTTTGAGTGACATAATATCTTTATTTATTCTGCCAAATAATTTGATTTCTTAGTTTTTTAGAATTGGATGAAATATAGATTATATTTTATACTATTTATGTGGGCATAATCTTTTTGAGCATGTTGTTACTTATTCTCTAATTGAAGAAAATTATGCAATCACACCTTTTTATGATATTTCTACTTCCTTCATTATAAATATTTGTGATGAATATAACATTTATTTTATGATGAAGCTAATGTTTGAAAGTATAAGAGGATCTTCAATGCTATTATTTTGTTGAATTTAAAGCTATGGAAAATTATTGCAACCAGAAGCTTCCCCTTTACCCTCCTTTCTATTTAAGCATCTATTGAGGCTCTGTAAACATTTTGACAAAGTTTAGAATAAAACTGAAAATTAAAAGAGAGTGTTTCTTTTCTTGTTCGTTAAAGTGTTCTCCTTCCGTCTAGGGTGAATTGTCGATCGGTGAGGAACCAATTCAAAGCCCCTGTTGGTATCTCTCTTTCTGGTGCGTAATTTCTAGAAGGAAGCATTGTTCAGTTTCCTTTTGTTTGGTATTTCATATCCAAACTCAAGGAGCAAAAAATTGTCATCCGAGTTTACTAGTTCTCAGGCGGCATTCTCGCTGCTTCTCCTCTCCAGCTTTTTAGAGGTTGGACGATAGAGAAGGAGGGTGGAAAAAAAATCACCATTCTCGATGGTTTCTTCCTCACAGAAGAACCTTTGTTGGCGACTTCAATAGCCGTTCGACATAGCATGGTGCTTCCATCAAATCCCATTCCAATTGGGTAATCTTCCATTATCATTTCATGGCATTATATTAGTAGATCCATAAAGTTAGTTTATTTCTTGAATATTGTGAATCTAGTTGTTGAAGTTAGAATTACATGCTCCAAAACCACTTATTTTGGAAGAAAGAAACTTAAGAGTAAGGTCATGAATGAATATTATGTTTGTCCTTATTTAAAACAAGGAATGAAATTTATAAATTGGTTTTGCATGTGTGTTAAGCCATTAACTTTTCGGATTATAGATCTTAACTTGTTAACTAAAGTAAATACTCTTGAACTTAATAGTTATGATGATCTTTTTTCCTACCAAGTTAAAATTAGCTCTCGCATGTTAAAAACGAATTATTTATCTAGTATATCTTGGAAGGAGAAAGTAAAGAACAAATATAAAGTTTCACTATTTCTTGCTTATATTATCGATAACTATGGAATAGCAAGGAATGTAGTTGGCACTTTTGTCACAAGATATGTGCCACCTAATAACCTACTTGCTTGATAAATCTATAATTATGTCTCTAGTGTTCAACTTATAATATTTATTTACAAGAAGGTTAAATTTGATTAACTTTATAATCATATTCTTCAAGAAGAAAGAAAATGGAGCTTGGCATGAATGGAAGGCACCCATCAACTTCAACCTTGTATTAATGGAGAAATTTTCAAGAGAAATACTCTAACAAACTCGACCTAACCCATGTGCAGATTTTCTTGCTAATACCACTACCCTTTTGTAAGTCACATTGATCTAATTTACCTTGCTCATAATGATTATGAGCTTGCATGATAATGGTTTACATTTGAAAAAATATTCTGGTTTGGATTTATTTCATGTTTCACCTTCTCAATCCATTAAAACAAATTTTCTATGATTATTGATGTTTGTTCTTTAGCTATAAATCTACTTAGTGATTTTAGCTATAAAAAAAAAAATTGAACATGGTATATTGATAGTTAATCATTATTTTTGTGATTGCTTTTCGTGCCTAACCAAAGATGATTCTAATGTGGTAAAAAAAGAATATTTTTCTGTTTTGTTATTGTGAAATGAGCTTAGGGATGACCCTTGGGAACTTCATGGTTTCCGAACATTTTGATAACAAGTGGTAATCATGGAACCAACGAGATGGTTACTACAATAACCCCAAGGTATGTACCACTTGACCACCTAATTAATTGGTTGCTTAGGATTGGTTGGTTAGTGGAATATTTTGTTGGTGGTTTTGAATTAGTTCCTTGGCATGGTATTTTTAAAACTACTATTTACATGGATTATCGTTTAGTATTTGAATTGAATAGTAGCTTGATTGAATATGCATGCCTAGATAAATTTGTGAATCTTTGGAAAATGATTCATAGACTTGCTCTTGATATTTGGTAGTGGGAATGGCATCATGTTAAATGACTGGATATATACTTTTAGCTTCATTTTTCATAATTATTCTTATCTATTTTCCATGAAGGTGCCTAACTTCATGCATGCAAACTTAATGAATTTCATGAGTTCAGAACCATGTATTGCAATCGATAGCTAGCATTATTCTAGTACCTTTTTGAAAATTTTGTTGCTCTTGAATGGCTTGAAAATTATAGATGATATCTTTAGCTATTCTCATATTTTTGACTTGAATAAAAACTCTTTTTTCAAGTCATATTTTGTTAGAACTGGCACTGGCACTGAAACCGTGACATAGTATTTTTGGTGGTTGTAAGGATTTCAACTCTATGTCCTCATGAGCTGCAAGGGAATTCAACCCTTAGATTTGAGGTCAAATCATCAATCACCCAGAGAGCATCTTATGTCATTGGTGTTAAGATTTATCGAGACAGGTTTTGAGGTATCTCGAGCAAGAAACTTATACCAATAAAGTTTTAGAGATATTGAATGAAAGATTGTCCTTCTAGTAAAGCTCCAATTATGAAAGGTGATGGGTTCCATGAAAACTAGTGCCCGAATAAATATCTTAAGAGGGAGCAAATGAAGAACCTTCTATGTGCTTTAGTTGTTGGAAGTCTAATATATGCTCAAGCCTGATTGCATTTGTTGTTGAGAAGTTAGGAAAATTTCATAGTAATCCAAGTAAAAACTAATGGATTACTGCAAAGAAAGTGGTGTGGTACCTTTAAGAAACCAAAGACTAAATGCTTATGTCACGACCCGAGAACCCCACGGTCTCTCGGGCTGCGGCGACTCACTCGACACCTCGTACTATTTTTTTTTCTCTAAAGTCTTTCAAAAGAACATTTGTAACTCCTAAGAAAATTTTATAAAAAATGCACAGCAGAATCGTTTGCTTTTCATTTGAAAACCCTAAAGTTGAAATCATTTTAAACCCCTTTGTGACGAATGGGAAATATTTTTAAAACATGTTTAAAAACACACATTCAAAAATGGGATTAAAATTTTTGGAAAAATAAGATTTTGAAAAAAGTGGTGCTTAGTCAAGGCGCGCGCTCTCAGCGCCGATTGGTCAGCGCACCCCGCTGATTGATCGACACCCCCTCGAGTGCCGTCGCACCATCATCGTGATCAGCCTATCGATCGGCCATGGCTGGCGATTTATCGGTAGTCGCATCCCTCCCCCCCCCC
>CM039519.1:22855344-22902930 GCA_022433055.1 Begonia peltatifolia | reverse complement strand
CCCAAATAGCGTCTTACCCTCTCTGCCTGCGCCTCACTTGATTCGTCAACTGCCGATCGATCGCGCACCCAGCGCCAATCAATTGGCAGACGATCTGCTCATGCCATGCCTAACACCTGCCAATGCCAATCGATCACGCCCATTTGGCAATCGATCGGCTGGGCAAGCCCCGTGCTCACCGTACGCTTCTCGAGCGTGCAAGCGCATATCCTACGCACGCATCACGTCACTCCGCGTGCCCCAACTCCCCCAAATCCTCTCTTTTTTTTTTCTTTTCTCATTCCAAACCTCATTCACTCCTACAAAATAATCCTCCAAACTTAACCCATTACCCATCACCTTAATTCCTCAAGTAAATTCTCCATCCACAACATTTCAAAACCAAATAATCAACACCAACCTTAGCTCCTCAAATCAAACCTCGCTCTATCAATTTAATCCTCCAAAACAAAACTTCCAATTAACACAACATTACTCAAACCAAATCCATCAACATAAAATACTCATCAAAATCAATATTTCCAACAAATCCTTCAAAATGTTAAGCTTTCATTAAATATCAATCTCCCAACAAAATCATTTCACAATAAAAACTATCATGTTGTGCCAACACATCAACATTCGTCAAACCGTCTAACCCACTACACAAACACATGTATCCAAACCAAAAACTATACATACGCATCCACGGGTAAAAATCACCCTAACAAAATCTACCGAATCGACACCATGGGTACACCCCTCCAACTAGGCCTCCTAGTTCTATACAGGTTCTAGTAACTCACCGGCTAGCTCTTCGTCACCTACACCACAGAACTCATCTATAAACCTAATGCTTAGCAAGTAATGCACAATGATTTAAAAATAGTTCATATCCATCCTAACACATGTAGTCTCTACATAATCATTTCATATCCATTTTTCGCATTCCCATTCGTGACATAATACAAGTGCGTGTCGTAGTGCTCAGTTGTGTCATAATACAGATGTGTGTCGTAATATGGATGTGTGTTGTAATATTCATGCGTGTCGTAATACAAGTGCGTGTCGTAATATTTATGCGTGTTGTAATACATGTGTGTGTCGTAATACTCATGCGTAACGTAATACTCGTGCTTTTCGTGCCATTTTCCTTCGTTCATTCATGAAAACTCATGCACAATTCATTTTCGATAATTTTCCAAAACATGATACATGAATAAACGAAAGCATACATAACATACAACGTAATCTCTAATGTTCTGTGATATAGGTCCAGAGGCAACACACATACATACACTACTTACCTGGAGTCCTTATCCAACTTAAATCAATCGTACGCTAAACAGGGGAAGCTTGAGAACGTAAACATAAACAACTCAAATTGAGTGAAACTTCCAATTCCATCCATACTTCTAATCAAAGTTCATTAACATAAATACAATCATGTGTGACATTCATCTTCCAAATTCCTATCTAATTCAAACATCCCAAGGGATCAACAATTATTCATGCCACTAAACAAATCCAAAGTTGACCAAATTTTGTCCCAACTTCATCAACGCATAACCAATCGTGTACATATCTGAATTCAATGATTCAAAGGCCGAATCCTCAAGATACCTAGTGTCTCATGGTAAGGTCTATTTAACAAACTAACATCAATATCTGAACCTAATTTACAAAAACCGAATCACGCACAGAAGTTAGTCCAAAACTTTTGGATTTTTGCCTATACATTGAGCAAACGTTGAAATTTCATAACTCTTTTTACAAATATTGAAACAACTTGATTCCAAAAGCAATAGTTTCCTCAAGGTGTCAACTTTAATACATTAGAACAGTTTTTAAATTAGACAACAAGAGCTTGGGTGGAATTCCTCAAAACCAAACTGCCCTGTGCATAGCATTTTTCATTCAACTTTCAACCAAACTTCAAATCCTTCCATATAATCACCAACTAAACATTTTCATTCAATTAAACATCCAATTTAGCCATGAAAGAAAGAAGAGAACTCAGCACTTTTGGACTTCCATGTAGTTTATCAAATCCTCAAAATAAAAATCCATCAAATATGCCTTTTAAAGCCATAAACTAAAACTCTACCTAAGACAAACTAAACCCTTACTTTTTAGCTCCAAAATCATCCAAGGGAGGGAGTGATTCTGCTGTGCTTCTTCGTGGAAGAAAGAAAAATGAGAGAGGGAGAGATGAGTTGCTAACCTGAAGAGGAAGAGAAGAGAATGAAGGAGAGGAGTGGTCTACAACCGAGAAGAAGAGAGAGGGTGGGTAGGTAGGAGATATGGGGGTGTTTAGATGTGAAGATTGTAGTGGCTTCTTGAAGAAGCAATCTATTTTTTCAAATAAAATTCAACTCTTCCCTTTTTACCCTCTCTTTGCCTTACACATTTCAATTTAAAATCCTACACATTTCATTTCCCATTTCATCAATTTACCTCCTCACATTCAAATTGGTAATGCGATCAAGTTCTCTAGTGATTTTATGCACAAGGTAAGATTCTTCGAAAAATTCGGGGTGTTACAACTTATGTATAGACTGACTGATAATTTAGTTGCAATTGGCTATTTGGATTAAGACTTTGCTAGTTGTATTGATTCACTAAAATCATTATCATGATACATTTTTAAGTTTGTCGATAAAGATGTATCTTGGAAAAATGCAAAACAACGCTCAACTGTTACATCCACTATGGAGATTGAGTTTGTATCATGTTTTAAGAGCACTACACATGGCGTGTGGATGGAGAGTTTTATTACCATGCTTAGAAATGTGAATTTTATTTATAGGCTATTGAAGATATATTGCGACAATTCATCTGCAATTTTTATGACTAAAAATAACAAAATTAGTAGTTGAAGTAAACACATCAAAATTAAATATTTAGTCGTAAGGGAACATGATGTGTCACGGATTCGCTACTCTTCAAAAAATAATTCCATGGAGATTTTTTAAATAATTTTCAAGTATTTATTTTATAGGTCTTCATGGGAGAACATGCATTAAGGAAATCAATATTTTAAATTCAGCATCCACTTACATTATGACATTCTTCAATGTGAGATATAGATAGAAAATCAAGCACACGTTCAAGAATTATTGGACTTTCCAAAAAAGGCTGCTGTGAAACTGAATTCTGAGTATTAATTGGCAAATTCAACTGCATTACCAATGTGTAGCGACCCAAAACCCACGTGGTTTTCGGGACGCTCACTACTAGTACTCACACACGTACACTTAGGTAAAATTCATGTAAAAATTTAAAACTTCGTTGTTCGAATTAAAACGACCTTTTTGAAAATGTTTAAAATTGTCGTAGTGGAAGACTTTGATTAAAATCAGTTTAAATAAAATTTCAAGTTTTCAAAAAATTAAAAGACATTTTCAGTCGACCCCCCCGGTAAGCACCGGTCGACACTTCATTTGCCTCTGCTTCCATCGGTCGCCACCTTTCTGCTCACCACGCTACCCGGTCGACACTTGTGAACACAAGTCGACATTTCAATCTTCTCTGCCCACACCACTCGAGCCCCGCGACCGCCACTTCTACGCTCATCACAAAGAGCAGTCGACACCTACCTTCACCGGTCGACACCTTCATCCTCTCTGTTTCCATCAGTCGAACCTTGCGGCCAACACTCTTACTATCTCTACACTACCGATCGACACCTACAGGCATAGGTCGACACTTAGTTCGGCTATGCCTTCGCAGGTCGACACTCGCAGTCGACATTTGCCAAGTTCAGTTGACACCTTCAGTATACAAGTCGACACTTGCTAGGTTTGGTCGACCACCCAGCCTATAGGTCGACACTTCGTTCATTGGAGTTTGCATAAAAACCTTAAATCCTTCAAATATAAATTGAGTTTCGACTTAACGTTGAAAGTAACAAAACAAATCCTTTTCAATCAATTCAAATCAACTTTATACATCAAAATGACTACTAAAAGTTTGAAATCCATTTACACTTTAAATCGTCTCAAAACGACTCTGATTAAACTCGAAATAACTAAACTCCCTTACATACCCCTGGCCTGGTCAAAACGCCCTAACAATCGGCCGGGCCGTCCACGAGCGCACTCCTCTAACTGCCTCCTAGTCCTGGGCACGCTCTAAGTACTCACCAGCTATCGCTTCGTCACCTACATCACATAACGCATTTATTAGCTTAATGCTAAGTAAGTAATACACATAAACATAAACACTGAAAACAAACATATCCTAACATATGCAGTTTCTATAGTTTCTTCTCTACTTTCGTTTTCGTCTCTTTCTTACATCTTCTTTATCTTCTTACTACTGAGTTTTTCTTTACGTGCTAGATCAAGGTGACACACCTCGCGGTCCACCTCACGGGACAAGGCCAACCTCGATTTAGTAAAGTGACATACCTCGCGGTCCACCTCTCGGAACAAGGCCACCACGTAAAGCGGAGAAAGAAGTGATATACCTCGCGGTCCACCTCACGAGACAAGACCACTCAACTCCATCTTCATTATCTTCTTACGTATCTTTCCACTTCGTTCGTCACATTGCATCTTACTATTTTATTTCGTAAAAATATGGAAATTCATCTTTGTTCTGTTCTCGTACTTTAAAACCATGATGCATAATCACTAAAGCATAACATAAAATAAACGTGCATGCAACCTACCGAACTGTGATATAGGCCCGAAAGCAAAACACCTACATACACTACTTACCTGACGTTCTTAGCAAACCCTCGTTCGTAGATAACTCGCTAGACTGGGCAACCTATAAAACCACACACCATCAATTCTACTTTCCTTCCAACTCATAAAACTCTAAAGGAAATAATTATTTAACATCTAATCTATCTAAACCAAAATTCCAACTCAATTTTTGACCAATCTTCGAAATTGTATAACTATTCCAATACTTGTCTGATTTAGACGATTCGAAATGCTTCGAACTCCTAAGGACGTCTAATTCTTAATAGTTTAATCCAATTCCTAATCTAACACTTACAGCTTGGCCGAATGTGGGCGAACAGAAACCATTCCGTAACCAGAGTATTCGGTTATTCAAATGCTCAATCTTCTCTATAAAAACCCATAATCTACTCCTACTTCCAGCTTAACACTAATACACGAATACAAATCGACTAAATCCTCAAAATCTCATATCTCCCTCCTAGGTTTCACCAAAACTACTCCATACTCTCTCTAACTTCACTTTCACTGCTCGAAACAATTAAAATACTAACTATCTACTAAGAACTAACTAAAATTTACCAAAAATCTAAAGATTGGTGGAGAAACTAAGAAGGATCGTTGCGGGCGTCACTGGAAAGGAGAAATCGTCAAAGAGGATGAGAGTATTCAGCCAGGGAGGAAGAAACACCGAAGGGGTGTTCTCTCATTTCTTCTCTTTTCTTTTATAAAAACAATAATAATAATAATAACCTAATTACTAAATCACCTTCAACCTTTAACCGTTTAATTAAACTGTTATTCGGTTCGTTTTTGGTTGGAATCTTATAATCTTCTCCTTCCCATTAGCATCAATGTAATCTTTTACTTAATGGTAGAAATTCTCCGTTCTCGATTCCAACTAAAACTCCGCCGATTATCGATATGAAATTTCAAAAATTGTTTTAACGGAAATTCTAGGTGTCACACAATGTTATTTCAACAAGTGGGAAAAATGCGGTTGACATATCAAGGTTTCCAGGATGGGCTAGATTATAAAATTTAGATATCGTTTGCTTAGTCAACCTATTCAATTACAGAGAGACTGTTTCTCACAAGAAAATCGAGCCAAGGCCTAATCTAATAACCGCTCTTCATAGTTTTAGTAAAGTTTCTTAATTATTGTTTTAGAGAAGTGCTATTTAAGAATCTTTATGTAATGACATTGAGTATTTAATTTGACGAATATTTTTTGAAGCTTTTATAGTCAAAACCCCGAAGTTTGCAAACATCTCGTGGGCCCCATTTATTTGTTCTTCAACTATTATTTTCCAATATTGTATGTTTTGTAGAAAACTCTTGTAGTGTGACTCACTACTCTCTTAGTTAATAGTAGGCATCCCTATTAAGGTTACAAAAACTCTCATATTCAGATTGTTGGAGTGTTCTTCATCCGAAGTAACCAAAACCACATAGACGCATAAGTTAGCGCCTATCGGTCCAATGTTCGATATTTCTATCATAACTTCTTCAATTCTGCATATTTTTATCTGAAATTTTCAGAGATTATTCTCAACAACTCCACTAAGCTTGTGTTAAATTTTTGTGAATTTTGACGTTAGTTTTTATGTGAAATTTGGCCTTGGAATCTTGTGAACTTTCAATGAATATCAATTAGATATCCGAGAGGAATCAAGTGCTTGTGCTAAACACAAGTTGCCCTACTTGAATTGTGTCATTTAGTATCCGAGCCCCATGTATTCTTGGGATTATTTGTAAAAACTTTGGTGTATTTTGTTTGGCTATAATTGTGATGACCAAAATGTATACGTATGAGCACGATTGTGGGGTAAACCTCAAGTTGCAGGGCAAACCTCAAGTCTAAGCCAAGTATAGGCAAATCTCGAACTCGAGTATAGGCAAATCTCGAGTCATAAACAGGGGTCATCCCAATTTCACAATGCTTGGGGACGTATATGGAAATGAAACATATACAAGGAAACCCTCCCAAAATAGTAAAACGTGTTTTGGAACACAATTAGCAATGAATCCCATAATAACTTCAAAGTTAAAAATGCTCCGGCAATAGCAATACCATGTTGGGTGACCGACTATAAAGTCCTCGCCAAACAAATCTGTGAAGGGCTGTATGGGCGACCCAAAGCGGACAATATCTTACTAGGTTGAAGGGGTTCGTTATAAATGGTATCAGAGATTGTACCCAA
This sequence comes from Begonia peltatifolia, assembly GCA_022433055.1. Lineage (NCBI taxonomy): Eukaryota > Viridiplantae > Streptophyta > Magnoliopsida > Cucurbitales > Begoniaceae > Begonia > Begonia peltatifolia. Next base: position 22,896,053 of record CM039519.1, on the reverse strand, counting down.
CCAGAAATATAGTCAACGAAAACGTTGAGCCCCCTAGGAGGGTGATTGTGATGACCCGAATATGTACGTATGAGCATGACTGTGGGGCAAACTTCGTGTTCCAAGGCAAACCTAGAGACCTAAACCGATTGTAGGCAAATCCCAGACTCAAATATAGGTAAATCCCAGATCGTAAAAAGGGAGTCGTCACAATCTCACATCACTTGGGGAGGTATCTGAAAATGAAACATACATGTAAGGAAACTCTCTCATGATAGTAACAGTGTTTTGGAGCACAATTGGCAACAGATCTCATAAGAACTCTGAAGTTAAAAATACTCTATCGAGAGAGTACCATGTTAAGTGAGCGACTGGGAAGTTTTCGCCAAACAAATCTGTACAAGTTGTATAGACGATCCAAAGCAGACAATATCTTACTGGGACGAAGGGGTTCGTTATAATAATGATGACACTGTAACGCCCTGAAAACCTACTCGTTTCCAGTTCGTTCTCTCTACTACTATCCACATACACACTCAGAAAAATTCGCATAAAAATTTTTAAACCTGGTTCCCCGACTTAAAATGACACCTTTGAAAACGTTTAAAAACATCGCAGCGGAAGACTTCGATTTAAAATCAGTTTAAATAAAATTCAAGTTTTCAAACACTAAAGGCAATTTCAATCGACCTCGGTAAACACCGGTCGAAACCTCCATCTATTTTTCACTAGCGATCGACACTTGCGTGTACCGGTCGGCACGACGTTTTTCTCTGTCTGTGTCGGTCGATCCCTAAGGTCGACACCCCCGTTCATTCTACACTACCAATCGACACTTGCGTGAACCGGTCGACACCACGTTTTTCTCTGTCTGCGTTGATCGATCCCTGAGGTCGACATCCCCGTTCCTTCTACACTACGGGTCGACACTTGTGTGTACCGGTCGACACCACGTTTCTCTCTGTTCGTGTCGGTCGATCCTTGCGGTCGACACCTACTGTAACACCCGAGATTTTCCACAAATTGATTTTCAAAAATTTGTATTTGTAAACGGCGGAGTTTTGGTCGGAATTGAGAGCGAAAAATTTGTACTATTAGATAAAAGATTATTTCGAGACTAATAAAGAAGAGAAAATTTTAGGAATCCAACCTAAATCAGACCGTATAAAAGTTTGATTAAATAGATTAGAGTTGAGAGCGAAATAGTAATTAAGAATTTATTTTATTAATAAAAAAACAAATATATAAAAAAAAACAAAAAGAGGGGAGGAACGAACCCCCCTCCCCCCTCCCCCCCCAACTTTTTTTTTGTTCTTCCTCCTCCCCCACCGAAAAGAAACTCTCCTGGTGATCTCCTTCCAGCGACATCCAGCGACGACGTTTTCTCCTCCGTTTCCTCGAATCTACGGTAAGCTTAGTTAGTTTTGAGTTGATAATTAGTCATTTTGAGCGGTAAAACTAAGGTTAGAGAGAGTATTTGTTAGTTTTAGTAAAACCCAAGGTGGGAGGTATGAAATTTCAGGATTTAGTCGAGTGTTAGTCGTGTATTGGTGTTTAAGCAGGAAGAATGGGTACACTATGGGTTTTTTTATAGAGAAAATTAAGCGTTTAGAAAGCCGGATAACGAGGGTTGCGGAACGGTCTCCGTTCGGCCACATCTGGCCAAGTTGTGGATGTCCAATTAGGAAATTGATGAGACCATTAGAAACTAAACATCCTATGGAGCCTGTAGCACTTTGGATTGTCCAATTCGGACGAGTATTGGAGAAGTTCAAAGTTTATCGGAAATTGAGTTGGATTTCGGGTTTAGTAGAGAGTTTTGATTTTGTACGTGTTATGACTTTCAAGCTAGGAATTTGTGAATTGAACGAGGTAGAATTGATTAATGTGTGATTTTATAGGTATTCCCAATTAGCGTATGAAGTTACGAAGTGCGAGGAATTTCTAGGACACCAGGTAAGTAATGGATTATTTGTGATTTGCCCTCGGGCCTATGCCATGGAACGGTAGGGTTGCTTGTTTGTTTTGACTGTTTGTTTTGTTGATTGGTCAGTTGGTTACGCATATGTGTTGACATCATGGTTTTGAATTACGAAAGAACGAGTTTTGAGTATATTTTGAATTGTTCATATGAAATGTAATCAGATAGGAAAAGATGCCACGTATGGGAATGTCTCGTCGTTAACGTACTAGTAATAAAGCACTAGAGGGTTCACATTGATGAAAGTACGTAAGATGACATGGTTTGTGAATGCCTTGTCGTTAACGTGCTAGTGAGAAAGCACTATAGGGTTTTATGATCGATGTTGGGAGGAGATTTTGTATGGCCGTCCCGTGCGTGAACACGATGTGTGCCTCTAATCTCGCTCCGTGGGTCATGGTTTGACCGTCCTGGGTGTGATAGGATGGGTGCCTACTTGACTCACACGTGAAAGGGGAAGATGATAATAATAAAAATGAAACAAAAACAAAACAGAGTGTAGAAACTGCATGTGTTAGGGGTTGAGTTGTGTATTGATTGTCAGTTCATATTCCATATTTGCTAAGCATTAGGCTTATGTTTTGTGTTCCATGGTGTAGGTGACGGCGAGCTCTTCGGTGAGTTGTTTAAGTACGGGCATGACTAGGATGACGGTTGGTGACGCATGCTGTATGCCCGTGCAGGCAGCTTGTTGGGGCGACAAGACCATGGTGTGATAGGTTATGGGATTTTGTAAGCATTTTTTGTGTTGAACACTTGTGTATAATTTTGGATTGGTATTTTGATATATAGAAAGTTTTTTTAAATCGTACGAGCCATTTTGACGAATGATTAAGATTTTTTTTAAACGTAAAAGGTTGTTTTAATTATTGAATACTCTTTGGAAGTTATTTGGGATAAATTAGTCAGAATTGTATAGTTTTGATTGCAGGACTTTGGGTTAGACCCGTTTTTAGCCGTTATAACGTCAAATAATCATAAAAATGATTTTATGCCAAACTCTTCCGCTGCGACATTTAAAAGGCTTTTAAACGTTAGGTTTTTAAACAGAGTTCTGGGGAGGAAGTGTCGACCAATAGGCTTAGTGGTCGACCAAGCCCTGCAAGTGTCGACCGCGAGGGTCGACCTACTCGGACGGAGCCGAAGTAAGTGTTGACCTATGGTTGTAGATGTCGACCGGTAGTGTAAAAATGGCAGCGGGGTCGACCTGCGCTGGCAGAGAGGATCAAGGTGTCAACCTGAGAAAGCAGGTGTCGACCACTCTCTAAGATGAGGGTAGAAGTATCGACCAGTTTTTCCAGTGTCGACCGACGAGAAGATCAGAGAGAAACTTAGTGTCGTCTGGCGTTTGCCAGTGTCAACCGATGAAAAATCCGAGACAACCCCAGTGTCGACCGATGCTTACAGGTGTCGACTGGTGTCTTTGTTTTACGTTTCATAAAATGAAGTTTTATTCAAACTAATTTTAATCGAGTTTTTCATTGAAATGCTATTTAAAATATTTTCAAAAGTGTCGTTTTAAGTCGAGAAATAAAAATTTTTAATTTTACGTGAATTCTTATGACACGAGTGAATTAGTAAGTAAGTAGCAAACCGGGTCCAAGGTGAACTGGGGCGCTACAAGTTGGTATCAGAGCAAAATGGTTAAGTCGTTCAAAGAATTACCCAACACTGTCAGCCGCCATGCAACGTGCTCCACCAATTGTAAGTGTTTGTTTATTTTTAACTAGATTGTGACTAAGATTAGATTACACTAAACTCGTACAGGAATTAGCCAAGATGTACAGACGACCGGGACGACCTAGAGTTCCGAGAGAGGCAGAAGAGTCAAGGAATGATGACAACTTGGCTACGATCAGACGACTGATCGAGTTGGTCGACAGGCAGTCCCAACAATTGGGAATGCTACTGAATCAAAGACAATGGAGCCATGGAGCAGGTTATAGTGGAGAGAGATTTAGGAGATTGAAGCCTCCGACATTTGAGGGCCATAGGACGGATCCGACTGCTGCAGAAAGATGGATCCGCACCATTGAAAACATATTCAAGCATGCCAACATAGAGGAGGGGAATATGGTTACATGTGCAACATTCCACCTATCAAACAACGCTCAGAGTTGGTGGGAGATAGTAGAGGCCACTATAGCTGCCCGGGACTTAACCTGGAAGAGATTTAAATAGATGTTTTATGACAAGTATTACAACTGAACGGTCCAAGCTGCGAAGAGGTTAGAATTCTTACAGTTGAAACAGACTGGGCCAGTAGCTAAGTATGTCAGACAGTTTGAATCATTGTCTCGGTTTGCAAGCCAATTAGTGAGTAATGAAGAAGAAAAGGTACTACAGTTTGTGCAAGGGTTGAAGCCGGAGATATATAGAGGCGTGACAATCTCTGAAACCGAGGGAGTACCGTATGCAAGAGTCGTGGCCAAAGCATTGGAAGTGGAGGGGGCGGAAGCCAAATGTGTGAAGCAAGGAGAAGCCACCAAAAGATTCTTTAAGGAGATCACACCACAGACGAGCAGGGCAGGATCTTCTTCTGGAACCAAAAGGCCAGGTGGCATTGTGAATGATTCGAAGGGGGGAAAGAAACCGCAAATGCAGAAGAGGTACCTGTAGTGTCTAAAGTGCTTGAAGAGCCATCCGGGAGAATGCAGACAGTTTGCAGGAAAATGCTACAATTGCAATGAAACTGGTCATATTTCACGAAACTGCACAAAGCCGAGAGTCAATCGGTGCTTCACGTGTAACGAGACTAGTCACATATCTAGGGATTGCCTCGCAGCAAAGAAGGGTCCAGCCAAGATGACGCCCAGGATCTTTCCTATGATAGAGCCCGAGGGTGAAAATCGACCATCTGTTATTTCAGGTACGGTACTAGTTGATATGGTGCCTGCATTTACATTGATAGATTCAGGAGCATAACACTCCTTTGTTTCTTCGGCTTTCGTTGTGAAAGTAAATTTATGGGCTAGACCAGCCGGGTGTACATATGAAGTGAAGCTAGATCAAGTGGTGCGTAACAGTGTCATATCCGTGGGGACTAAGAGCATGCCTGCTGATTTGATTGCGATGGGGATAACTGGCTATGACGTGATATTGGGCATGTATTGGTTGTTTCAGCACTACGCAACGATTGATTGTAGAGCTGGAACTGTTAATTTCCAACCCCCAGGTGGTGCGAAACATTCGTTGCAAGCTATGAAGAATGTGAAAAAGCTATCGGTAATGGCACCCATCGAGGCTCGGAGATTATTAATGGGTGAGCATTTTTGCTTTCTTGCAACAGTTTTAGATACTCAATTTCACGTGGAGACAAAACCACAAGATATTGTGGTAGTTCATGAGTTTCTTGATGTATTCTTGGACGAATTGCCCAGTTTACCCCCAGACCTGGAAGTCAAATTGGTGATTGACACATATCCCGTTGCAGAGCCAATATCAAAGAACCCTTACAGGTTGGCTTCTTCGGAATTGAAGGAGTTGAAAAAGCAGTTGGAAGAACTGTTGGAAAAAGGGTTCATATGCCCAAGCTTTTCACCATGGGGCGCACCAGTCCTATTTGTAAAGAAGAAAGACAGATCACTCCAAATGTGTATTGACTACAGGGAGCTGAATAAGCTAACCATAAAAAATAAATATCCACTGCCGAGGATAGACGACTTATTTGATCAACTCCAAGGAGCTCAGATTTTCTCGAAGATAGACTTGAGATTGGGGTATTACCAGCTGAAAGTCAGATCACAGGATATCCCGAAGACAGCCTTTTGGACAAGATACGGACAATATGAATTTTTAGTGATGTCGTTCGGGCTGACAAACGCTCCAGCCGCTTTCATGAACCTAATGAATCGGGTATTCCAAGAGTAATTAGATAAATTCGTCATTGTATTTATCGACGATATCTTGGTTTACTCCCGTAAAGAAAACGAACATAAAGAGCATTTGAAGATGGTTCTAGAGACATTGAAGCAGTATCAACTGTATGCAAAATTCTCCAAGTACGAGTTCTGACTAGATAAGGTCCATTTCCTTGGACATGTGATTTCAGGTGGAGGGATATCGGTGGATCCAGCTAAGATACAGTCGATCAATGAATGGCCTCAACCAAAGAATGTCAGCAAGATTCGAAGCTTTCTGGGGTTAGCTGGTTACTACAGAAAGTTTATTGAGAGTTTTCAAAGATTGCAGCACCTCTGACTCGTCTGACAAGAAAGGAAGTCAAGTATGTATGGTCGAAAGACTGTGAGCACAGTTTCCAGATACTGAAGGAGAAATGACTACAGCTCCAGTGTTGACACTTCCAGTAATGGATGAGAAGTTCAATATTTACTGTCATGCTTCCATAATCGAATTGGGTTGTGTCTTGATGCAAAATGGAAAGGTGATCACTTATGCTTCAAGGCAATTAAAGTCTTATGAGCAAAATTATCCAACCCACGATTTAGAGTTAGCGGCGGTCGTGTTCGCACTAAAGATCTGGAAATACTATCTTTATGGACAGCAATGTGAGATATATTCAGATCACAAAAGTGTAAAGTATATTTTCACTCAGAAGTAGCTGAATATGAGGCTGAGGCGGTAGTTGCTAGAGATCAAATACCACCCCGGCAAGGCCATTGTAGTGGCAGATGCATTAAGCTGGATTTCGACCTCAGTTTCAGCAATGAATGCCGATATGTCTAAAGAGTTTAGTACAGAATTTCAGTGATTTAATTTGGAGCTAGTTTCAAATGTGGCAGTTGAATTATCAGCCTTATCTCTGAAGCCATCAAGTTTTTAGAAAATTAGAGAAGCTCAACAAGATGACCCAAGGTGCAACGAATTTAGGTCGAGCATAGCATTTAATGACAGAACCGAGTTTAGTTGTTCAGATGATGGAATCCTGAAGTTCCAGAATAGATGGTATGTTCCGAACAATGATCAACTTCGGAATGAGATTTTGTCTGAAACACACTCCTCAAGGTTTTCTATTCATCCCGGAAACATCAAGATGTACAGAGACCTTAGACAACATTATTGGTGGCCTAGCATGAAGAAGTCTGTAGCAAGGTACGTAGAGACATGTTTGATCTGCCAACAAATCAAGGCTGAGCATTAGAGGCCAACTGGAAAGTTGCAACCATTACCGGTTCCATAATGGAAGTGGGACCAAATATCCATGGATTTTGTTGTCGGGTTACCCCGGACGACAAAGAGATTTGATGCGGTGTGGGTGATTGTGGATCGTTTAACCAAATCCATCCATTTTCTACCGGTAAAGATGACATTCAATATGTACCAGTTCGCAGACCTATACATTCAAGAGATAGTAGGTTGCACGAAGTACCAATTTTGATTGTGTCGGACAGGGACCCAAGATTCACACCAAAATTTTGGAAGAGTCTGCACAAAACAATGGAGACACGACTGAATTTCAGTACGACCTTTCTTCCTCAGACCGACTGAAAATCTGAACGAACTATTCAGATTTTAGAGAATATGCTTCGAGCCTGTGTACTAGAGTTCCAGGGTTCGTGGAGCAAGTATTTACCCTTGGTGGAATTCTCGTACAATAATAGCTATCAGGCTACGATAAGTATGGCTCCCTACGGGAGAAAATACAGATCGCCCCTCTATTGGGATGAAGTCGGTGAAGCCTGCTTTACTGGTCCAAAAATCGTGCAGCAAACGACTAAAAAGATCAAGATTATTTGACAACGGATATTGACAGCTCAGAGTCAATAAAAGAGCTACGCCGATGAAAGAAAGAGAGAATTGGAGTTCAAAGTAGGAGATGAAGTTTTCCTAAAAATTTCGCCGTTCAATGGTGTAATGAGGTTCAGGAGGAGGGGTAAGTTCATCCCAAGATACGTTGGACCATTCCTGATCACAAAGAGAATTGGAAGAACTGCGTACCAACTAGAATTGCCAGCTTCCATAAAAGGAGTTCACAATGTTTTCCACGTGTCGATGCTATGAAAGTGTTTCAAAGATTCGTAGCACGTTGTGGTTCAGCAGGAGATTGAAGTACAGTCAACTTTAGCGTACAAAGAAAAGCCAGTGGAGATTTTAGATTATACAGTGAAGGCACTACGCAATAAGGATATTCTGCTGGTGAAAGTATTATGGCATAACCACAATGTGGAAGAGGCAACGTAGGAAAGACAACAAGATATGATAGATCGTTATCCTGAACTTTTCAGGTACACAAATTTTGAGGATAAAATTTCTTTTAAGGAGGGTGGAATGTAACACCCAGGATTTTTCGTAAATTGATTTTTGGAAATTCGTATTTGTAAATGGCAGGATTTTGGTCGGAATCGAGAGCGGAAAATTTGTACTATTAGATAAAAAATTATTTTGAAACTAATAGAGAAGAGAAAATTTTAAGAATCTAACCGGAATCGGACCGTATAACAATTTGATTAAACGGATTAGAGTTGAAGGCGAAATAGTAATTAAGAATTTATTTTATTAATAAAAAAATAATATATAAAAAAACAAAAAGAGTGGAGGAACGAACCCCCCCCCCCCCCCTTTCCCTCGTTTTTGGTTCTTCCTCCTCCACCACTAAAAAGGAACCCTTCTGGTGATCTCCTTCCAGCGACGTCCAGCAGCAACATTTTCTCCTCCATTTCCTCGAATCTACAATAAGCTTATTTAGTTTTGAGTTGATAATTAGTCATTTTGAGCGGTAAAACTACGGTTAGAGATAGTATTTGTTAGTTTTAGTAAAACCCTAGGTAGGAGGTATGAAATTTCAGGATTTAGTCGAGTGTTAGTCATGTATTGGTGTTTAAGCAGGAAGAATGGGTACACTATGGGTTTTTAATGGAGAAAATTGAGCGTTTAGAGAGCCGGATAACGCGGGTTGCATAACGGTCTCCGTTCGGCCACATCTGGCCAAGTTGTGGATGTCCAATTAGGAAATTGATGAGACCATTAGAAACTAGACATCCTGTGGAGCTGTAGCACTTTGGATCGTCCAATTCGAACGAGTATTAGAGAAGTTATGAATTTCCAAAATTTGTCAGAAATTGTGTTGGATTTCGGGTTTAGTCGAGAGTTTTGGTTTTGTACGAGTTATGATTTTCAAGTTAGGAATTTATGAATTGAACGAGGTAGAATTGATGAATGTGTGATTTTATAGATATTCCCAGTTAGCGTACGAAGTTATGAAGTGCGAGGAATTTTTAGGACGCCAGGTAAGTAATGGATTGTTTGTGATTTGCCATCGGGCCTACGCCATGGAACGGTAGGGTTGCTTGTTTGTTTTGACTGTTTGTTTTGTTGATTGGTCATTTGGTTGCACATATATGTTGATATGGATCATGGTTTTGAATTACGAAAGAACGAGTTTTGAGCATATTTTGAATTGTGCATATGAAATGTAATCAGATAAGAAAAGATGTCACGTATGGGAACGCCTCGTCATTAACGTGCTAGTAAGAAAGCACTAGAGGGCTCACATTGATGAAAGTACGTAAGATGACATGGTTTGTGAACGCCTCATTGTTAACGTACTAATGAGAAAGCACTAGAGGGTTCTATGATCGATGTTGGGAGGAGATTTAGTGTGGCCGCCCCGTGCCTGAACACAAGAGGAAAGAATACCACAATCTCTAAGGGAGGGTCCTTTCATCATGCACTTTGATTTGATAAGTGTCTTGAATAAGGATTTTTATTATATTAGCACATCTTGCCCGTTTGATAAGAAGATGGTGTATGAAGATTACAAGAAACCAAGTTCATTCATGTCTAATGGAAAGGATCTCAAACTAACTCCGTTCCAATATAGGCAAATCACTCTAGAGTACCAATCCATTGAAGAAAGGAAAGTCAAGAAAACTTGACTATCATTTTCAAATGACTTGTGGAGCACCCCAATTTTCTGAGGCTTTCCTCACTTTGCACTATCCTTTAAGGATCACATTATTAGATGGTGTTTGGATTTCCATGACGATATTCTACTCATCATCCAACATAGTACCACAATCCTTGGGTTTGAAAATTTTCGAGCCAACTTGAGTTCAACACAACCGGTAACATCTTTTCCTCCTCCTTGGTCTTTTACTACTTGCATAGGAAAAGAATACTTTAACATGGAAGTTTATTTGAGCTAAAACATTCATGTGGATGCATTTTATGCTATGAACATGAGGTATCCTTCAGGTGTTTTCAAAGAAATTATTTTACTTTTGACTGGGTTAAAGTTAAGTGATGATATTTATGGAAAGTTTTTATACTATGCTCAAGTACTTTGTTGGTGATTAAAGAGATTACAACTTTATGTCCTCACAATAAGTTACCCATTATTTCCATCGTTAGTCAATTACTTTGTTAATCAAGTTGATAGCCACGAACTTGTGTTGAAAACTTTTTATCATTGGCATGTTACGATTGTGGATAAAAATAAGGCGAAGAAAATCAAGTATTGATCGTATGCAATAAATTTGATTATTGACACTCGATTTGGAGGGGATAATTTTCCTTTTGAGCATATTGTTGCTTGGTTTAGTTTGGTGTGGAATTTGACTAGACAATGCTTATAGGATTAAACATTATGGATTCAAAGTTGATAATTAGAAAATCTTTATTCATAACAATTTATTCCATATAGAGAAGCTTTGTTTGCAAAATGGAGGCACACGAAATTTATTGGTTGGGGAAACTCAAATCAAAGAATGTAAACTTATGTTTGGACAAAGAAATTGTACAAAGCTATTTGCTTCGTTTTTCTTGAATAGTGGCGTGACCTTCCCTAAGATAAAGGAGACAAGGACAAATGTATTAGGGAGAATGGAAATAGCAACATTTTTTGGATTATATTATATGGAGTGGGATTACTTTCTCCAAGTGGAGTTGAAGGCCTCAAAGAGAAACCTCATTGGAGTTTCGGAATTAAATTGAAAGTGTTTCTTGAAGGTGGATTAAGGAAGGCATTTGATTTGAGGTTAAATCTTTTCCAACCCCGGGAGGATGATGCGCCACGGATTTGCCAGTTTTCAAAAATAATTCCATAGAAATTTTTTAACTGATTTTCAAGTATTTATTTTGTAGGTCTTCATGGGGGAACATGCATTAAGGAAATCAATATCTTAAATTCAGCATCCACTTACATTGTCACATTCTTCAAGGTGAGGTATAAATGGAAAATCAAGCACACGTCCATGAATTATTGGACTTTCCACAAAAGCTGCCATAAAACTGACCTCTGAGGATTCATTAGCATATTCAACCACCTTGCCAATGTTATTTCAATACGTGGCTTCATGAAGAATATAGCTAACATCTCAAGGTTTCTAGAATGGGCTAGACCGCAAAATTTGGACGTTGTTTGTGTGGTCAACCGATTCAATTACAGAGAGACTCTTTCTCACAAGAAAATTGAGCTCAAGGCCCAATCCAAGAACCACTCTTTATTTCCTATTTTCTTGATTTCCTATTTTATTTTAGAAATTTTGCCTAATTATAGTTTTCGAAAACATTCCTAATTATAGTTTTAGAAAGTTTTCCTAATGATAGTTTTAAAAAATTTTCCTAATTATAGTTTTAGAAAGATTTCTTAATTATAATTTTAGAAAGTTTTCATAATTATAGTTTTAATAAGGTTTCCTAATTATTGTTTTAGAGAGGTACTATTTAAGCATTCTTATATAATAACATTGAGTAGTTAAATTTGATGAATATTTGTTGAAGTTTTTATCCTCACCCGAAGTTTGTAAGCATCTCGTGGCGCGCCTTGTTTTTTGTTCTTCAACAATTGTTTTCCAATATTGTAAGTTTTGTGGAAAACTCTTGTCATATGACCTTCTCTACTTTCTTAGTTGATAGTAGGCATTCTCATCAAAGTTACAAAAACTCTTATATTCAGATTGTTGGAGTGTTCTTTATCCGAAGCAACCAAAATCGCATAGATGCACAAGTTAGCGCCTATCGGACCAACGTTTGGTTTTTCTATCATAACTTCTTCAATTCCGTATATTTTTATCTGAAATTTTTCGAAATTGTTCTTAACAACTCAAGTACACTTGTGTAAGTTTTTGTGAATTTTGGAGTTAACTTTTACGTGAAATTTTTGCTTGGAATCTTGTGAACTTTCGGTGATTATCAATTGGATATCCAAGAGAAATCGAGTGCTTCTGCTTAAACACAAGTTGCCATACTTGAATTTTATCAGAATATGTTAAGGATGTTACAGTGATCATCAAATACATTAGCACTAAGTTAATGATTGTTGATCTTTTAATTAAAGGCATGTCATCGTCAAAATTTAAGGATCATATAGAAAAAATTGGACTTGGTTCCTCTATGTAAGTTTTCTTTGTAAGAACAAATATTGATGTAACTTTTCATATAACATTTCTCATATTAATGTTTAATATGTGCATATTTGTTTTGATAAAAAAATTTTAAAATATCGCCATGATTCATGTATTACGTTTACTTACTAAAAAATAATATAAAACATAGACAAGAGAGAATATTAGCAGTTTAACATAGTAATTGCCTAGTAGTCTAGTTTGCCATGTATGTGTTATGGTTTTCCAGTGTAACGCCCTGAAAACCTACCCGTTTCCAGTTCGTTCACTGCTCCGACACCACATCTGTAACACCCCCGAGTCATACTCGAACCCAGTTCACCAACCGTACACTTAGTTGTTTCCTCGATAAATTTCTTATCAAATTAAAAACTTTTAGTCCCTCGACTCAAAACGACCCCCTTGAAAAAAAATATTTAAGAACGCCGCAGCGAAAAACTCAATTAAAATCAGTTTAAATAAACTTCACTTTTTAAAACATAGAAATAAAGAAACCGGTCGACACCTTAATTCTCTCTGCCCGCACAGGTCGAACCCTGCGATCGACACTCCCACTGATTCTCCACCAACCGGTCGACACCGACAGTCACCGGTCGACGCTTCATTCCTCTTTGCCCACACAGATCGAACCCCACGATCGACACTCTCATTGATTTTACATTAACCAGTCGACAGCCACAATCGACGGTCGACACCTCATTTCTCTCGGCCCGCACAGGTCAAACCACGCGGTCGACACTCACATTCCATTTTACACTGACCGGTCGACATCTATGGACTTCGGTCGACACTTTGCACCAGCAATATAAAAATAACACCAGTTCGAAAGAAAACGGACGACGAAAACTTCCACGATTAAAACCATGAAATAAAAACCTGTATTTTTAAGACAACATTTCTTCAAGTAGTTTTAAAAACACAACCTTACACCAATCAAGACTATCATCGTGCCAAACAAACCTATATCCTCAAAATCTATACACTTGACATATACCTCGCAAAATACAATCCAAAAGAACCACCATCTAGCCTCGCTCCACGGGTCGGGTCGCCATGACGAACTCCCCCTGCCGGCACATAGTAGCACGCTTCCAACCGCCTTCTCATCCTGTCTGGGCTCTCGTAACTCACCCGCTGGAATCTCTGCACCTACACCACGGAACACACAACATAAGCCTAACGCTCAGTAAGTAGTGCAATATGAAACGTAAAATGACAATGCAATCCTATCACACGCAGTCTCTACACTCTCGCTCGTGTTGTCACAACCGGTGCCACATTGTACAGCCACACCATAATGAGGAAGGACTCTCTCTCGCCACCTCACACTCTAGCACGACGCCATTGTCCTGGTTCCTCCAGCAACGAGGCCCCAAAACCGTACACACGCGTCACTCCACATACCGCAACCATTCCAGGGTGAGACTGGACGCACTCGCCACACTACCCCCTGGCACGTCGCCACCGTCCCGGTTCCTCCAACAATAGGGCCATAGTTGACCACAACCACACACACACTGCAGCAGCCATCCCAGGGTGAGGCTGGAGGCACTCACCACACTACCCCCTGGCACGTCGCCACCGTCCTGGTTCCTCCAGCAACGAGGCCTAGCTGCCCACACACACATCGTTCTCACCGCCACACATTACACTTCACACTCGCACATAAAACAATGCTCAAATTCATTTTCATTCCTTTTTCAAAACATGATGTGTAGCACCCCGAGAACCCACATGTTCCCAATGTGCTCACTATGCCTACACATTATGACATATAGAGACTCGACGCAAACTCACTTAATTTAATACCACTTTCATTTTCAAATCATAATCAAAAGAACATTTGTAAGTATAAAATTTTTGACTCGATTCAAAAACGACTCGCGCCCCGAAGAGGGAACACGAAATCCTCAATATAAATACGCAGCAAAAAAGGACAATTTAAAAGAGTTTTGAGTTAAAAATAAGATGACAAGACTTGAAATTCTAGGAAAGAGTCCAACACACGCCTCACGTTTCCCGACTCAATGCCGTGCATCCGAGCAGTGGCACCGCGCGCCCATGGTCACGCGCCGCGCGCGCTAACTCGATCTACGAGCCGCGCGCCCGCGTCTCCACTTTGGCGCCCCGCGCGCACCCTCCTGGCGCCGTGCCGCCAATTCGACACCTCCGCGTCACGCGCACACCCACAGTGCCACGTGCCCCACGCATCCTTCCTCCGTGCAGCACATCCGCACGCACGTCCTCATCTGACGCCGCACGACCAGCATGCACTCGTAGGGCCGCGTGCCCCGCGTGCCTGCAGTCATGCCACGCTCCTGCGCACACCGCCACTCCCTTCGCGCCTCACCACGCACACCCAGACCTATTCCGAAGCCCCTCGACTCCCCAACCTTTCTCCCAAAATTTTGGCAGAATAACGGTTAAAAACTGGCTATCCCAAAAACTCTAACCCTGCACACAGTTCACCAAAAAATTTCCAAGAGTATCCCTCCATCAAACTATCAAGAGATCCCCATAACAAAAATCAAAGTTTAAAGACAACGATCTCCATCAACTATAAATGAAGAAAGTCCACAGCATAGAGCAATGACATACTCCAACATATAACAGTACACACGCGTCTCCAAAACACCACAAACACTCTATACAATCATGTACAATCGACGCCTATACGAACTCATCTGGCCACATAAATATCCCGGCATAAAGCAAACAACCCAAGCAAATCTCACCACCAGCTACCATCTCCAAGAGTCGAGTCACCCTAACAATCTGCCGTCTGGTGCCTCGGTCTCATGTCGTCAACCGTCCTACGCCTCAGGACTAGGCTCTCGGGGCTCACCAGCGACAATACCTGCACCTATACCATAGAAGACACATCATAAGCCTAACGCTCAGTAAGTAATGCAATATGAAAGTAAAAATCGACAATGTAATTCTATCACATGCAGTCTCTACATACACACTCATGTTGTCACATCTGTGACGCGTAGTGCAGCATCATCAGGGTGATAATGAACCTAGCGCCACCCTACACCCTGACACGTCGCCACCGTCCCAGACTCCCCAGCAACGAGACCCACAAACTACACACACGCATCACCACACAGCAACCACATCAAGATGAGGGTGAACCTCGCGCCGGCCTTCCCAGCAACGGGGCCACAGTTGCCACACACACATATTTCGCGATAGCCCAGCCGACCTACTTCTCGAGTGGAATCCGCGACTGGTGTTGCACCGGCTCACCACGCACACTCTGCCCTATTCCGTACCCTCTCGACTCCCCGACCTTTCACCCAAAAATTTGGCAGAGTAACGCCTAAAAACTGGTCATCCCAAAATTCAAAACACGAACACAGTTCACCAGAAAACTTTAAAAAAAATATCCATCCATGAAACTATCTAGAGAATCCCCATAGTAAAATCGAAGTTTAAAGACAACGAAATCCATCAACTACAAATGAAGAAACTTCACAGTATAGAGCAATGACATACTCCAACATATAAAAGTGCACACGCATCTCCAAAACACCACAAACGCTCTATACAATCTTGTACAACTGACGACTATACGAACTCATCTGACCACATAAATATCTCAACACAAAGTAACAACCCGAGTAAAGTTCACCACCACTTACCATCTCCACAGGTCGGGTCGCCCTAACAATCCGTCGTACGGTGCCTCGGTCGCGCACTGCCAACCGTCCTACACCTCAGTACTAGGCTCTCGGGGCTCACCAGCAACAACGTCTGCACCTATACCATAGAACACATATCATAAGCCTAACGCTCAGTAAGTAATGCGATATGAAAGTAAAAATCGATAATGCAATCCTATCACATGCAGTCTCTACACTCACACTCATGTTGTCACATCTGTGACGCGTAGTGCAATCGCTCTAGTGTGAGAATGAACCTAACGCCACCTTACACCCTAACACGTCGCCACCGTCCCGGACTCCCTAGCAACGGGGCTCACAAGCTACACACATGCATCACCACACAGCAACCACGTCAGGATAAGGGTGAACCTCGCGCCACACTACACCCCGACGCATCGCCCCCGTCCCGGCCTCCCCAGCAATTGGGCCACAATTGCCCCACACACACATTTCACGACAGCCCAGCCGACCCACTCCTCGAGCAGAATCCGCAACTGGTGTTGCACTGGCCCACACACTAGCAAGATCCACGGTACCACTGTCTATCATCCTCACCGCCGACACATACATGTCGTGTGACTGCCCAGGCGACCCACTACTCGAGCAAAATCCACAGTTGGTTACGCACCGCCCACACACTAACGGGATCTGCGGTACCAACACCACGCGTCTCACCACTTACTCAAAATATGTTCAAAACTATTTTCGTTCCCTTTTTAAAACATGATGCATATCAAACAATACACACACACATCACAATCAACAACTAAATCCTAAAGTTCCACAGTGTAGGCCCACCTGGACAAAACACATGCATGCACTACTTACCAGGCGTCTTAAGCTTACTCGACGCACAGCTTCGCCTAAACGCCTCAACCTAAAACATAAACAATCGTCCATCAATCTTCGCACCAAAATTCACTAAACACTCTAAGAATCACATCTCTCAACTAAATCCATAAAATTCTAACTAAAACGGGTCACTAATTCGGTTCAGCCGAAAACCAGCCTAAACTTTGGACGCGCATAAGTTTTGCGTCCGTTATCAAAATCGAGCAATTCAATGGGCTAAACGCTCCTCTAGGAACCTAATTTAACACGCTTAGATAGATTGTAAAACGGTAAGCCGCAGCTAGGTGAAAAACACCAAAAACTGAATTTGCCCTTCACCCAAATTTCACATCTTCGTTCCCCTCAACCAAAACTCACTCAAAACTTGCGTTACGCACTAAAATCAACAACGCTAATATCACGCATCACAATTCCACTAAAAACGCTCAATAATTCAACTCGATCTAAAACTCGACATAAACTTCCGACGCGCATAAATTTTGCATCAAACATCGAAATCGAACGATTCTAGTGGCCAAACGTTCCTCTAACAACCTAATTTAACCCATAAAAACAAAATTTAAAATGAATAACTGAAGCTAGGCCGAAACACCCAAAAACAGAGTCTGCTTTTACACGAAAAAAAAAAGACTGAATTTCAACATTAACCCGATTTTCCATAATTTCTCCGCCAATCAATCACATTCTAATCTATTAAATATGAACTAACCATAATTAAAGGTTTCCAATTCAGAAAACTTGAATTGGAAATCCCAACCCCTCGGTTTTTCAAGCAAAATCGATGCTCCCCACCACAATTCCTTAACCCAACAATTTTCACCAATTTCCGCCATCAATCGGCTGAAAAGGATAGCATCACGCACTCCCCACCTCGGCCAACAGAACAGAGAGAGAAAGCAGGGGGGACCCTATGAGCTCTAGGCTCTGCTGCCCACGGTCACGCGACACATGCGCAGCTTAAAACCGACCCAACACTCAGCCTAACATTCGAAAAAATTGAAGGAAGACAACCATCAACTCGAGCGAACAGAACCAGAGCAGGGGATGAAGTATACCTTCAGTCTTCAGCTCGGGAAACCAAACTCATCTCCACCATAGTCCTCTCGGCTAACCAGCGTTCGGTTCTCCTCCATCGTCGGTGTCGACAGGTCGTCGTGCTCCCTCTTCCTCTCCTGGTTTTGTCTCGTTCCCCGTCGCTCTCTCGGGTGTCGACGTCCAACAACCAAATGGCTTCCTCCCGAAGCCATTCGGTTGTTTTAAATTTTTTTTTTAAATTATAAATTAATTTACTAAAACGCCCTCACGTGTTTTAACCGTCCGTAACTTCGTTACATTCTCATCCTCCTGACTTTAAAACTTCATAAATGTTTCTACGAATTTATGATGACCCAGATGTGTACGTATGAAGACGACTGCAGGGCAAATCTTGAGGAATGATGTGACGTAACGCCTCAAGTCTAGGCAAATCCTGGGTCGATGAAAGGAGGTCGTCACAATCCCACATCGCTTGAGGGAGGTATATGGAAATGAAATATATGTAAGGAAATCCTCCCAAGATATTAAGACGTGTTTTGGAGTATAATTGGCAACGGATTCCATAAGAACTCCGAAGTTAAAAGTGCTTCAGCGAGAGCAGTACCAGATTGGGTGACCGATTGGGAAGTATTCGCCAAACAAATCCGTGAGGCGAGGATATTAGGCTACACGGCCAAATCCCCATAGCGGACAATATCTTACTGGGAAAAGGGATCGTTACAAATGGTATCAGAGCCTGTACCCAACCGAAAATGTGGCCAACGATGACGTTGGGCCCCGAGGGGATGTAATTGTGATGACTCGGATATGTACGTATGAAGATGATTGCGGGGCAAACCTCGAGGGACGGCGTGACATAACGCCTCGAGTCTAGGCAAATCCCGGGTGGTAGAAAGGGGGTCGTCACAATCCCACATCGCTTGGGGGAGGTATATGGAAATGAAACATATGTAAGGAAATACTCCCAAGATAGTAAGACGTATTTTGAAGCACAATTGGCAACGGATCCCATAAGAACTCCAAAGTTAACAGTACTCCGGCGAAAGCAATACCAGGTTGGGTGATCAACTGGAAAGTCCTCGCCAAACAAATCCGTAAGGGGAGGATATTGGGCTATGGCCTAATTCCCAGAGCAGACAATATCTTACTGAGAAAATGGGTAGTTACAGAATTAAGTCTCGAGCTTCGAAAATAAATTTCCCCGACAAAAGCTTCTCAAAAACTCCAACCAAAACTTAATTTAAATTTCAAAAATAAAAATTTAAGATTCAAAATTTCTCGGGTTATTATATCCCCCCCCTTAAGAATTTTGTCCCTAAAATTTACATACCGAATAAGTCTGGATACTGGCGCTCCATGTGCTCACGCCGCTTCCAAGTAGTCTCCTCCACACTATGATTGCATCATAACACCTTGACCAAAGGGATCTCCTTATTGCACAATACCTTCATGGCCGACTCTAGGATCCTCACTGACCTCTCCTCATAAGTTAGCATCGGTGGATCTCAATATCTTGCTGTGGTACTGCCTGAGAGGGATCGCGCATACACTTTCTCAGCATCGAGACATGGAAAACATCATGGATGCATCCATCGATGAAGGCAACTGGAGCTGGTACGCAGTTCTTCCAATCCTCTTAGCAATCGGGAATAGCCCCAAAAACCAAGGGTTGAGCTTTCCTCGCTTTCCGAACCTAACCACTCCCTTGAACGGCGAGATCTTCAGAAATACCTCATCGCCTTCACTAAACTCCAACTCCCGACGCCTCTGATCTGCATGACTCTTCTGTCGACTCTGAGCTGGTTCAATCCTCTTCCGTATCACGGCAATCTTGTCGACAGTCTGCTGTAAAATCTCAGAACCTATCAATCGGGCCTCCCCAACCTCATCCCAATACAATGGTGACCTGCACTTCCTACCGTAGAGAGCCTTATACGATGTCATACCAATGGTGGACTGGTAACTGTTATTATACGAGAACTCGACTAACAGTAAAAACTTGTTCCAAGCCACCTGAAACTCCAATACACAAGCTCTGAGCATATCCTCCAGAACCTGTATAGTTCGCTCTGACTGCCCGTCGGTTTAAGGATAAAACGTCGTACTGAAATCTAACGTGGTACCCATGGCCTTATACAGACTCCTCTAAAACTTAGACATGAATCTGGGGTCTCGGTCTCAAACAATCGACACTGGAATCCCATGAAGCCTGACTATCTCCTGAATATATAACTGAGCAAACTGATCTATGGTATAAGTCATCTTCACAGGCAAAAAGTGAGATGACTTTGTCAACCTGTCTACAATTACCTAGATAGCATCGTGGCCCTTGGCAGTCCTCGGCAGTCCGACCACAAAATCCATAATAATCCGTTCCCACTTCCACTCTGGTATCGGCAATGGTTAGAGCATCCCAGACGGTCGTTGATGCTCCGCCTTCACCTGCTGGCAGACTATGTAGGTTTCAACATACTCAGCCACAGCTCGCTTCATGTTAGGCCACCAATAGTACCGCTTCAAATCCCTGTACATCTTAGTGCTTCCAGGATGCACAGAGAAAGAAGATGAATGGGCCTCTGATAATATCTCCTTCCTCAGTTCCTCAACCTTCGGGACGTATAACCTATCCCGAAATTTTAGAATCTCGTCCTGCGAATAACTGAGCTCAAAACTAAGACTGGCCTTCATACTCACCTTCAGCTCACTACACTCCGAGTCAATCATCTGTACCTGTCTAATCCTGTCCAGAATAGTAGGCCTCAACGATAAGGCCGAAAGAGTGGCTGCTAAGTCAGACAGTACCTCCAAACTCAAACTCTGCATCTCCATCATTAACTCAACAGGTACTGTCGAAGTCATGGCAGAAGTCGAAGCTGTTACTCGACACAAGGCGTCCGCCACCACATTCGCCTTTCCCGGGTGGTACTTGATCTTCACATCGTAATCCTTGACTAGTTCGAGTCATCTCCTCTGTCTCAAATTCAGCTCCTTCTGCGTGAAAATGTAGCTCAAGCTCTGGTGGTCTGAGAAATCTCACATTGCCGCCCATATAGGTAATGTCTCTAAATCTTGAGTGCGAAAACAACTGCTGCCAGCTCCAAATCGTGAGTGGGATAATTCTGCTCATACGTTTTCAACTGCCTGGACGCATAGGCAATAACTCTCTCACCTTGCATCAAAACGCACACCAAACCAATCCTGGAGGCGTTGCAATAAATACAAAACTTCTTCCCTTCCACCGGCAATTTCAACACAAAAGCTGCCTTTAACTTCCGCTTCAGTGTCTGAAAACTATCTTTACACTTGTCAGTCCATTCGTACTTCACACTCTTTTTGGTTAGCCATGTCAAAGGAGCTGAAATCTTGGAGAACCTTTCAATGAACCTCCGATAATATCCAGCCAACCCCAGAAAACTGCGTATCTCACTAGCACTGGTCTGTCGCAGCCACTCCTTCACAGCCTGAACCTTCACTGTATCAACTGAAATGCCCTTAGAGGAGACAACGTGCCCTAAGAAGTTGATCTTGTCCAGCCCAAACTCGCACTTAGAGAACTTAGCATATTATCGATGTTGGCTCAACGTAGTCAGTACAATCCTCAAGTGCTCTCTGTGCTTCTCCTCACTCCGCGAGTAAATTAGAATGTCGTTGATAAACACTATCACGAATCTATCCAAGTGCTCCTTGAATGCTCGGTTCATCAGATCCATGAAGGTTACTGAGGCATTGGTTAGCCCGAATGACATCACCAAAAACTCATAGTGTCCATACCTCGAAAGGAAGGCAGTCTTCGGGATGTCTTCCTCCCTAGCCTTCAACTGGTAGTAGTCGGACCTCAAATCAATCTTAGAGAACACCTGTGCAACCTGTAACTGGTCAAACAAATCATCTATCCTCGGAAGGGGGTACCTATTCTTCACTGTCAACTTATTTAGCTCCCGATAATCCACACACATACATAAGGGACCCGTCTTTCTTCTTGACAAACAATACCGGCGCACCGCAAGGTGAAAAGCTAGGGTGTAAGAAGCCCTTGTCTGTCAACTCCTCGAGTTGCACCTTTAATTCCTTCAACTCTGTAGGCGCCAACTTGTACGGGTTCTTGCACATTGGCTCAGCTCTAGGGTACACATCAATGACGAACTCGATCTCCTGGTCTGGGGGTAGACCAGGCAGATCCTCTAGAAGCACCTCTGGAAACTATTGCACTACATAAACATCCTGAAGCTGAACCCCACCCTGTAACTGTACATCCACTACACTGGCCAAGAAACGCATGCATCCATTACGTAACAACTGTTGGGCTCTCAAAGCAAACACAACGGGAATCCTGTTCAGACCCTTCCCTGCCCTGAACGAGTAGCTCTCCCCACTCGAAAGTCGAAAGTGAATCTATCTGGTCCTACACTTTATCGTGGCAAAATGTCTGAACAGTCAATCCATTACCAAAATCACTTCATACCCCTTCATGTCGAGTATGATCAGATCTGCATATAGTTGTCTTCCTCCCACAGTCACCACATCCCCCCGAACCATCTGATCAGAATACAGCCGCTCTCCTGACGACAATAGTACATCGTAAAATTGTCCCTAGTAATCAAGCCTAGGTTTGCCTTGACTACGAAGGCGGTAGACACAAACGAGTGCGTAGCATCCGTATCAACAAGTGTATAAGTAGTCATGCCTGATATAAGAATGCTACCTGAAATGACTGATGGCTGGGCAGCATCATCCGGCTCAAAAAAGGCAAAGACCCTCGGTGTAACTCTCGCTGACGTCTTGCTCAAAGCCGGGCATCTGTTGGCAAAGTGTCCCACCTCATTGCAATTGAAGCAACGGTTCTGACGCGGCTTCTGGCACTCTCTAGACATGTGGCCCACCTCGCCACAGTTATAACACCCCATTGGGCCCACTCTGCCCTCGCCAGGGTTACTTCTCTGACACTTTGGGCACACCGGATACTGTCCCGATCCCTGTGGCCTCTTGTTGTTTCCTTGGCTGCCTCTTGTTGTTTCCTTGGCCGCTGGAACTGTCACTAAGCTTCTTCAGACCTTTCTGCAAGGACACCCGCTCCCCACTCGACTGTGGCAGTGACTCTATAAATGATCTCCGAGGCTGCTCCTTAGGTACCTCTCTATAACTAGAAAGCTTTGCCCGAGCCTCCTCAATATCCAGGGCCTTCGCTACCACCTCCTCGTATGGCATATCTCGAGTCTCCGCAATCCGTATGCCCATATAGATATCTGGCTTCAGGCCCTGTACAAACTGGTGTACCTTATTTTCGTCGAGGCGCACCAAATGCCGCGCAAACAACGACAAGGCCTCAAACTGTCGGACATACTCAGCCACAGTGCCTGTCTGCCTCAACTGTGCAAACTCCACCATCTTTCGTGTTCTGATAGAGTGGCTGAAATACTTACCGAAGAACACTAACTTGAACTCCTCCCAGGTCATGGTCCCCACGTCCCTCGTGGCCACTATAGTATCCCACCAATGGCTAGCATTCTTGGCCAGATAGAATGTCGCACTAGACACCTTGTCCTGCTCCTCCACCTTAGCATAACTCATCATCCTCTCCATGCTCCGCATCCACTCCTCAGCACTGAGAGGATCCAGAGATGACCCGTCAAAAGTCGGGGGTCCAAGTCTGTGCAGCCTATCACCCTCTCTGTCAGACGAACCTTGGGCATTAGACTGGCCCTGGTTGTCCCTGCTCATAAATCTCTCCAGCTGCTGAGACTAGCGATGGACTAACTCAATAAGCTGCCGACCGGTATCATCCATGTCGCCCACAGCTCTATGCGTTTCCCTTCGTGGTCCACCTCAACCTCTAGTCGCTCCAGACATTTTCTATCCTTAAAATATACAAAACTCACATCAGTATTACAATAAAATTAAATCTAAATACTTACAGTTGGTGGAGCGCTCCTGTGCAACGGCTGGCAGTGTTAGGTAATCCTCTGAACGACGTCGACCTCGTGGCTCTGATACTATAACTGTAACACCCTGAGAACTCACACGTTACCGGTGCGCTCACTACGTTTACACACTATGACATACAAAGACCTGACGCGAACACACTTAATTTAATATCACTTTCATTTTCAAATCATATGCAAAAGAACATTTGTAAGTATAAAAATTTTCGACTTGATTCCAAAACGACTCACGCCTTGAAGAGGGAACACGTAATCCTCAATATAAATACGTAGCAAAAAAAGACAATTTAAAAGAGTTTTAAGTTAAAAAAAAGACGACAAGACTTGAAATTCTGAGACGGAATCCAACACACGCCTCGCGCTACCCGACTCAATGTCGCGCGCCCGAGTAGCGGCGCCGCGTGCCAACTCGACACCGCTGCGTCACGCGCACACCCACAGCGCCACGTGCCTCACGCTCCCTGCTTCCGTGCAGCACGTCCGCAAGCACACCTTCACCTGACACCGCACGACCCGCGCGCATTCGCAGGGCCGCGTGCCCCGCGTGCCTTAGGTCACGCCACGCTCCTGCGCACACCACCACTCTCTTCGCGCCTCACCGCGCACACTCCGACCTATTTCGTACCCTCTCGACTCCCCGACCTTTTTCCTGAAAATTCAGCAGAGTAACGCCTAAAAACTAACTATTCCAAAATTCAAACCCTGCACAGAGTTCACCAGAAAACTTCAAAAAAAATATTCATCCATCAAAACTATCCAAAGAATCCCCATAACAAAATCGAAGTTTAAAGACAACGAAATCCATCAACTACAAATGAAGAAAGTCCACAGTATAGAGCAATGACATACTCCAACATATAAAAGTACACACGCGTCTCCAAAACACCACAAACGCTCTATACAATCCTATACAACCGACACCTATACGAACTCATCTGACCACATAAATATCCCGACACAAAGCAACAACCCGAGTAACTCTCACAACCACCTACCATCTCCATAGGTCGGGTCGCCCTAACAATCCGCCCTCCGGTGCCTCGGTCGCGCACCGCCAACAGTCCTACACCTTAAAACTAGGCTCTCCGGGCTCACCAGTAAAAACGTCTGCACCTACACCATAGAACACATATTATAAGTGTAACGCCCAGTAAATAATACGATATGAAAGTAAAAATCGACAATGCAATTCTATCACATGCAGTTTCTATACTCACACTCATGTTGTCACATCTGTGACGCGTAGTGCAGTCGCACCAGGATGAGAATGAACCTAGCGCCACCCTACACCCTGACACGTCGCCACCGTCCCGGACTCCCTACCAACGAGGCCCACAAGCTACACACGCATCACCACACAGCAACTACGTCAGGATGAGAGTGAACCTCGCTCCACACTACACCCTGACGCGTCGCCCCCGTCCGAGCCTCCCCAGCAACGGGGCCACAATTGCCCCACACACACATTTCGCGATAGCCCAGCCGGCCCACTCCTCGAGCGAAATCCGCGATTGGTGTTGCACCGGCCCACACACTAGCAGGATCTGCGGTATCACTGTCTATCATCCTCACCACCGACACATACACATTGGGTGACGGCCCAGCCGGCCCACTTCTCGAGTGAAATCTGTAGTTGGTTCCGCACTGGCACACACACTAGCATGATCCACAGTACCACCGCCACGCGTCTCACCACTTACTCAAAATATGTTCAAAACCATTTTCGTTCCCTTTTTAAAACATGATGCATGTCAAACAATACACACACATACCACAATCAACAACATAAATTCTAAAGTTCCACGGTGTAAACCCACCTGGGCAAAACACATGCATGCACTACTTACCTGGCATCCTAAACTTACTCGACGCACAGCTTCCCCTAAACGCCTCAACCTAAAACTTAAACAATCGCTCATCAATCTTCGTATCAAAATTCACTAAATACGCTAAGAACCACATCTCTCAACTATATCCATGAAATTCCAACTAAAACCGTTCACAAATTCTGTTCGGCCGAAAACTAGCCTAAACTTCGGACGCGAATAACTCTGCGTTATCGGAATCGAGTGATTCAAGGGGCTAAACACTCCTCTAGGAACCTAGTTTAACACGCTAAAACGAATTTTAAAACGGTAAGTTGCAGCTAGGTGGAAAACACCAAAAATTGAATCTGCCCTTCACCCAAATTTCACATCTCCGTTCCCCTCAACCAAACCTCACTCAAAACTCGCCTTACGCACTAAAATCAACTACGTTAATATCACGTGTCACAATTCCACTAAAAACGTTCAATAATTCGATCGATTTAAAATTCAATATAAACTTTCGACGTGCATAACTTTTGCGTCGGATATCGGAATCGAACGATTCCAGCTGCCAAACGTTCCTCTAACAACCTAGTTGAACCTACAAAAACAGAATTTAATACGAATAACGGAAGATAGGCCGAAACCCCCAAAAACAGAGTCTGTTTTTACACAAAAAAATCTGAATTTCAACATTAACCCGATTTTCACCAATTTCTCCGCCAATCAATCACATTCTAATCTATTAAGTATGAACTAACCATAATTGAAGGTTTCCTTAGAAAACTTGAATTGAAAATCCCAACCTCTTGATTTTTCAAAACCGATGCTCCTCACCACAATTCCTTAAGCTAACAATTCTCACCAATTTCTACCATCAATCGACCAAAAAGGAGAGCATCACGCACTCCCCACCTCAGCCAAGAAAACAAAGAGAGAAAGTAGGGGGGACCCACCGAGCTCTCGGCTCTGGGCTCTGCTGCCCACGGTCACGCGACACGCACAACCTAAAACTGACCCAACACTCAGCCTAACATTTGGAAAAATTGAAGGAAGACGACCATCACTCGGGTGAACAGAACCAGAGCAGGGGAGGAAGTATACCCTCAGTCTTTAGCTCGGGAAACCGAACTCGTCTCCACCACAGTCCTCTCGGCTAACCGACGTTCGGTTCTCCTCCGTCGACAGGTTGTCGTGCTCACTCTCCCTCTCCCGATTTTCTCTCGTTCCCCGTCACTCTCTCGGGTGTCGACGTCCAACAGCCGAATGGCTTTTTCCTGAAGCCGTTCGGTTGTTTTAATTTTTTTTTTAAATTATAAATTAATTTACTAAAACACCCTTACGTGTTTTAACCATCCGTAATTTCGTTAAATTCTCGTCGTTCTGACTTTAAAATTTCACAAATGTTTCTACGAATTAATTCCCGAGCTTCGAAAATAAATTTCCCTGCCAAAAGCTTCCTGAAAACTCCAACCAAAACTTAATTTAAATTTTGAAAATATAAATTTAATATTCAAAATTTCTTGGTTTATTACACCTTGTCCCACATAAGCAGTATCGATCAAGGTGAAACAAGGCAGGTCCAATCGAATTAAGTTTGATTCAAACCTTCTAAATTTGGCCTAAATAATTTTGAAGCTCTCTCAATTCGATTCAAACCTGACACAAGTTGGCCCTAACCTATATCAAGCAAGGAGTTTTGCTTTGTTTCCCTAAGAGTTTGATAAAATAAAAATGAAAAATGAGATACTCAAAAAAAAATCTATTAAACCAGAATTTAAATTAACTACGAAATAGTTTGTCTAGGGCAAGAACATCATATAAAAGTTGAGCTGAATTATAATATTGTACAGTCAGAATTCAAGTAAGTAACTATACTACTTTTAAACATTTCTTTCGATGTGTGTAAATTTTCTACCACAAAGCATAATATGCAAAGTGTTTTCTTTTATACTCATTTTTATTAAATTATTTTATTCACATATTTTATTAAGACACGTGTTTAGACATTGACATAAAAATATAAAAATAAATCATTTATAAGAAGTAACGAATGAATGTAAAATGCATGAAACTAGTAAAGTTGATGAATTTAGGTTGGTTGTCTTAGACAATAAGTTCCGTTCACCGAGTTAAAGAATTCGACGTGGTGACTAATGGTTAAATTGTTTAAGACAAGACAACTAATGAAATTTTATAAGAGCAAGAAATTGTTGTTTTTCAAAAAGGTTATCGAGTTTAAACTGTTTAAGATTGGAAAACTAATGAAACTTTATGACAGTAAAAAACCATTAGTTGTCGGAGAACTTACCACAGTAAATAATTATACATGAGTTAGAGTTGAATTGCCTAAGATATTATAGATTGATAAAAACTTATGAAAATAAGAAATCATGGGTTATCGAAGAACCAACTATACGAATGAATTCAACATAACCATGGTAAGGTCAAAATATCTTAGAAATTTCAATTTTATGTAACTTTTAACCATTAAACTCGGCTAATATATTCATTTAATTTCTATGCTTGTTTTGCTTACTATGATTATTTTCTTACAATCATATATGTGCATTTTAAACTAAAGAGAAATTGATATCGGTTGAGGATCTTCAAATTGCGAACCAACATACAAATGAAGGCATTGGTGATGCCTTAGTGGAACTAGAGAAGTAGATTTAATTTATTTTTTCGATTTACCGCTTTTAATAATTAATTTTTTTAAAGTCAATCAATATTTGACTCCCATTATTAATAATAACAATAATAATAATAATAATAATAAATGAGGTCTTATTTTTCTTAATAATTGATCTACATATAATTAATAGGTGATCACGGATGAAGTTAAAATATTAAGAGTTTTTCTGCATAGTTTAAGGTTAAATTATTTGATCTAAAGCTTTCTATAATATCCAAAAAATTATCGTATATTTTAATTTTCAGCACTCAATAAACTAGACTATTTTAATGGATTTGAGAATTTTATAGCAAAAACGATAAATTAAGAGATGAAAGGAATGAAGAAAGGTGAAGAAAAAGTAAGAAAAAGAAAGCTTTGAAAAGTCAAATGGTTAGTAAAGAAAAATCAACATTCTCCTCCTCTCATACGTACGCATACATCCCTTGGGTTAGGTTATTTGACCTTATCCCTTAAAAAGAAGAAAGAAGGAAAGAAGAGAACAGAAAACTCTTCAACCTTCCCCCACCTCCCCCCCCTCGCTGGATAACTTCTCCGCTTTTAGACGATTCAAGGTAAAAAATTTGATTTATGCTATATTGATGCAAGTTTGTTGGATAAATGTTTGACATTTGATAAAATAGTTGGATTTTACTGAGGATAATGAATCCTAACGTGTGATGCATGAAAATTGTTGGGATTTCTCTATTTCTGGGTTGTTTTGATGTTTAATTGGATTTGAATACTCGTTGGTAGACTTAAATAGAGGAAATCATGGAATTGTACAATTTGGATCAAAAGTGGTGAATTACAAGGTAGTTTTCCATTCTGTAATTTCGATCCATTGAATTAGTTTTATTTGATAAATTGAATTAAGCATGTTAAAGTAGACAATTTGAGGAGTCCATAGCCTTTGGAATTTTTGAATTCGGATATGTATAAGTTATGCGATTTTGAAATTCGTAGTCAATTTGAAGAAGATTCTGAGATTTAGGTTATTGGATACGTTTTGATGTATATTGTTTGATTCCTATATTTTAGGTTTGTAAATCAAAAATGAAGTTGATCAATTGTCTAATTTTGAGCTCAGGACGCGAGGTAAGTACATGTTTGGATGCGTTTTGGCCGATTGGCCTATACCACAAAGAGTTAGGACGTTGATGGCTAGACTGAGGAAAATTGGAGATTTATAGTTTTCGAGAATTTTGGTTTGAGTAGAGATTTTAGGTTGTGAGTTATTTATGATAGTCTTTATTATTTATTGATAGATTTGTTTATTAGTTTATTTATATTACGTTTACAGCATTTGAGGTTATGTATAATAATGCTTTCATGCATCATGGTTTTCCAAATCATAGAAAACGATTTTATGCATACGTTTTCATGTAAACAGAACAGAAAGAATACAGTAAAGTATGCTACGTAAATAGTCATTCTGGGTAGGGAACTGAGTTTGGCCGTTCCGTCAAACGGACTGTCAGGTGTGTCATTCCACTTTTCCTAAAGTGCGTTTGTCGTCTCGTCGGGTGGACAATCAGTCAGGCCATCTCTGTAATGCCCCGAAAACCCTACACAGTTCCCGGTTTGCTCACTACTACTACTCACTCAACTACGCTCAAAAAAATTCAAGTAAAAATTTAAAACTTTGTTCCTCGACTTAAAACGACACATTTGAAAAAGTTTGAAAACGTTGCAGCGGAAGACTTTTATTGAAAATTAAATTAAATAAAAGTCAAGTTTTCTGAAACACAAAAAAAAACTCATTTTTGGTCGACCTCTATGGCACTGGTCGACACTTCATTTGTCTCGGCCAGCACAGGTCGACCCTCGTGGTCCACTCCCTTCTACTCACTTCTCGGATCAGTCGACACTTTACTTTAGCGGTCAACACCTTAATCCTTTCTGTCCTCACAAGTCAACCCTCGCTGTCGACACCTCTATCGTTTTTACATTAAGCGGTCGACACTTGTTGTTAGCGATCGACACTACATTCCTCTTTGTCCGAGTAGGTCGATCCAAGCGGTCGACACTTACGGGGTTTGGTCGACCCCTTTACCTACAGGTCGACACCCCGTACTCGTTTGTACGCTGAGCGGTCGACACTTTCAGACACAGATCGACACTTCCTTCACAGATTTCATAAAAATCTTTAAACTCCTCAAAAACCACCAAATTTTGACTTAATGCTAAAAATAACAAAACGATCAATCTCCAATCAACTCCAAATTGCTATATACATCAAAACTACTACCAAACCTTTTAAATCCATTTACTATTCAAAACAACTCAAAATGACTCCAACTCGACCCCTAAACCCGTACCTACGGACACCGTGTCAAAATGACCTAACAACTTATAACACCGGAAATTTTTCCGCTAAAACTAATTTTTGAATTTATAAAATTGTAATCGGCGGAGTTTTGGTCAGAATTGAGAGCGGCGAATTTCTACCCATAAGTAAAAGATTATTTTAAGGCTAATGGAGGAGACAAAAATTTAAAAATCCAACCGGAATCGGACCATATAACAGATTTATTAAACGATTAGAGTTTGAGGGCGGTTTAATAATTAGGTAATTATAATTATTATTATTTTAAAAAAATAAATAAATAAAATGAAGTAAAACATAGGGGAGGAACAAGTATTGGAAAAGTTATGAATTTTTGAAATTAGTCGAAAATTGAGTTGGATTTCGGGTGTAGTAGAGAGTTTGATTTCGTACGAGTTATGATTTTCAATCTATGAATTTATTAGTTGAACGAAGTAGAATTGATGAATGTGTGATTTTATAGGTTTTCCAGTTTAACGAGCAGTCTACGAAATCTGAGTTGCTAAGGATGCCAGGTAAATAATGTAATAGGAGTTTTTGCCTTCGAGTCTACATCACAGTTCAGTAGGATGCATTGCTTGTTTATTTTATGTTATACTTTCATGGTTGTGCATCATTGTTTTAAAGTAGGAGAACGAGACGAAAATGAATTTTCTTGTATCTATGAGACGAAAATAGTAGGATGTGAGTAGTGAAAAACGAAATTGAGAAGATACGTAAGTAGATAATGAAGGTGGGGTTGATTGGCATGGTCCTATGAGGGGGGTCGTGAGGTATGTCATTTCTTCCCTCGCTTAACGTGGTGGCTCTGGTCTTATAAGGGGGATTGCGAGGAATACCACTTTACTAAGCCAAGGTTGGCTCTGTCCTATAAGGGGGACCGTGAGATGGGTCACCTTGGTCTAGCGCGTAAAGAAGAACCCATTAGTAAGAATATGTAAGAAAGAGACAAAAACGAAAGTAGAGACGAAACTGTAGAAACTGCATGTGTTAAGGGGTGTTTGATTTAGTGTTTGTTTATGTGTATTACTTACTTAGCTTTAGGATAATAGTTTAGTTCTGTAATGTAAATGATGAAGTGATAGCTGGTGAGTACTCAAAGCGAGCCCAGGACTAGGAGGTAGTTGGAGGAGCACGCTCGTGGATGATCCGGCTGGCTGTTAGGGTAATTTGGACGCGGTATTCATAGGTACAGGTGTAGAGGTCGAGTCGGAGTCGTTTTGAGTCATTTTGTAAAGAAAATAAATTTCAAATGTTCAGTAGTAGTCTGGATGTATTTAACGACTTTTGGTTGATTGTGAGAATGATGGTTTTTGTTGTTTTTAACGTCGAGTCGAAATGGATCATATTAGGAAAAATTGAGGTTTTATTGAGATTCTGTGAGGGAAGTGTCGACCGATAGGCTTAGTGGTTGACCAGACCCTACAAGTGTCGACCGTGAGGGTCGACCTGCGCGAGCAGAGCCGAAGTAAGTGTCGACCCATGGTTATAGGTATCGACCGGTAGTGTAAAAATGGCAGCGGTGTCGACCGCGAGAGTCGACCTGCACGGACAGAGGGGATCAAAGTGTCGACCTACGGATGTAAGTGTCGACTGAAAATGAAGGAGATGGTAGAGGTGTCGACCGCGAGGGTCGACTAATAGAAACAAAGAGGATTGAAGTGTCGACTGCTAAAGAGAAGTGTCGACCGGTGACGGCAGGGGTCATTCAAAAATGTCTCTTACTGTTTTAAAGACTTGATATTCTATTTAAAATGATTTTTAACCAAAAGTCTTCTGTTGCGAGGTTTTCAGTCAATTTTAAAAGTGTTGTTTCAAGTCGAAAAACAGGTTACAAATTTTTAAACGAATTTTATCAGTGGATCATGAGTAAAAGCAGTGAGTAGTAGTGGTTAGTGAACTAGGAATCGTGGTGGATTTTCGGGTTATGACACAACCGGCCAGATCATCCACGTGTGTCCTCCTCCAACTGCCTCCTAATCTTGTGCTCGCTCTGAGTACTCACCAGCTATCGTTTCGTCACCTACATTACAGAACTCATCTATTAGCCTAATGTTAAGTAAGTAACGCATATAAAATATAATACTGAAAACAACACATCCTAACATATAAAGTCTCTACAGTTTCGTCTCTAGTTTCATTTTTGTCTCTTTCTTACATATTCTTTATCTTCTTACTACTGGGTTCTTCTTACATGCTAGATCAAGGTGATACACCTCGCGGTTCACCTCTGGAGACAAGACCAACCTCAATCTAGTAAAGTAACACACCTTGTGGTCCACCTCTAGGGACAAGGTCATCACGTAAAGCGGAGGAAGAGTGATACACCTCGCGGTCCACCTCTGGGGACAAAACCACTCAACCCCACCTTTCTTATCTTCTTACGTATCTTCTCATTTCATTTGTCTCATCACATCTTACTGTTTCACTTCGTAAAAATATGAAAATTCATTTTCGTTTTGTTCTCATACTTTAAAACCATTAATGCATAATCAGATAAAATATAACATAAATAAACGTGCATGCAACCTACCGATCAATGATGTTAGGCCCGAAAGCAAAGGCACCTACTACACTACTTACTTGGCGTCCTTAGCACCTCGTACTCCGTATACGGCTCACTAACTAAAGAACCTATAAAACCACACATCCATTAATTCTTCTTCGTCCAACTCATAAAACTCTAAGGGAAACAACACTCTCACAACTAATCTAATTAAACTCAAAATCCTACACAATTTTCGACCAAATTCATATTTGCATAACTTATACAATACTCGTCCGATTTGAACGATTCGAAATGCTACGGACTTCTAAGGACGTCTAATTTCTAACGGTTTAATCAAATTTCTAATCCAACACCTATAGCTTGACTGAATGTGGCCGAATAGAAACCGTTCCACAATTCGAGCACTCGACTATCTAAACACTCAATCTTTCCCATAAAATCTCATAATTTATTCGTACTTCCAGCTCAAACACCAACACAAGGATAAAACCAACTTAAACCTCTAAATCTCGTATCTCCCTCTTAAGTTTCACCAAGACTTTCCAACACTCTCACTAACTTCAGTTTTAACACTCGAAACAACTAAAGAACTAATTAACTACTAGAAACTAACTAAAACATATATTAGATTAGAAAATTAACAGAGGAACAAGAGGAATCGTCGGCTGCTAGAAGGAAAAGAGCTAAAAAAGAAGGGTTTCGCATAGGAGGAAGGAGAACTGCCGAGGAAATTGCTTCTTCCTCTCCCTTCTTCTTTCTTTATAATATTAATAATAATAATAAATTTAATTACTATTTTGCTCTCAACCCTTAACTGTTTAATCAAATATATCATTCGGTCCATTTTCGGTCGGAATCTTATAATTTTCTCTTGTCCATTTGCCTCAAAATAATCTTTTACCTAACCGGTTAAATTTTTCACTCTTAATTGCGACTAAAACTATGTCGTTTACCGATACAAAATTTTAAAAATTATTTAACGAAAATTCTGGGCATTACAATCTCCCCTCTAGAATCAAGACCTCATGATTCATGTTATGCAAGAAAATAAAGAACAGATCAGATGCATGTTTTACAAGCAGCATAGCATATCCATGAGCATGCATCTTTTATTTAACATCACTTACTGAGCATTACGCTCATTAGTTTACTTTGTGGTGTAGGTGATCTTATTACAAGTGAGAACGTAGATCCTCAGTACGGTTGACCATGCAGTTGAAGAATGATATCCATGGGGTGTGCTTGTAGCAGTTATGACAATTTTGACCTGTGGACAAGTCTATAGGTATTTTGACGAATGTGTACGGATGGATAAATTTAGAACTTTTAGAAAATACGAATTTGTGGTTTAAAAGGTTTGTTTAAACCTAGTTTTCAGTTTAAATGTGTTTAGAAAAAATGGGTTTACAATTGCTTTAAAGACTTTCGCTAGTTTATTTGAAAAAGCAATATGATTATATAAATTAGAAGAGTTATGTCACGAATGAAAAGGAGAAGCAGGATGATCACCCCTCTACGATGAGGCGATGTATCGTCGACCAGGAGTGACGCATCGCCCCAATCTGTAGATTGGGGCGATGCATATCGCCCCGTGGCGCGTTGCATCGCCCCTGTGGGGCACTACACTCGCTGGAGTAGGGGATACAAGTTGCCCTAGTGAGACGTTGCATCTCCCCGGTAAGGCATTGTATCACCCCACTCGCTGGAGTGGGGGATACAATTCTCCCCAGTGGGGCATTGCATCGCCTCAGTAGGCGTTGTATCGCCCCACTTGCTAAAAGTGGGGATACAAATCGCTCTAGGGGCGATACGTCGCCCCTTGGAGGCAATTGAACAATGATGGGCTATGTTCACGTGAACAGTGCCGAAGAAACAAAATTTTACACATGTTTTCTACGAGATTTTATAAGGGAAGTTTACATGTTTTCAGCTCTTTTAAAAATGTACCGTAATTGTAAAGAATTTTCTTATAAAATTTTATGAAAAGTCAAGTTATTAACTGTCAAATTACAGGGCATTACACTTTCAATGAATTTGATAAATTAGGGTTTACAAGTTACCCAATCAAGTTTAATTTGAGGAGTGAACTGAGAAAACATTTTAGGGTTTGTAAAATCTAAAAAATAGATTTTGCAATTTTTACAGTTATGGTACTTGATAAATATTTAGCACAATACTAAGTAATTCGAAGTATAACTCACGTGCATGCTATGTACATGCGTGTCACAACAAAAATATGTAAAGTATGAAAAGAAAAATTATAAAATATTTAAAAAAATGTATTTTTACTGAACTTATTGCCCTTGAAGATAAATCAAAACATCCACATAAAATACACATAATAGGAGTTGAACAAAATAAACCAACGTCTACAAAAAAAAAATAGTTCTAACATAAAACAAATCAAGACATGAATATACATAGCAAAGAAAAGAACAAATATAAAATAATAATTAATTAAAAGAAGTTAGAGAACAAAATAGAGCAAATAAAATAAATCAAAACACTAATTTTTCTTAAATTCATACTTCTATATATAAATAGAAATTATTCATATTAATTAATGAATGATAGGTGATTGTTGTGTGCAAAAAATGCAATAACATGATTTAATTTAAGGTAATATTAAATGTATAGTCTAATCTTTTATCATAATTTGCAACTTTTATTTTTTTGTAAAATAATCTTTTACAGAGATTATTTATAATTTATTATAATTATAGTGGAATAGGTTTGATTAGCAAACCCAGCCAACAAATCCAACACTATCGTGCAAGTCAAGTTTGGCTCGTTTTGATATAGTATTTGGGTCGCACTAACTTGGTCTAAAAAGATGAGCTGAGGTTAGCATGTCCCAAAATAGGTCAAACAAGCTTACTTGTTAGGCGCCCTACTCACGCCTTGACCTCTCCACCCTGCCTAACCCCAACCACAACCAGAGTCTCTTACCCTTTCTCCCTGGACCTTACCCGAACCCAGCCCAAATTGCCTCTTATTGTTGGGCTCGACTCATCTGGTTCGTTGATTTTGAGAGGGGCTCATTAGTGACGGCTCACTAGACTTGGTTTATTAAAGGTGGTAGCTCGACCGACTCATTCTCTGTCAACAGAGAAGAACAATGGTAGCCCTCCTCTTCTCTGTCTTCTGCCTTTGGTTTTTGTTTCAGCACAATCTGTGTCGTTGTCCTTTTGCTTTCGTCGAATTTTCGTTTGCATTTTCTGAAAGTATTAATCGATTTTCTAAATGTTCTTGCCTCGTCTCTTCTGAAATATTGGTTTTCACATTTGAAATGCTCGTTTGTGTTTTGATTGATTGGTCTTTTGTTGGGTTCAGTTGTTCTTTTCCTACTTCAAGGACTTGGTGGGGAGAGAAGTTACTGTGGAGCTTAAGAACGACCTAGCTATCAGAGGCACCTTGCACTCCGTTGATCAGTACCTCAATATCAAGCTTGAAAACACTAGGGTTGTCGATCAAGACAAGTATCCTCATATGGTACATAGTTTTCTGGAACATGAACTTTTTATTCATTGTTCAATTTATGCATTCATGGGTTTAGGTTTAGGCACGTACGGTAGGTGAAATTGTGGATTGCAAAAGTATCATTGCAATTCAGTTTCTCGAGCTGGGGTTGTTTTACGTATTTCATTCATGATTAAAATGCCAGACTTGGATCTACAAGTTCAATACCGAATCTAACTTGGCCAAAGCTCTTTTTTTGGTTTTTTTTTTAAGATAATAGTCTTTTAAAGAATAAAAAAAAGCACCATGGAGAAGGAAGAAAGAATTTGAAAGTCTTATGGTCTTGATATTTGATGATTGAATTCCTTGGAAAGGATACAACTTTTCAAATTAAACATGCGTCTCTCGTTTCTCCACTTGGTAGGATCTTGCTAAAAAGAAGGATTTGGAAGTCTCAAACATTTGGCATGACTAGTATTAAAGAGTTGAGATGTTTCAATGCGGCTCTTCTTGGTAAGCAGTTTTGGATGTGTGCTTGTGAGCATGAGAGGTGGTGGAGATCAGTGGTAGCGATATGGGGATTAGATTCTTGGTGCTTTACAGTAGCAAAGTGGGAGGCTTCTTATTATAGTTTGTGGCGTAATATTTAAAACATGTGAAATTCTTTACAAAACATAGGAGTTTGAAATTAGCAATTAGAAATGTGGTCAATTTGTTCTGTTGGATCCTTAGAGTGAGTGTAATCTTTTGGAGGTTGATTTTCCAAAGTTCTTTAAAGTGGTCTCGAATAGAGATGCCATATTGGTGGATGGGGTTGGTTTGAGTGACGAAAATATCTAGTAATAAAATGAATCAGTGCATCTCTGTGTTTTTTGGTGTTTGTGAACTAAGAAGAATAAGATCAATATTTTTACCATGAGATGTTTGATTTTGACGCATATAAATGAATTTTTCGTTATACACCTTTTATTTGAAGAGTTGAGTATTTTTTTTTTTATTTTTTGGAACTCATTTTATGTGCATATGGTACATTAATATTGTTAAGTTTGCCTATCAAAATAAAAAATTCTCTTGCTAAAAATATTTTCTTCCATGCTTTTGAATAGGTAATACTATAAGGCAAAGTTTCCTTGTCACTTAATACGAACATCTCCATTAAATTTTTGTGAGCCGTTTGACTATCATGTTCTCATGGATTAGAAAAATTACATGCCTCGAATTTTTCATTCAAGATGTGTTGCTGCTGGCTTCAATTTACTAAGTATTGTTCCTTGCCTTGACCTAAAAAGACTAGAATTAAATTGCTGTTATGTTTTCTTAATCATTATGTTTCTTCACACAAAAACAAAAACCTAATTTCATTTCATCATTGCCCATATTCTTTAATTTTAGTGAGTTCTATTAAAAGTCTCAGGCTAATTCAGTAATATTTTGGTGTTGCAGCTTTCAGTGAGAAATTGTTTTATTCGAGGTTCAGTTGTGAGATATGTCCAATTGCCACCAGATGGGGTCGATGTTGAACTTCTTCACGATGCCACAAGACGCGAAGCTCGAGGGGGCTAATTACGAGCGACATAGGACGGGATCCTAGAAAGTTAAGTTTTACTGGCATCTTTGAAGATGACACATTTTTTTTCATGTGATGTAATGTCTATTTTAGATATTGAATGTACTGTTAAGTTTAGTTGACTGTTTTTGAAGATGTCGCCTTTTTCATGTGATATGATGTCTTTTTCAGATGTAATGGAAGGCATTATGGGGCAATGAATATGATAATTATTTCCTCAAAAGTACGCTATCTTTTCTCAGGTTATGCAATTTTTTTTGTGATTCTGGAGCAAAATAAAAGGTCCTTTGCAGTAGAATTGGACCTTTTTCAAAATGTTTTGCATTCTGATCTTGTGCATTCTAATCATGTGATTGAGTCATGATCATCTGGTTCATCGGCTCATTTTTAGCGGCTTAGATTAATCAGGCTATGACCAAGGTTCCATATCTCGCAAAATCTGTATTTTGCTCGGTAACATGACTGCTGAAACTTCATACAGTCACACTGCTAGACTGATTGAATTTCGTCAGTATGATTGCAGATGGAATAGCTCAATTAATTTCTCGCCATCAAACATATCATCACTAAGACTTCTATATCATGTTCCCTTTTTTTTTTGTTTCGTGGTCAATTATTCGAGATGATACCAATTATTTTGTTTTACAATGTCTTATTAAATATCTTGGTATGATATGCGTTGTTATTTGTGTTTTCTATTATGGATATGGATAACATCTCATAGACAAAAGCTTGTAGATAAGGTTTGGCTAGGTCACATAATATTCTGTATAAGCTTTTCTTGAAGGTTGTTTTGAGATTGATGGTGGGTCGTCCTCTATGGGGGTGGGAAGAGGTCGAGTTTGGTGTTTTTAACAGACTAAGAAATGTGTTGTCTTTGCTTGAACTCATGGTTGAAGTTGGATCCTGAATTATAGCTCCTCGTTGATGTGCAAATCTCCTCAAATATTTGATTAATCTAAACATCCTCTATTATTGGTTATAGGTTTCTTTATTTATACAGGGATTAAACTGGTTTGGAGAAGATGAAATTCAGCTGCCAATGAGTTTCTGTTTTTTGAAAAGAACTGAAATTTGCTGGGAGGCTTGTTTTTCTTTTTCAAGCAGACTCATAGTTTAGAACTGGAAACAGCAACCTTTAACTTGTTGACAAATAGATCTTTACATAGTTTTATGGGGAAATTACAAATTAAAATCTGAATTAAATTTTGAGAGTTGTACATCCTCAGCTGTGAATTTATTTTTTTAGATAGAATGATCTTTGAAATTTGAAATTTGAAATTTGAAATTCGAAATTCGAAATTCGTTCAACTTAAAACTTGAATTTTTTTTGAATAAAATAAATTATAAACTACGTATGCTGAACAACATAAATTTTGCACTGATTTCTTTTTAATTTTGCTCATTTTGGTTTGGACTTAATTTTGGTTGATTTTAATTGGTTTGAAGTGATTTTGTTCAATTTTTTGTATTTGTTAAAATTAAAATTAAAATATATACAAATATTATAATATTGGTCAGTTTGGTTACTTTGTCTAATTTGTTAAATGTGTAAAGTATAATATTTAATATCCGTCCTTTTATAAAAGGTCAGGATAATATTAATTTTTCCAAACATTTTTATAAATTTTATTTTTCTTACTTACAATATTTATATATATATAATATATCTATATATTTACTTCGTCTTCTCTACTAATTGAGGGTAATATTAAATTTTATATTTTATTCAACGTTTATATATTACATCTCTTCATCTCCACGTTTTAAGTAACAGTAATATTTATAATTGTATACATTTTTAATATTTTATTTTATTTTTCAACTTAATATATAATATATTTAAATATGACGTCTCTTCACCTTCTTTTCTCTGTTTAATTCAGGATAATATATTTCTCACTTTTTCATGTTGTGTCTTTTGTTCTAAGCATAAAATTTTTTATCTTTTTTTACACTGAGCATGTTCTTTATTCCATGATGACTACTTATCCAGAAACAACATTGCTGTCCGTGTTGCAACCACAGTCCGCCGACATCCTCCATCATCTAACATGGTTCATGTTATTTGGAATTGTTGGCGTCGTGTTTCTCGAATAATAGATGCTAACGTGCGCTTCACTATAGATGAACGTTTGGGTGCATCTGATAGTGTTTTATTCGACCTAGATTTTCAGAGGACGTCTGAACTTTAAAACACATCTATGGTGTTGAGTTTAGGGCTCAATTTCATTCCATTGGTATGCATTTTATCTATTTAGTGATTATTTCTTTTGCAAATTATTTAAGAGTCACTCTTTGACTGACGTAATTCTTCCATCAACATCATTAAACTTTGTTGAACAACTTTCCACTAATTATATTCGTCAATGAGTAGTTTTCAATCCTCAACAGTCAGCGCATCTATCCTCAACGACAATAGAGGTGTTACCAATTCTTAAATTGAAATGTTAAGAAGACGCATTTGAAAGCTAAAAACAAAATTTTCAATATTTTAATCTCTTTATAACATTATTGATTCAACCATTATTTAAACCAAAAATTACATAATATACTAACCTTGATCCATTTTGAGTGAATGCTTTGCCTTGCCTTACCG
>CM039519.1:22753177-22850344 GCA_022433055.1 Begonia peltatifolia | reverse complement strand
TGCTTAACAATCATCACATTAAGCACTTTAATATAAAGTCAATATTATTATAATTTATATGAGCCACTAATAGATTATTAAAATAATCTAACAGCATTTACCTGAGAGAACAATTATACAAGCGTAGCATTTGTCTCGAGACATTTTCTAATGAGAAAGGACTCATCTCACAGTCGTGTGATCACATTTACCACGAATCATGCGTATCATCACTTCGTTGAAAAATAAAACCAGAACTTATCCACTTTGCCATCTACAAATCAAGAGATAATTCTGTAGCTATGTAAACCCTATAATCGTACAGTGTTTTTTTGTGTAATATGTGCTCCTCTTTTTTAGTAGTTATCTCTTTCCAAACTTTCGCATCAGGAAGCCACTCATTAAAATAATTTGTCTTCCTCAGAGAAAAAAAGAACATCCAAATGAAGAACAACTCTTCGATCTAGATAACCTCACCCAAAGCTTCAAAATTTCTTCTTCACTTTCTTCTATGGAGTTCTCAGTTGACCCATATCCCCAATGAGTTTGGCCTACCCTAGAGAAAGGTTGTTGAGGAATGATGATCACATGTAGCTTCACTTTAAATACACTTCTAAAACAAGTTTTCGTTACTATGTAAGCATGATCTTCTTTCTTTTTTACAAGAAACAAAAAACAATACATAAATATTTATTTAGTTTCGTCTTGAAACTCTCGACTTATAGTAACAGCACCATTATTAAGGGTATTTTAGTAACTTGTTGTTGATGTTTGCCCTAGTTTTATGATCTCTGTAATCTCCCTGTAACAAATACACCTTCTAATGTAAAGATAGAGCACCATTTTGCTCTCTGATTCTTCATAAGCACCGTTATGCTCTCTAATTCTTCATGGTATCATAGCAAGGTTTCCCATGGATTTTGTTTGCTTTGGCGCACTTTTATTTAGACTTCCATTAATCTCGACTAAATACAAATTTGGCGTCGGTAGCAGGGTTTGAAGCTGCACAGGTGAAAAGACATACAAACTCTCACTGGGTTAAGTGCAGGGGGAGTTTAACGTTGTGTTTGGTCTTGCGGTGTTGGCGTCGTTTGTGGGAATAGTGCAGAGGGTTTAACATTGTGTTTGGTTTTGCAGAGGCAATTTGTGCTACTCTCTACAATTGTGCAGAAGTGAAGCCCACCTCATTCCAATTATGCAATGGTTGCTCCATCTTTGAATCAATCTGTGTTTGAGCAATTTTAGCAGTTCCTTGCCTCACAACCCTATGTTATGTCTGTAGCCTCTCATAAAGGTTTGTACTCATCAGTTGACATTCATAAAATCATCAGAACTACGCGCATTCTCAGCTTACATCGTTCAGAGAGAATCACATCGTCTGGTCCAGTTCCTGATGACCCTTCATCATGAGTTTGAGGGATTGTGGGGGACAATTCTACATCGTACTCATCTCCCTTCGGTTGATTCGGTGGTCAATGAACTGTTAGCTGAGGAAATTTGTCTTAAGTCTCAGCG
The DNA here is from genome assembly GCA_022433055.1 of Begonia peltatifolia. Taxonomy (NCBI): domain Eukaryota; kingdom Viridiplantae; phylum Streptophyta; class Magnoliopsida; order Cucurbitales; family Begoniaceae; genus Begonia; species Begonia peltatifolia. The sequence goes on along the minus strand of CM039519.1, from coordinate 22,848,850 downwards.
CGATACGTCTAACTTGACCGCGAACGTAGTCGCAATAAAAGAATGCGTAGCACTAGAGTCAATCAAAGTATAAGCAGTTACAGAATTCACTAATATGGTACCTGACACCACAGTTGGCTGCTCCTCATCTCCCGACTCAATCATAGCAAATACTCTCGGAGTTGTGCGTGTTGGACCCTTCTTCACAGCTGGACAATCTCTGCTGATGTGGCCTATCTCGTTACAGTTAAAACATCGCACAACTCTGGGCTTCGGGCAGTCTCTGTGTAACGCCCCAAGAAACCCCACGTTCCCAGTGCGCTACAGTATGTCTACACACTATGACATATGAAATTTGACACAGCTCACTCAATTTAATACCACTTTCGTTTTCAAATCATATTTAAAAGAACATTTGTGAGTATAAAAATTTTCGACTCGATTCGAAAACAACTCGTGCCCCGAAGAGAGAACATGAAATCATCAATATAAAAATACGTAGCGGAAAAGAAAACAATTTAGAATAGTTTTAAAATAAAACGACAATACTCGAAATCCTATGAAAGAATCCAACACACCCCTCGAGCTACACAAATTCAGTGTCGCGCACCCACGTCCCCCACTTCGGCGCCCAGCGTGCACTCTTGCGGTGCCGCGCACGCCAACGCAACATCACCGCGTCACGCGCACGCTCACAGCGCTGCGTGCCCTATGCACCCTGCCTCCTACTGCATGTCTGCACGCACGCCCTCACCCAGCGCCGCAAGACCCGTGAGCATCCGTAGGGCAGCGTGCCCCGCGCACCTGCGACCACGCCGCACTTCCACGCCCATCCATACTTCTCTACCACCCACTGTACACATCCCAACCTATTCCATATCCTTTCGACTCCCAACTTATCTCTCGAAATTTCGGCAGAGTAACGCATAAAAACTAGCTATCCCAAAAATTAAAATCCTGCACACAATTCACCAGAAAACTAGAAATATCTATCCATCCACCATCAAGAGAAAATTCCATAACCAAATCAAAATTTAAAGACAACAAGTCCATCAACTACAAATAAAGAAAAATCCTCAGTACAGAGCATTTACAAGCTCTTACATGTAAAGTATACGCGTACGTCGCCAAAATCACACGCACTCCATAAACACCTATACAACTGATGCCTATACAACTCATCTCATCAACTGTACATCAACACAGAAAAAGAAAATATCCACAAAAGAATCAAGCCACCACCTACCATCCCCACGGGTCGGGTCGCCCTAACAAAATCCGTCATCCGGTGCTCGGTCGCATGCCGCCAACCGTCGTATGCCTCAGGACTAGGCTCTCGAGGCTCACCAGCAATATCGTCAGCACTTACACTATAGAACACACAACATAAGCCTAACGCTCAGTAAGTAGTACAATATGAAAGTAAAAGCCGACAATGCAATCCTATCACATGCAGTCTCTACACTCCCACTCATATTGTCATATCTGTGACGCGTAGTGTAACCGCACCAGGGTAAGGAGGAACCCAACGCCACCATACATGCTGACACGTCGCCACCATCTCGGACTCCCTAGCAACGAGGACCACAAGCTACACACACATCACTACAAAGCAACCACATCAAGGTGAGGGTGTACCTCACACCACACTACACTCCGACACGTCGCCCCCATCCCAGCCTCCCCAACACGGGCCGCAGTTGCCACACACACGTTTCGCGACAGCCTAGCCGGCCCACTCGTCGAGCGAAATCCGCGACTGGTGTTGCACCGGCCCACACACTAGTAGGATCCGCGGTACCACTGCCCATCATCCTCACCGTCAACACATACACATCGCGTGACGACCCACTCCTCGAGCGAAATCCGCGGTTGGTTACGTACCGGCCCACACACTAATAGGATCCGCGGTACCACCGCCACGCGTCTTACCACTTACTCAAAATATGCTCAAAACCATTTTCGTTCCCTTTTTAAAATGATGCATGTCAAACAATACGCACGCACACCACAATCAATAACATAAATCCTAAAGTTCTACAGTGTAGGTCCACTTGGGCAAAACACATACATACACTACTTACCTGGCGTCCTAAGCTCACTCGACGCACAGGTTCGCCAAAAAATGCCTCAACCTAAAACACAAATAATCACTTATCAATCTCGCTTCAAAATTCATCAAATAGCTAAAAATAACATCTCTTAATTAAACCCATGAAATTCCAACTAAAACGGGTCACCAAATTGGTTCGACCGAAAACCAATCCAAAGTTCAGACGCGCATAACTTTTGCGTCTTTCAACAGAATCGAACGATTCAAGAGGCTAAACGTTCCCTTAGAAACCTAGTTTTACATAGTAAGACGGATTTTAAGACGGTAAGACACAGATAGGTGGAAAAATCTCAAAACCGAATCTGCCCATTTTTATTCAATTTCACATTTTTGTTTCTCTTCAACCAAAACTCACTCAAAATTAGTTTTACATATCAAGAACAGCCATGCTACTATCACATGTCATAATTTTTACGACAAACGCCTACTAATTTGTCTTGTACCAAAATTCGACATAAACTTTCGACGGGCATAACTTTTGCGTCGGATATCGAAATCGAACGATTCTAGCGGTCATACGTTCCTCTAACTACTTATTTTAACCTACTTAAACAAAATTTAAAATAATTAACCGTACCCCTATCAAAGTCCCCAAAAACAGAACTGTTTTTATACGAAGAAAAATCTGAAATCTCAACTTCGATCCAATTTCGCCAGTTTCTTCACCGAACAACCACATTTCAACTTATTAAGCATAATCCAACTGGAAATCAGAAATTCACGCACAAAAATCAAATTTTGGCTCAGCCTTTCCCCCTCGGTTTCTCTCCCTCTCACCAAACATTTACCGTCCATCCACTAACACACACATTCACCCTCCTAATCCACTCAAACATTGCAGTCAAATTCACAGAACCGGAGGGAAGCCGAACATTAATCTCGGCCAAACAGGACAGGACAGCAGAAGGAGAGAGAGACTTACAGGGTGGTGTCGCTTTGCACTCGGGTGGAGGAATGGAAGAAGACTAAAATCCGAGCGCTTAGCTGCCGGCAACAGAACCGAATGGGGGCCCTTCCTCGCGGTCGTCAGCAGAACACGCTCGGCTTTCACTTCGAGAGTTCGAGCTGCTGAAACTGAACGACCTCGGTTCGTCGGAGAAGCAATACTCGGCTGCGGTTCCGCTAACAAACTCGCGCTCGTCGTCCACCGATCAAAGACAAAAATCGAGCTCCCAATCGCCCTCTCTCGCGCGTTCGCTCTCGGCTCTGGCAAAAAACCAAACACTGAACGGCTTCCTCGCGAAGCCATTCAGTTGTTTTTATAAAATTTTAATTTTATAAAATTATTTAAATAATAAAATTATCAAAATGCCCATACGTGTTTTAACCGCTCTAAATTTTGTTAAACTCGCACCCTTCCGACTTTAAAATTTCGAAAACCATCACAAAACTAGACTCCGGATTTTATAAATTAATTTACCCGTTAAGATATTTCTCGAAACTCGAACCGAGATTAAATTAAAAATTTCAGAAATTAGCTTTAAAATCCGAAATTTTCCAGGTTATTACATCCCCCCACCTTATAAGAATTTTGTCCCGAAATTTACGTACCGAATAAGTTGGGATACTGACGCTCCATGTCTTCACGCCACTCCCAAGTAGTTTCTTTCACACCATGATCGCGCCACAACACTTTGACCAAAGGAATATTCTTGTTACGCAGCACTTTCACAGCTGATCTTAAGATCCTCACTGACCTTTCCTCGCAGACAATGTCGGATGGATCTCTATATTCTGTTGTGGCACTAGCTGAGAGGGATCGCGCATACACTTCCTCAGCATCGAGACATGGAAAACATCATGGATGGCAATCCATCGACGAAGGCAACTGAAGCTGGTACGCAGTTCTCCCAATCTGCTTGACAATCGGGAATGGTCCCACAAACTGAGGTTTGAGCTTCCCCCGCTTTCCGAAGCTCACCACTCCCTTGAACAGCGAGATCTTCAGAAATACCTAGTTGCCCTCACTAAACTCCAACTCCCAACGTCTCTGGTCAGCATAACTCTTCTGTCGACTCTGAGCTGCTTCAATCATCTTTCGTATCACAGAAATTTTGTCGACAATCTGCTGTAAAATCTCAAGACCTATCAATCGGGCCTCCCTAACCTCATCCCAATACAATGGCGACCTGCACTTCTTTCCGTAGAGAGCCTCGTACAGCGCCATACCAATGGTGGACTGGTAGCTGTTATTATATGAGAACTCTACTAACGGTAAGAACTTACTCCAAGCCATCTGAAACTCCAACACACAGGCCCTGAGCATATCCTCCAGAATCTGTATAGTCCGCTCTGACTGCCCATCGGTCTGAGGATGAAAGGTCATACTGAAATCTAATCTGGTGCCCATAGCCTTATGCAGACTCCTCTAAAACTTAGACGTGAATCTGGGGTATTGGTCTGAAACAATCGACACCGGAATCCCATGAAGCCTGACTATCTCCTGAATATATAATTGGACAAACTGATCCATAGTATAAGTCATCCACACTGGCAAAAAGTGAGACGATTTCGTCAATCCGTCCACAATCACCCAGATAGCATCATGGCCCTTGGCAGTCCTCGGCAGTCCCACCAAAAAATCCATAGTGATCTGCTCCCACTTCCACTCCGGTATTGGCAATGGTTAGAGCATCCCAAACGGTCGCTGATGTTCCGCCTTCACCTGCTGGCAGGCAACGCAGGTCTCAACATACTCAGCCACCACTCGTTTCATGTTAGGCCACCAATAGTGCTGCTTCAAATCCCTGTACATCTTAGTGTTTCTGGGATGCACAGAGAAAGAAAATGAATGGGCCTTTGATAATATATCCTTCCTCAGCTCCTCATCCTTCGGGACGTACCACATATCCGAAATTTCAGAATCTCATCCTCTGAATAGGTGAATTCAGAATCAAGCCTAGCCTCCATACTCGCCTTCAGCTCGCTACACTCCGAGTCAGTCTCCTGGGCCTGTCTGATCCTGTCCAGAATAGTCGGCCTCAACGACAAGGCCGAGAGAGTGGCAGCCAGATCAGAAACCACCTCCAGGCCAAAACTCTGCATCTCTGTCATCAACTCAACAGGCCCTATCGAAGTCATGGCAGAAGTTGAAACTGTCACCCGAATCAAGGCGTTTGCCACCACGTTCGCCTTTCCCGAGTGGTACTTGATCTCCACATCGTAATCTTTGACCAGCTTGAGTCATCTCCTCTGTCTCAAATTCAGCTCCTTCTGCGTGAAAATGTACCTCAAGCTTTGATGGTCTGAGTAAATCTCGCACTGCTGCCCATATGCCTCCAAATCTTGAGTGCAAATACAACAGCCGCCAGCTCCAAATCGTGAGTGAGATAATTATGCTCGTAAACCTTCAACTGTCTAGAGGCATAAGCAATGACTCTCCCACCCTACATCAAAACACACCCCAAACCAATCCTGGAGGCATCACAATAAATGCAGAACTTCTCTCCCTCCACGGGTAGCGTCAGTATAGGAGTCGTAGTCAATCTCTGCTTCAATGTCTGAAAGCTGTCCTCACACCTGTCGGTCCATTCATACTTCGCATTCTTTCTGGTCAGCCGGGTTAAGGGAGTCGAGATTTTAGAGAACCCCTCAATAAATCTCCGATAATATCCAGCCAACTCTAGAAAACTGCGTATCTCGCTAGCACTGGTAGGCCGCGGCCACTCCTTTACAGCCTAAACTTTCACCGGATTAACTGAAATACTCTCAAAGGAGATAACATGCCCCAAGAAGTGAATTATGTCCAATCAAAACTCGCACTTCGAGAACTTAGTGTACAGCTGATGCTGGCTCAGAATAGTCAATACAGTCCTCAAGTGCTCCTCCTCACTCCGCAAATAAATCAAAATGCCGTCGACAAACAAGATCACAAACTTGTCCAGGTACTCCCTGAACACTCGGTGCATCAGATCCATAAATGCTGCAGGGCATTGGTCAACCCGAAGGACATAACCAGGAACTCAAAATGCCCGTACCTCGTCCTGAAAGCCGTCTTCGATACATCTTCTCCCTTTACCTTCAACTGATGATAGCCGAATTTCAGGTCGATCTTAGAAAACACTCAGGCACCCTGTAGCTGATCAAACAAATCGTCAATCATCAGCAATAAATACTTGTTCTTCACCGTCAACTTATTCAGCTCTCGATAGTCAATACACATACGTAGGGATCCGTCCTTCTTCTTGACAAATAGAACTGGCACACCCCAAGGTGAAAAACTAGGGCGTATAAAGCTCTTATCCGTCAGTTCCTCCAACTGAGCCTTAAGCTCCTTAAGTTCGATAGGTGCTAACCTGTACGAGTTCTTGCATACCGGCTCGGCACCTGGGAAAACATCTATCTCGAATTCGATCTCCCTATCAGGGGGCAATTCTGGCAAATCACCACGAAACACCTCCGAGAACTCCTGCACAATAAGGATATCCTGTAACCAAGTATCACTCTGTGACTGCACATCCCTGACACTTGTTAAAAATCCCTGGCAACCCTTGCCTAACAATCGTGGAGTCTGACGAGAAAAGATAGCAGAAATCCTGGCAAGATCTTTACCTGCTTTAAATGTGTAGCTTTCCCCGGCCAGGGGTCGAAAATGAACTTCTCTGGTCCTGCAGTCAATCTTCGCATGATGTCTGAACAGCTAGTCCATTCCCAAGATCACCTCATAACCGCTCATATGGAGTATGACTAGCTCGGCATATAACTGCTTCTTCCCTACTGTCACCACATTGCCCCGCACCACCTGTTTTGAATACAAATGTTCTTCTGATGGCAAGGTCATATCATAATGTCGCTCAGCGGGACTAAACACCAAGTTTGCCTTAACAACAAAACTCGTCGACACAAAGAGTCCGTAGTGCCTATATCAATCAAGGTATAAGCTGCCACACTAGAAAAAAAAATGTTACTTGCAATCACTGATGGCTGGGCAGCATCATCTGGCTAAAAAGGGCAAAGACCTTCGGTGTAACTCTGGCTGACGTCTTGCTCGCAGCTGGGCATCTGTTGGCAAAGTGTCCCACCTCATTGCAATTGAAGCAGCAGTTTTGACGCGGCTTCTGGCACTCTCTGGACATGTGGCCCACCTCGACATAGTTATAACACCGCACTGGGCCCGCTTTGCACTCGCCCAGGTGGCTCCTCTGACACTTCGGGCACACTGGAAACTGTCCCGACCCCTGTGGCCTCTTGGTGCTCCCCTGGCTGCTGGAACTGTCGCTAGGCCTCTTCAGGCCTTTCTGCATGGACGCCTCCCCGCTTGCCTGTGGCAGCGACTCTCTGAATGATCTCCGAGGCTGCTCCTTGGGTACCTCCCGATAACTAGGAAGCTTCGCCCGAGCCTCCTCAATGTCCAGGGCCTTCGCTACCACCTCCTTGTATGGCATGCCTCGGGTCCCCGCAATCCGCATACCCATATAGATATCCGGCTTCAGGTCTTGCACAAACTGATGTACCTTATTCTCATCGAGGCTCACCAAATGCCCTGCAAACCGCAACAATGCCTCAAACTGTCGTACATACTCGACCACAGTGCCAGTCTGCCTCAACTGCGCAAACTCCACCATCTTCCGTGTCTTGACAGAATGGCTGAAATACTTACCGAAAAACACCGATCTGAACTCCTCCCAGGTCATGGTCTCCACATCTCTCGTGGCCACTACAGTATCCCACCAATGGCTCGCATCCTTGGCCAGATAGAATGCCGCACTAGAAACTTTATCCTGCTCCTCCACCTTTGCAAAATTCATCATCCTCTCCATGCTCCGTATCCATTCCTCAGCACTGAGAGGATCCGAAGATGACCCGTCAAAAGTCGGGGGAGTCAATGCAACCTATCACCCCCTCTGTCAGACGAACCCTGGGCGCTAGACTGACCCTGGTCATCCCTGCTCATAAATCTCTCCAGCTGCGGAGACTGGCGGTGGACTAACTCGGTAAGCTGCTGGACAGTATCATCCATATCGCCCACAGCTCTAGGCACCTCTCGTCGTGGTCGACCTCTACCTCTGCCTCCCACCTCTCCTGCTCAAATTAGTCCTACAATAATTTAAATTTAAACACTTACAGTTGGTGGAGTCCTCCCGTGCAGCAGTTGGCGGTGTTAGGTAATCCTCTGAACGACGTCGACCCCGTGGCTCTGATACAATAACTGTAACGCCTCAAGAAACCCCACGTTTCCAGTGCGCTACAGTACAACCCACTCAATTTAATACCACTTTCATTTTCAAATCATATTCAAAAGAAGATTTAGGAGTATAAAAATTTTCGACTCGATTCGAAAACAGCTCGTGCCCCGAAGAGAGAACACGAAATCCTCAATATAAAATAGGCAGCGGAAAATAAAAAAATTTAAAATTATTTTAAAATAAAACGACAATACTCAAAATCCTAGGAAAGAGTCCACCACACACCTCGAGCTACACAAATTTGGTGCCGCGCACCCACGTCCCCCACTTCGGCGCCCCGCGCGCACTTTCGCGGTGCCGTGCACGCTCAAAGCGCCGCGTGCCTCACGCACCCTGCCTCCGTACTGCACATCCGCACGCACGCCCTCACCCAGCGCCGCACGACCCGTGAGCACCCGTAGGGCCGCGTGCCCCTCGTACCTGCGACCACGCCGCACTTCCACGCCCATCCACACTTCTCTAGCACCCACTGTCCACATCCCGACCTATTCTATATCCTTTTTACTTCCAACCTATCTTCCGAAATTTTGACAGAGTAACGCCTAAAACTGTCTATCCCAAAAATTAAAATCCTGTACACAGTTCACTAGAAAACTAGAAATATCTATCCATCCACCATCCAGAGAAAATTCCATAACCAAATCAAAATTTAAAGACAACAAATCCATCAACTACAAATGAAGAAAAATCCTCAGTACAGAGCATTTCCAAGCTCCTACATGTAAAGTATACGCGTACGTTGCCCAAATCACACGCACTCCATAAACACCTATACAACCGACGCGTACATCAACACAGTAAAAGAAAATATCCGCAAAAGAATCAAGTCACCACCTACCATCCCCACGGGTCGGGTCGCCCTAACAAAATCCGTCATATAGTGCTCAGTCGCACGCCGCCAACAGTCTTATGCCTCAGGACTAGGCTCTCGAGGCTCATCAGCAATATCGTCAGCACCTACACCATAGAACACACAACATAAGCCTAACGCTCAGTAAGTAGTACAATATGAAAGTAAAAGCCGACAATGCAATCCTATCACATGCAGTCTGTACACTCACACTCATGTTGTTACATTTGTGACGCGTAGTATAACCGCAGCAGGGTAAGGAGGAACCCAACGCCACCTTACATCCTGACACGTCACCACCGTCCCGAACTCCTTAGCAACAAAGTCCACAAGCTACACACACGCATCACCACACATAACCACATCAGGGTCAGGGTGTACCTCGCGCCACACTACACCCTGACACGTCGCCCCCGTCCCAGCCTCCCCAGCACGAGGTCACAGTTGTCACACACACATTTTGCGATAGCCCAGCCGGCCCACTCCTCGAGCAAAATCCGCGGTTGGTTACGTACCAGCCCACACACTAGTAGGATCCGCGGTACCACCGCCACGCATCTCACCACTTATTCAAAATATGCTCAAAACCATTTTCGTTCTCTTTTTAAAATATGATGCATGTCAAACAAACGCACGCACACCACAATCAATAACATAAATCCTAAAGTTCTACAGTGTATGCCCACTTGGGCAAAACACATGCATGCATTACTTACCTAGCGTCCTAAGCTCACTCGACACACAGTTCGCAAAAAAATGCTTCAACCTAATTCAATGATTAAAGTTTTCTTATCATTTTTGTAATTATTCGTCTTTTAATTTTTTTTTTGTAGTGTCCGTGTATTTTAGAAAATTTTCAGTATTACAAATTATTCGAAGATGTAATTTGTACCTACTTTTCATATCAATTTTTAAAATATATTGGTTATATCGACCATAAATTAAGATTTAAGTTGAAAAAAGACGCATAATTTGTTATTTACTTTAGTTTTATATGAAAAAAATGTTTTCTTTCAATTAAAAGGTTATTTTTTTGTGCTCGTGGGTTAATCATCACCATCTTCTTCAATTTCAAGGTTCAAGTGCAAGCACTACCAAACCCCCCACAGAACCCCTGTTTTCTGTAACAATCCGACAGTTTCTTTCCAAATTCACAGTGACAAGCCACTCGCGAGCGAAAAATAGAGACTCATGGTTCTCCGGCTGTCATGCCCATTGATTCCATTATCTCCATCGACTTCCTCAGTTTCTTCAAGCTCCCTTATTCCTCTGCGTCCCTCTTTCTGGAAGTACCCAGCTAGCACTGGTTCGTCCTGTTCCTTGCTATATTCCTCTTTTGTCTGCTTCATTTTTTTAAGCTTTAAATTCGCTAATGGATATCCTTGTTCTTTGGTTCGGCTCCCTTCCAGTTCTGAGAAAATGTACGCGCAAAGAAGAGCCTCTTTTAGAAGGGCTTCCTAAGGAGTACTACGACGATGTATGTCTACATTATGTTCTGACCAACTATCGTGCTTTCAGTTTTATTTTGCGGATTGGTTCCTGTTTTGACTTTTGTATCAGGGATCTTCTCAATTGTTAATTGCTATATAATGGATCGTGTTCTGACGAGTACTGATGTTTTCCACGATGAATTATTTATGTACATTGTCCTAGGAGGAATAGTTATTGCTGCTTATGATTTATAGCTCTCCCTTTCTCTGGTTATTTTTTATTGATATACAGTTGAGCGAAGAACTCAACTGAAACTTTCTCAACTCCATAAGGCAGGTAGCGGTTTCTTGCTTCACACTAGATTTATCACATCACCCAAGTAACTGAGACTTAGTAAAAGAGCTAGATTTCCGGCTTGTTATTTAGTACTTTCGGTTAGATAATTCCTTGTGGTACAAGTTGACTGACGCCGTTGATAACCGCGCTATAAGAGTATAAAAGTTTCTTCTCTACAATGAGATCATTTAGAGTTCACAACTTTACTGATGGACAATATAGGACAGAGAAATATGCTAGAGAACTCATCTTGTTTTCCATTTGATCAGTTTATCCAAGTAAATGCTGACAGAGTTTCAAAGTTCTTCATCTGTAAAATCTCATATATTCTGTTATCTTTGTTGATTGAGATTCTTTAGTCGTCATTATATTCTAATCTGCTCGTGTTCATACATAGATATTATTCTTTCATTCTTCCAGTACATCCATCATTATCAAACTCTTGAGGCAGCAATTGGAGTTCTTGTATTCAAATTAAATATTTGATGGCATAAACTCCACTGGGAAAGTGTCATTAATCTCCTCTTAATCAGGAATGGCAAGCCCAAAGACGAGAAAAGACAAAGGAGTTGCATAGGAAGCGTCAAGAAGAAGAGGAAGAGGAAGAAAGGAAGGTTGAAGAGTATCGTGAAATCGCGATACGAATGAAAGGATATCCACCAGAGGAAGTGCTAAAAGCTCGGCAACTAGTTTCAAGCTTTATTAGATCTGCTGAAGAGGTGGAAGAGGTATATCAATTATTTTCATAGCATTGATGAGCTTTACCACACTCTACACGGAAACACAGACCAAGTCATTTATTTATATGTAATTGGATATGCATCTTTTGGAAGTATATAAATAACATTCATATATAGATGTTGAACTCATTATTTTAAATTCTAAAACGTTGCTAATAAATTTTTTGGTCCACATAATATTTCAGATTTCTAGCTTTAAAATTTTGAAAGTCTCTGGTTAATTTGCTTATGAGTAGTACCGTTTCTTCAGAGTTTACAATTGTGTGGTCTGAAGAATACTCTGAGAAAACAGTATTCAGTCAGACTCTGCAACAAAGAGGTTTTTGCACAATTATAGCTTCAATGATGCGAATCAGTTTTTTTTTTTTTGGTTTAGAATGAATGGTATTCTCTATTGAAACCTAGTCTATATGCTTTTGAGATGGAACTGTTATAGGTGACCTTTGTTTCCCTCTTTATTGTTTTTTTAGTTATTCCGTTTGCAAGTGCTGTATAGTAGTTCATTCTGCCTGACATAAAAAACTCTCTCAATTGGAGATTGTTGTATTTTCTCTGTTGTAGCTATTTTATTGTATTCTTTATGAAAATGGGTTAATCTTTGTTGGAACATATTTCCGTTTATTCATGACTCAACCCATTATTGTGCAGAAAATTGAGCAAGCAGCTGAGAAAGGAGAACTTAATGAACTCGTACTCCTAGTCTTATGGAACCGTCTTGACCTGGCTCGAAGAGATGTAAGTTAATCAATAACTTTGAATATATGCAACTCTTGAATATTAGGAGTAAAGTTATTGTATTGATTGGAAGGAAGTTCAACAAACTCTGATTTGGAGGATGATACGGTCCCTACCCTTCACATATTAACAAGAACACTAATCCAATTCTAATACCTTCAACCACAATCACATAATCCACAAAGAACGGCAACCAGACCATCGTAAGTAAGTTTCGAGACATCAGTTCACCTTTGTTGTCCATCAGTCAGTGGGTGGCAGGTTATTCTATTCTTGAATTGAGTGCCATGAACCTTGAACTGTTCGAGTAGAAACTAATTGAGACAAAGTAGAAGAGAAACGGTAAATTCACATTTCAGTAAAACACCCATGTTGGAATACATCTTCCAAGCACAACAGGAGGCTCGAATCTGATTATCCTTTTCCCATTACTTTCTTCTCCTACTCTCCCTCCTTCCCCTTTTATTTCATCACTTGGAAAATCAGCAACCATTCCCTAGATCCTATTAGCAGCGCCGGCTTACCAGGTGATCGATGACTCCTTCCTCTTGGGCCTCTTAATATAGGTGTATTTTATGGGGAGCTATCAAGTTCCTTCCGAAAAACACAAAGGAACACTTTATCTGTCTTAAAAAATAGATAACAAGCACCGTGCAACTTAAGGACATTTCTAATGAATGAAATAGCCACCGATAACGCGGTAATTCAATGTTTGAGGTCGATAAAATGAACATACTTGTTGAGGCAATCCATTACCGCTAGCATAGAGTCCACTCCTCAAGAACAGGGTAAGCACTTGATAAAATCTGTGGAAATATTTTCTCAAATTTGATCCGTAATGGATAAAGGTTTCAAAAGCCCCTTTGGGACAGCGCTTAATGTTTGTTTTGTTTGACACACCCCACAAGTCGCGACATAAGAGACTACATGGTGCTTCATCTCTCCTAAAAAAAATTCTGCCGACATTTGTTGATGAGTTTTAAAAATCCTTCAATGTCCTCTAGAGGCACTACTATGAAATTCCCTCAACAAAAGGGAAATCATGGACAACCCTGTGGTACCCGACCGGAAAACAGCTATCCCTAATGTAAAGTGTACCTTTCATGCTCTCATTCTCCTTTCAGTAAGTTGCTATGAATTTGCTAAAGAAAGTGTAGATTTGAACCTTAGTATCAAGTTGTTCCCACCATTTTCAAGGCGAGCAATGTCAATTCCTCTGGTTGACGTGATAAGGCATAAGTTGTCTTATCTCTGCTCCTGACCAGTATTGTATGTCAAATTTGAAGCTCATAATTTTGGTTAGCCATTTTGATGATCCAGGCTAACTAACTCTTGTTCCAAAAAACACTTAAGGCTTCCTTGATCAATACAGAGCAAGAATTTCCTCCCTAACAGTTAGGGGCGCCATTTATAAATATAGAATACAATAGCATTGAGCTCCTTCTTGTAGACTTGTTTTGAGCAGCTGCGTAATGCATTGTGGGAGAGCTTGACTAAAATAAGCAATCGAGCGATCCTTTTGCATAGGTACCGTGCCAATGCCTGAAGCGTCTACCTTAGTGACAAAACGCTTAGAAAAAGCTGGGAGGCGAAGACTAGAACAGTCGCCATTGCCAATTTCCACTGTTGAAATTTTGTTTCAGTTTCCGAATTCTGCCTAAAACTATCCTTCCTGAGTTGTGGTGAGGGGCAAGAAAATCTGTATGTATTCACCCACAAGTTTTTGTAATATCCTTTCAATCCCAAGAAGCCCCCCAATTCTTTGATAGAACGGGGTGTTGGCCATCTAAGCATGGCTTCAATCTTAGTCTGATCAACTGAAATCCCCTACTGAAATAATGTGCCAGATATTCCAATCGTGATTGAGCCAAAAAAACACTTCGACTGATGTGTAGCTGAAGACTTCAAACACTAACTTCCCTGAAAATGGTCCTGCATGTTGAGGCTATAAACCAAGATAATGTAAAAAAAAAGATGATTGCAAACACACATAAGAAGCTTTTGAAGACATGGTTCATGAGTTTGTGGAACAAGGATGAAGTGTTAGTTAATCCAAACGTCATCACTAAGAATTTATAGTGGCCCTCATGTGTTCGAAAAGCTATCTTGGGTTAAGTTCTAAGCTTGCAAACGAATTTGGTGATAATCAAATCTCAAATGTAGTTTGGAAAAATCTACAATTGGTCCTATAACCCATCATTTACTGGAATTGGAAATTTTTTGGAACTCTAACCTTATTCAAGGCATGATAGTCCACGCAAAAATGTCAACGGTCATCTGTTTTCTTAATTAACTAAACTGGGCACAAAAAAGACTACTGCTTGGTTTTATGACATTGACAGCCAACAGCCAACAGCCAAAGAACTTCTTGTAAAGGGATCCTTCCGTCATTGCCCAGATTCAGTGGAGGAGCTGCGATCTGAAATTAGCCCAATCACAGAACGATTAGTGGCCGTCCTCCCATTGAAACCAAGCCAATGCGTTCCTTCAAGGTTCACTACCACCATTTCTATTTTCTCCTTAGAACACAGATGGACGCCGAAAAAATATTCGTCTCGAGATATCTAATCATCCGGGTCATCTCCCTCATATATCGATAGATTGACCTTACATTCACGACCATCATCACAGACTCTTCAATCTCGAATCCGATCATCCTCTGTCAAAATGGTTTGGCTGGTTTGAACCTTTTCCTCTTCGCCAATTTTCATTTTCGCTTTGTCCCCCATATTTGTAGAAAAACAAGTGCGTTATTATTCTTCATCTCCATTTTTTGAATTAGAGCAGCAATCTTGTGTTCTAAAGCTAGAATGCATGAAACATGGTCTTTCATAGATTCCATATTATACGAGTCAAGAAAGTCTAAAAATTAAAAATTCAATCAAATATTTTTTAAATATGGGTAAAGATTCAATAAAGAAGATGATGTTTTTAAAAGTGTAAAAAAAGAGTTTTATATTAAAAAACTATAATTAGAAACCAAAAAGATGTTTGAACAGAGATGCAAGAAGGTGCACGAATATTGGAAAGAGAAGCGTAAAGATTCAAGTGAGTTGAAGAGAGATAAAAATTCATGCAGATCGAAGAGAGCTAAGATTTTGTTTTCTAAATCTTTTCTAAACATTTAGATATTGCAATTCTTTAGGGATATTTTAGATTCTTTAGGAATATTATAATTATTTTCAATATTTATTTTAAACTATTTAAACACAAGATGTAATCCTAAATTATAAATGATATTTCATTGAATCTTATTTTTTTTGAATGATTCTTTTTAGAATTTTTTCTTTAATTCTTTGTAAATATTTAGATCTTTTTCAAGCTAAACTTGAAAGATTAAATTGATAGATTTGGTTGTAACCATAAATTTGGTTACGGGTCAACCTCCTTATTTGATAATTTTGGTTCCGTCGGCAAGATTCGATTGAGGTCAAGTTCTTTTTTACTTGATTCAAAGGCAGTCTTGAGTTACTATTCTGCGTTTTTGAAGAGTTTTGGGTTTTGGGTTTGATATACTCGTGGTTCTCATCATTTTGTATCAGAGTTTTGGCTCCTATATTCAAGTTTCTACCTTTATTCTTTGTTATAAATTTTCTTCCTCTCTTGAATTTCTTCTTCTAAAGTTTATTTTTGTTTTTAGAAAAAAGGGAAGAAAAAGTTTTTATCTTTCTTGCAAAAAGCAAAATAGTAAAAATAAATAAAAGCTAGAACCTTTATTATTTTTATTTTTTTCTCACACCATGAATTGTGGAAGAGAATCTCTCGAAAGCAATACATAAGAAGCCAAGAAGAGGCTAAGGAGGAATACTAGCAACGAAAGCAAATCCGAGAGAGAAAAACTTCAATGGGAAAGATCAAACAACTTTTTGAGATAATGATGAAGGACAACGAGATGACAGAAAGAGTAAAGAAAGAAAAGTTAAATGAACAAGAGGTGAGACAAAAGATCAGAGAGCACGAGAAAGAAGAGATAATTTTTCCTCTAAAAATTGGATCTTTGTAGGAAGAAGCAATTTTTAAAAAGTGCAAAAAACTTTATGAAGAACCACCAATCGAAGAGTACAAAAAAGAGGAGATTAGTTTTCTTCAAAA
The DNA here is from genome assembly GCA_022433055.1 of Begonia peltatifolia. NCBI lineage: Eukaryota > Viridiplantae > Streptophyta > Magnoliopsida > Cucurbitales > Begoniaceae > Begonia > Begonia peltatifolia. The sequence continues at coordinate 22,832,389 of CM039519.1, read as the reverse complement.
GGATCCAACTTTTATGATGGAAGTTCAACGAGAGGAAGATGATTGTATGATGGAGCAAAATTTTCAAGAAATCCATGAGATTCATGAAGAAAAAGTATTGTTGAATCATGATCCAAAAAAGTACTAAGCTGGATACAAAAGGTAAAAATAATTGATGAAGAAAGTGAGAATAGTATTATCTTGATGGTAAGGGAGCAAGCACTTGTTATTTGCTTTAAAAATTTGATTTTTTCTAACGATCTTAATCTATTTTCTAGTATGAATTTCTTTCTATATAATTCAAGAGATTCAAGGACAAATCTTTTCAAAGAAAAAAGAATGATACGAATCAAGGAATGCCAAAAGTTAGAGATTCAATTAAATATTTTCCAATCAAATGTAAAGATTCAATAAAGGAAGATGATGTCTTTGAAAGTGTAAAAAAAAGAGTTTTTTTTTTTATTAAAAAACTACAAGTAGAAGTCAAAAAGATGTTTGAAGAAAGATGTATGAAGATTCACAAAGATTGGCGAGAGAAATATAAAGATTCAAGCAGGTTTGAAAGAGATAAAAATTTAGATGAATTAGAGAGATATAAAAATTTACGCAGATTATAGAGAGATAAAAATTCACGAGGTTGTTTTGATTTACATGAAGTCAAATTTTCTTTTATTAGTTTAATTAAGACTTCGTTTTCTAAATCTTTTTCAAATATTTAGATATCGCAATTTTTTATGGATATTTTAGATTCCTTAAAAATATTTTAAATATTTATTTTAAGTTATTTAAATACAAGAGATAAATATAATGATGAATGATATTTGATTAATTTTATATTTTTTGAGCGATTATTTTTATAATTTTCTTTTTAGTTCTTTGTAAAGAATTAAATATTCTTCTAACCAAAACTTGAACATGATAAAATTGATAGTTTTGGTTCTGAATATAAATTTGGTTGTAGGTCAAGCTCCTTTTTAGATGATTTTGGTTCCGTCGGCAAAATTCGATTGGGGTCAATTTCCTTTTTATTTGATTTAAAAGTGTTCTTGAGTTTATATTTCACGTTGTTGAAGGATATCGAGTTTGATATACTCATAGTTTTCATCATCTCCCTCTATAACTCATGCTTGACCAAATACACCACCTCTACTTAATCTATTTTGTCCACCTTTTTCTGTCATGTTGCTCTAGTACCAATGACACAGTCTGTTCTTGCACTTTGCACTTTGCACTTTGCTTGACACCAACGACACGGTCATTGCGCTTTATAGATTAACAAGAACACTAATCCAATTCTGATCACTCCAAGCACAATCACATGATCCCCAAAGAATGGGAAACATACTTTTGAGTGGTCTGTAGTCTCCCCACACACTATTCCCAAACATCAAAACTGTCTCTCTAATTTCCCAAAACTCTCCAAATACCCCACACAATCAACAACCATCACATCTGGTCAAAATACCCCCACAATAATAAACCATAAAACATTCATAACAAATAAGCTGGAAAAAGACAAAAATAATAGTAAATATTTCTTCATTGCTGCTTTCTATTCCTCTTCCTTCTCGCATTCTTGAATTGTGCGGTGAGTGCTTGTTGAGAATCGAACAATAATAATCGAGAAAAAAAAAATACACGTGGAAACAAGGGGACACTAAGATTTATGTGGAAAATTTTAAACGGAAAAAAAAACTATGGGTATAGGAGAACTTCATTATATAAAATCAAGATACAATTGAGTTTTGCGACTTAAACATCAACATATAGAGAAAATATAAAACCATAATATTGATATATGGACCCTACTCGGCCCAAATAGAATTCGAGTTACACCAAACTCTAACAATTTTCACCTTAACATGAATTCCACATGAGAGATCAAATATAAACTACTCGGTCTAACTCAAAGCAAATCCAAAACACTAAATTCTAACAATTTTCATCTGAAAAAAAATTATGAAACGAGGAAACGAATCTGCCAAACTTTATTAAAAATAATCTCCTCTTTCACAAAGATCTTAGATGAGCCAACTCGACAACCAATACCGATCAAGTTTAAGCACTGGTTAAACTTGATAGACATATTCGAGAAGAAATCATATTTCCTTCTCCATGACATCATTGAACTATCAAAATTGTCAAAGCATGTTGAAGACTTGACACAGTAATCGTTACCCTCGAACACATTCAACGCATAATTTATAGTTTCGCCATATCGTTCCGGAGTTTTAACCTTCTACTTGGTTCTTCCTTTTGTAATTTCATTTTGTCGTGAAATTGAAACTGGTGATTGAACATATGTAATGGGTTGACTTACCAGCTCTGATGTATACTCAGATCTCAACTTAAATTTTATCAGAGAATTGGACTTCTTCTGAGTCTTTTCAACCAATCTCTTAAAAAGTGAATTCACAAATTTAGCAATCTTATTAACTGTCACTGTAGAACCCTGTAATACACACAAATTTGCAGACTTCTTGTGTTCTTTTAATATGACGAGAGTCTCCCTAGTAATCTTTACAACTCCACCTACAACGTTGTACTTGTACCTTTCGCATCCAAAATACTTAACGTGATCATATTATTTTTTTACTAGGGAAGATGTCGCACATTATCCTTTGTCCTTACAATTCCATCAAAAATCCTGATTCTAATGGTAGCAATCCCAGCCACTTTACAAGGTGTATTATTACCCATTAACACCCCACTCTTTGACACTGTCTTATATGTCAAAAATCAATTTTGATTGTAATTCGTATGAAACGAACAAGTTGTATTCAGAATTCAATCTTTATTTGGCTTTGAGTTTTCCTATGACACAACTAGAAGATCTCCATAACTATAATCTTCTTCTTCTTCTGCGACAATTGCTTCACCAGACGTCATCGGTTGTTTTCCTTGTTCAGCGGCTCTCTTAACATTCTGCCATTACCGACACTTAGATTTAACATGCTCATTCTTTTTACAGAAGTAACAGGTTCTATTTCCGTTTTTTGACTTTGATCTGTTCTTCAAACTCTGAACATCATCATTGTCTTTGTTGGTTGACTTTTTTGGTCTACCTCGAACGATGAGTCCCTCTCCTCAAGACTCGGATTCAATAACAATTTGTTTCATCTTCTTTTTTGATAACATAACGCCATAGACTTCTTTCAAAGATAGACTTTCTTGACTATATAAAATTGTATCTATGAAAGCACTATATGAAGCTATTACTGAGCACATTAGAATCACCCCTGGATCTTCCTCATTGAACTTGTATCCGACAGTCTCCAAATCCGAAACTAATTCCTTGAATGCAGTCAAGTGTTATTCAACTTAACTATCTTTTATCAATTTATGAGAAAATAAACATGTTTTAAGTGCAACTTATACGTGAGGGTTTTCTTCCTACACAACTGCTTTAGTTTTACTCATAAATCTACGACAGTTTTCTTGTTCAGAACGTCCTAGAAAATCGGATTTGATAAATGCAGACGTATCGTAGATAGGGCTTTTCGATCATTCTGAATTTTCTCTTTTTCACTCAAAGACAAGGGCATTTTAATGAGTTATAACAATTGAAATTTCGTATTCTGATCCAACAACAGGATATCAAACTTGAACGAACTCATTGCTTAAAAACTGGCTTCAACAGAATATTTAATTCCAGAATATCTCATTCTGAATTTTGAAACCAAAAATGTCAATATCCTCGTGGAAAATCAACTTCCACAAATTTCAGAATAAATTTGTCGAATTTCCCTATTCGACCTAATTTCGCCGACATATTGGTTCACACAATCTCCTGTTCTGTTCAGCCACAAGACAAATCGGATCGCGACCTGAGTGGTGCTGATCGACACAATCAGAGACAGAACAGGGACTGCACAATCGAACGACTAATTCCCTTCATGGTTGGAGATCAGGCAGATCAGAGGTTTGCTGGCGAAAGGACGTCAACCGAGCCTTCTGCGCGGTGGACGGAGGTGAGGTTGATCGAAGCTCGAAGGACAGCGATTTCATTTGCACCGTTTTGTGAAATCGGTGATTGGATAGAACTTGCTCTATTCTCCGCGGTTTCTCTTTCTAAATGGTTGAGCAATTGCGGCGACAGCTCCCCTCTCGTGGGGTTGTTGTTTTCTGTTGGGTTTCTCTTCTTCCTTCGCGAAGAAGAGAACAACAATGCAATAGGAAAATTTTTTCTTTATTTTTGTTTTTGTTTTTTTTTCTTTTTCCACAAATTGCAAAATTCACAAAATTGCAAATCCTAAATTGTTCAATACCTCTAATAAATCAAAATTTGATTTTTGAAAACTTTTAATCTTGCTCTGATACCATTTGTTAATAATCAAACAATAATAATCAAGAAAAAAAAATAAACGCGAAAACACATGGATACTAAGATTTACGTAGAAAACCCTAAATAGAAAAAAAAAAATTACGAGTGGAGAAGAAATTTACTATAAGAAATCAAGTACAATTAAGTTTTACGATTCAAGTATTAATATATAGAGAAAACAAATTCTAATATTGAGTTACAGGCCCGACCCAGTCTAACTAAAATTTGGGTTACACCAAATTCTAATAATGCCTATAAGAGGGATTGCTCCTGCTACTGAAAAATGTAATTCAACCCTTTTCTTTTTTGGTTGGAAGTAACAAAATTTGCACTGAGAAAGAAAATGTAATAGATAAGTGAGGATTTGATCACCTTCTTGTTTAGGAAGAGATAAAAACACAAAAAATCGCAATTTCTTTACATTCAGAAAGAATCAAGAAAGTTGATAGTTGCTAATATAAACCCATTAAACTTCATGAAAACATGTATTGTCCAACAAAACATGGATTAAATACCAACCATAAGTTTGATCAGCCTACTAGACATCATTTCCACAGGGTCTAGATTTACAATGAAATACAAACTGATATTTTTATGATAAATATTATTAGATGTTTCTTTGGTGCCTAAAATATTAGGAAATAATTATAAGGATATTTTCAAAATTATATGTTATGTTTGTAAAGTTAACTTTTATTAGTTTCTTGAGAAATTATGGAATTAGAGTTAGTAAGATGGAATAATTATAAATGGAAAAAATGTGTGTGAAATAAGAGTTGTTGTAATAATTATTGAAGAAGAAATATTGTTGGTAGATAATTAAGATTTTTGAATCTAATATTGGTGCTAAGATTTATACCTGTATTACGTATTATCTGGATTCGCTAAGCAACATAGAATTTGAAACCTCTTTTGGAAAGTGACCAGGAGAATGTTTAATTATTATTAAAAGTTGAGAGTGATAAAGTTATATGACTTGTTACTCCAATTTACTACACCACTAACCATCTACCAAGACATTAAAAGGATGCCAAGAACACGTAGAAATTATCTTCTTATTTTACTACCAAACCTTTGGACATGTTGGCTTTTTGTCATATAGCTCGTATTCAAGTCTGATTTGATTACGTTTTGGTGGACTTGGAAATTAGTTGCTCTCTCTAACTCTCTCTACATGCATGCATGAATGGCAACACTTACTCAACAGAAGTACTCATTTTGTGTAATTGTTACATTGTCTAGGATGAGAAGGATGCAATGAGAGGTCTTGGTTTGTTATACAGAAGAGTTGAGGTAAGCACTACTTCGGTCTTTTTATTCATATAAGATGCCATTGCTTTGCATTTTTATTGTTAAAATTTGATAAAAACTGACTAAGCTGAAACCGTGATGACCAACCAAGTAATAAAACATATCTCATTTTGTCATTTGAGTTTGTTAAAAAAAGGGGCCAAAAAAATGCTGTGAAGTGCCTAATATCTCCCCTTTCTCCTTCCTTACTCTGTAAATATGAGACAATTCTGCTAGCTTTTGTGCTACTGCAGATGGAAATTTTGAAACGAGAAGCAACACCAGCCATGAGTCTTCTCAACGATCTTTTGAATTTGCATGATGGACGTAACAATGAAGATTGGTTGAAGGAATGCAAAAAATGTATGATTGAAGCCTTTCCACGCGAAGACCCATTTAGCATCCTTGTTCCAGCCGGCTTGGACATGGATAAGGTGTTTACTCTCTCTTTCTCTAAATTATGATCTGGCCAACTCCCGAATATATGCTTATCATGGTCGCGTTAAAATTTTTGGTTGATTCTATTTTTTCCTCCTGTTTATGAATGCATTTGCTTAATTAGCATCAAGGCCCGATTCGGCCATCACTTGAAGCTGATAATATACTGCTGAGAGTTGATTTTGTGAGGGAGGTTGATGAATTACTTCGAGAGGTCAGATGCGAATTAAATGAAGAAGATACTTCCAAAGGCCTGGACCCGGAATCGGTTGCAAACAGGTTCAAGCAACAGGAGAAACAGCGAACGATACACCTGGTCGAGTCTCTGTTAGATCTAGCCATTAACTTGCACTGGTAGTTTTACTTCTTTTCGATAGAAGGAGGGAGAGAAGGAAGGGCCATTAGCTTACTCTCTTTGGTGAATTTAGACTCTTATAATATATTATGGTAAGGAATGTTGCAATTTTGTGTAATTTATTTTTCTAAGTTGGATTAAAAGGATTAAGTAACCTGGATTACAAATAAATCAAACAGAACCAAACCGCAGAACCGATAACTAACAAAAACAAATTCAATGTCATTGAATGAATGTGTAGCCTAGATGAGAGGCAAATGAATAATCTATACTTCACCCAAAAAGGCTTTTTATTGTTTGACGACACTAGACTAAAAAGAACTGCATGTGAAAAACCTAAACTACGTCATCTTCGAATCTTGATCAGAGATCCAACGGTTTACAGAGCTAAGGGACCCACGATGAAAATCAATCATCAGCCGGCTGATTCGCACTGATCTCCTCTCCCGTTGATCTAGAGCTACAACTTCCACTCGTAAAAGTTCGATCCTCCAAACCAATCTGACGGACAACATTATGTAGCTTAGACGAACGGCTAAGATTTTCCTCTTCGGCGTCTTCCTCATCGTTGCTGTTTTCCTCTCCATCTGATGATAGAGCAACGAGCCAACAGCTTCCATGCAAGTGCCCATTTACGCAGACAAAATACTCGAGCCCTCCCTCGCGAGAGCCGAGCCTCCGTGCAGCGCTCTTCGGAATGAGCTCCGCCTCCGTCATGCTCCAAACTCTAGCTCCACAGTAAGGACATCGAACTGTCTCCTCGAACTGCACTTGCCTCGCGATTAGAAGACCTCTGGTTTTTGACTTCATGAATCCCCGAAATACGCCTCGGAAAATCCCTATATAGTCGTCCTCATCAGCCACCGGGTGTTCGCACGGATCTGACACGTACAGCAAGTCTTCTCGGCATGTTTTCGCCAGAAAGCTCCGGCCGGAAGTCTTCGAGAATCGAGATGACTCGATGAAGTGGCCTGGAACTGAGTGAATCACTCGGAAATGCTTATTTGACTGGCAGCCGCAACAGTAGAACATGAGCTTCGCCAGGGCGTTCCATCCTCCCCCGACTCGCCCATTTGGAGCACCGGACGTCAAAGACGCGGACATTCGCGGCGCACGGTTGATGCACAGCTCCCGCCAAAGTACGCGCTTCGCGATCGCTTGGAGTCTCCGGTTAACCGACGCGGTGAGACACAGAATTTGAATGTCCCATTTGGCGGCCTGTAGAACGAGCAAAATGGTCTGCTCGTTCTGGATACCTGAATCATCATCGCCGGAGCTCTGATTCAGCGGATTACTTCTGTTTCTCCTGGCAAGATTCATCGTGAACGACAACGGCAAGTGACCGGAAGTAGTTGATAATAATATAGACAAGGCTTGTACACTTGTCGTACTCAGAAGCGTCTGATTAACTACCTTAGATACTCTAATACGTGTCCTCTTGTGATTCGTGGCTTGACACGCGGAAATTTCAGACTGCTCGAATTACATTGATTCTGAGCGTCATTTGGAAGAATCGAAGAAGGGTCTTCTGCCACGTTCCCCTGCGTTTTAAGGTTTTCAAAATATCTCGCGTGGCTAAAAAAAATATCTCTTGTATGCGTATGCGTCTGTGTCTTCTCCGACATCTGACACGAGTCGCCGGAGAACTCTCTCTCCGACTGAGAATCAGCCTAACGTGGTTTACCACGTGGGGAAATCTCTAGCTCGCATGTGTCGTCTTCTCTCAAAATTCTGAGAGGAAAAGCTAAGAGCAGCTTTTGGAAGCAAGTTGAGTCCGTTAAGAGGAGAAAAAGCGTTTGATTCTTCTGTACTTGGGTTGTCTCTTATCCGTTTTTTAATCATGTACCAGTCGCAGTCAGTAGGATCAATCCCCATCGTTCACAGCAAAAGTAATCTGATCGGACGGCTCATACTTCCCCATTTGTTTAATCTTTCTGGGTCTGGGTTTGGCAGCCACTTCCACTTTGGAGTGGAAGACGGACACGTGCTGTTTCTGGAGCACGTGGCAGAACCAAATTATTTAAGAATTTCAAAGATTATTGGGAAAACAAATTTAATTGCTACATTTTCTAACTTCGCAAATTTATTGTAACTTAAAAAAAATATTATTTTTCATTACCAATCAGTTCATAACCGTCACAATAATCAAAAGTAATTAATTAAAAAACATTAATAGAGTGATTAACCAACTCTCCATTAAATTACATTATGTTAACATAACATCGCTCATATTTTCGTTAAAATTTGTTCGTGTAAGAATCCGTTCTTAGAACGGTATCTTGCTTCGTGAATTATTGTGTTGGAGCAGAAACACGCTCAGAGTCTGCTCCAAAATTAGTATATAAATAACGCGATCAAAATTTTTCTACTATTCTAAAAATTTAAAATATTATTTTTGTTTCGTGCAGCCTATATTCCAGAAATAAACATGCAAAATAAAAAAAATTTCCTCCAAAAACATCAGAAAGAAAAAGGGAGGGAAGAGAGCTTTCATGAGAGAGCTGCTCTCAAAATAAACATTTAGTTGTGAAGATGGGATCAATTATTAGAAAGTTTTGTTATTTTTTGGAACTCAGTTAAACTTCTCCTACACTTCAAGGGCATTTGGATGATTGATCCTTCTTCCTCCACTCCACATTCAAAAATTCGACGAACTCATCTGCAACATGCTTCTATTAGAGGTTACAAAGGGAGGGAGATGAAAGAGAAAGAGGGAAAGAGACTTTTAAGTATAAAAACTAGACCTTTCCTAGTTCCATTAGGGGTTTCTTAAATTTATTTTGACCTAAAAGGAGATGTGGTGAGGCATTAGAATTTCACTTGGAGAGATGAAATCGCACAAATAGATTCTCGACTGTGTTATTTATATATCATTTCTAGAATGGAAGCAGGCTTTTGTTCCAAAATAAAAAAGAGCAAGATCTAAATGTTGAAGAACGGACTTCCACTCTAACACAATAACTCACGTAGCGAGATTCCACTCTCCAAGATCAGGTTCCGCTCAAATAAATTTTAAAGGAGATATAAATAACTATGATTATTTTATTAACAGATCATAGTTTAAGAACAAATTTATTAATCATCTCATAATTAAATTTTTTTTTTTATGTATTACTTATAATTGAATAAACAGTTTTGACTTTTTAAAATTAATGAAGCTTGGTTTTCTAAAATCAAACCCCAAATGGAGTTTTAGAGCTGTTATGCGATGATTCAAGGGTAGAGAACCAAACCTTTGTAAAATCTTTTTCGGTCCAGACCTAGAATCAATTTCATAAATACTTTCTAAAACTTTTTTTTTTTAACTCTTGAACCATACTCAATCGTGGTCCCGCGATTCTAAGAATACTAGAAATGTAAAGTTCTAGAATCGAACTGGATTTCTCAATTTTCTAATATTTAATTAAAAAGATGTAATTTCTATGAAAAAGGAAACCAATTTGAAACTTAGTAATTCAATTGAGTGTTTAAATATTATTATTTAAGAATTTCAAAGATTAAAATAGAAAATGAATTTATTTGGTAATAGCCTCCATATTACAAAATATAATAGTTATTAGAATAATATATTTTTACTATTCAATTACAGTTTAATTAAATTACAATTGTAATTTTTTCATTTCATCATTGGTATACGTAAGAAACTATTCTTGAAAATGTAAAATAAAAAAAAAATCATTTTTCTTCAGCTGCAATCTCTCTTTTTCTCCTTCTTCCGAATTAAACCACTCTTCTGCTTCTACAAACCTAAACAGCAAGATCAATTATCCAACGTGGTATCTGAGCCAGAAAAAATGGCATCTCCGAGCTAAACATTTCCTTCTTTTCCCTCCTCACCCTTCCTTACTCAGGTTTCCTCACTTCATCTGTTTCCCTCCATGAATCAAATTTTTACTGTTAAGCTAAACAACCAAAACTATCTGGTATGAAAAGCTTAAATCCTTCATGTTGTTACTGCAAACGAAATAAGACACATCCTAGACGGCTTCTCCTCTTAGCCTCTAGAATTTTTTGACTCCATCTCGAACTAGATTAACCCTAAATACACTCTCTAGCAGTGATACAATAGCATTGTCATTAGCTGGTTATTCTCTTCACTATCTAAAGAATTTCTCCCACAAATCGCTGCCCTTATGTAGCGTCCCGAAAACCCACTAATTTCCAGTTTGCTCTGATACCAACACTATAGCACCCTAGAAACTCCTAGTTTCTGGTTCGCTCTGATACTATCTCTGTAGCGCCCCGAAACTGTCTACGGACCCAGGTCGCTAACTATATTCTTACTCATAAAATCTAACAAAATTCATGTAAAATTTAAAATTTTACTCCCCAACTTAAAACGACATCTTTGAAAACGTTTATAAACATCGCATCGAAAGACTTTAACCAAAATCAATTTAACTGAAGTTTCAAGTTTTAAAACAAAGGAAAAAGGGATTTCGGTCGACACCTAAAATCTTCGGTCGACACTTAACCTATTCTGCACACAAGGGTCGACATCTATATACACAGGTCGGCACCTCAATTGCCTCTGTTTGCACAGGTCGACACCTGTTTGCACCGGTCGAACATTGCGATCGACACCTCTATGTTCACTTCACTAACAGGTCGACACTTGTTTTCATAGATCGACACTCTAATCCTCTCTGTTTGCACTGATCGAACCCCGTGGTTGACACTTTTACCATTTTTACACTAACCTGTCGATACCTACACGCACAGGTCGACACATGGTATGGTTGTGTCTTCGTAGGTTGACCCTCGCGGTCGAAATTTATCTAGTTCGGTCGACACCTATACATACTAGTCGACACTTTACACTAGTAGCCTTAACTGAAAATTTTCCATTTAAATAAAACGAATAGAGTTTCGACTCGATATTTAAAACCAAGACCTATACTCCCCAATCAATTTTAAAATCAACTATATACATCAAAATGACTACTAAAACGACTCAAAATAACTCACAACCTATACATACATACACATGGTCAAAACGCCCTAACAACTGGCCGAATCGTCCCACGAGTGCACTCCTCCAACTGCCTCTTAGTCCTGGGTATGCTTTGAATACTTACTAACTATCACCTTGTCATCTATATCACAGAACTCATCTATTTGTCTAATGCTAAGTAAGGAGTGGATATAAAACATAAACACTGAAAACAATACATATCCTATCGTATGCAGTTTCTACAATTTCGTCTCTACTTTCGTTTTCATCTCTTTCTTACACATTCTTTATCTTACTATTGAGTTCTTCTTTACGTGCTAGATTAATGTAACACAACTTGCGGTCCACCTCACGGGATAAGGTCAATCCCAATCTATAAAAGTGACATACCTCGCGGTTTACCTCACGGGACAAGACCACACACGTAAAGCTGGGGAAGTAGTGACACATCTCGCGGTCCACCTCACGGTACAAGGCAACTCAACCCCATCTTCATTATCTTCTTACGTACCTTTTCATTTCATTATTCACATTTCGCATCTTACTGTTTCATTTCGTAAAAGCATGAAAATTCAATTTTGTTTTGTTCTCGTACTTTAAAACCATGATGCATAATCTACTAAAAGATGAAATAAACATGCATACAACCTAACGAACTGTGATGTAAGCCTGAAGGCAAAAACACCTACGTACACTACTTACCTAGCGTCTTTAACAAAATGCTCGCAAACCGTACGCTAAACTGGAAAACAGGAGAACCTATAAAAATTACACATTCATTAATTCTAACTTCGTCCAATTCATGAAATTCTAACACGGAAGTCATAAACTCATATAAAAATCACAAACTTCTAGCTAAACCCGAATTAGCCTCATTTTTCCACCAAATTCGAAAATTCACAATTCATCCAATACTCGTCCAATTTTGACGATTCGAAGTGTTACAGACTCCTTAGGACGTCTAGTTTCTAACGATCTAATTCATTTCCTAATCCAACATCCATAACTTGGTCAAATTTGGCTGAAAAGAAATCGTTCAGTAAACCCGAGTTTTTCGTTTATTCAAACGCCCAATTCTTTCCATAAAAAATTATAACCTAATCTTTCCTCAAGCTTAAACACTAATGAGCGAATAAAAATCGACTACATCTTCAAAATTTCGTACATCCCACTTAGGGTTTACCAAACTATCCAATAACTTCCTCTAACTTCATTTTTAACCCTCAAAACAGCTAAATGGCTAACTATCTAATAAAAACTAACCAAAGTTTACCTTAAATTTGAAGAATGAAGGAGAAGCTGAGAGGAATCATCACTGGAAGGGAGAAACGCCGAAGGAAAAGAAGAAGAAGAACCAGGGAGAAGGGTTTTTGGGTGGGGAAGCAAACACCCGCGCGGGGTGGTGTTTTATGTTTTTTTTTTAATTATATTATTTAATATAATTAATCCTTATTACTTGTCCGCCATCAATCTAACCAAACGGCCAATCAGTCTGTTTTCGGTCGGAATCTTATAATTTTTTCTTTTCCATTAGTCTCAAAATAATCCCTTAGTTAACCGTATAAATTTTTCGCTCTCTATTCCTACTAAAACTCTGCCGTTTACCGATACGTAAATCTGAAAATCATTTGAACAGAATTTCTAAGTGTTACACCTTACCTCTGCAAGTGAAATTTTGTCCGCACTTGCTCAAATTTTTGCTTTGTCATCTTTGGCGTGAATCAGTAACCTTCGCTCTCAGCTCCACTCCCTCACCAAGGACGATCTCTCGGCCGTTGCCTATATCCAAAAACTCACCAGTCTATGCAACACTCTTGCAGCTATCGGCGAACCTGTCTCTCACAAAGACAAAATGCTTTACTTCTTTGGAGGCCTCAGTTCGAAGTACAATCCTTTCATTATGGCCATCACAACCCACTCCAAACAACCCACTTTGGAAGAGATCCAGAGCATGCTTTAGAGCTACGATTTTTGCCTGGAGAAACAAAACTCAATTGTTTCTTTTCCGACGCCGGCTCAACTGCAGGCGAACATCGCCTTCCAGCGCTCGCTCATCCGTCTTGGAGCCCTCAGCCTGATTTCCCTTTTCGACCCAAATCGTCAACTGGTTCTCCTCCCAGCAAACCCGATTTGCACTATCACCCCCATCAGGCTAGCCCATGGCATCCTCAACCCACACAGCACTCCAGACCTCGGTGCCAAATATGCAGCAAGCTGCGTCACTCGGCCCTAAAGTGCTATCACCTTTCTTCTGCAGCCCACCGAGCCCAACACTCATCCTTCTCAGCTCCAGCTCATGCCAACCTCACTACCCTCTCTTCTACCCGACCCAAGCCCACTATCATTTGGTCTTTTTTACCCATTCTTCACCAGACCAAACCCAACCCTCAACCTATTACCCATCCATTTTTCAGAATCCCTCGCTTTTACCCGTGCCAAACACGACCGAAATCCTTCCAACTCCGGCACCCTCTTCAACGGGCACTCCCTGAGTCCTTGATTCCGGTGCCACTCATCACTTCTCGCCACAACCTAATCTCCTCGATCCACTCCAACATTTTCTGATTCCCTCCCAAGTCGCTACGGTTGTAGGTAACCTTCTCCCTCTTCTTCACTCTGGTTCTACTGCTCTTCTGGCCTTCAGCCGATCACTCCACTTACAAACTGTTTATCACACTTCACATCTTTCTCACAATCTGCTGAGCGTTTCTCGATTATGTTAAGAAAATTTTGTTTTATTGAATTTCATCCAACTTTTTTTCTTGTTAAGGATCAAATTACGCAACGCATCCTGCTCCGTGGTATCGGCCAGTCCTATTTTGTCCCTTGTTGCTCGGGTCAATGATTCTGCTTCTGTTCCAACCACCCTCTGGCACCTTTGTTTGGGTTACCCATCTCCCCTTGTCTTGCAGAAAGCCTTACGCTCTTGTAATTTAAACATTAATAATTTTTTGTCTCAACTTTTTACTCCTTGTAAAATAAGAAAAGTTATACGTTATTGTTCCCCATTTCATCATCACATGCTCAATTTCCTTTCGATGTGATACATACTAACATGTGGGTCCTTCCTCGATTAAATCTATTAGAGGTGCACGTTACTTTGTTCTGTTTGTTGACAATCATACTCGTTTCACTTGGTTTTTTCTAGCTAAAATTAAATACTGACGTTTACAACACATTTGTCAATTTTTATCAATTTGTCCATACTTAGTTGGTGCCAAAATCAAAAGTGTCCAATCGGACGATGGTGGTGAATTCCAGTCCCTTACACCTCTGTTTAAATCTTTTGGAATTTAACATCGAATTTCCTTCACTTATACTCTAAATCAAAATGTCTGAGTGGAAAGAAAAAACTATCACATTGTTGAAACCGGTATTGCTCTACTCTTTCAATCCTCAATACCTCAACAATTCCGGCCTTATGCATTTCTTACCACTGCTCACTTAATCAATTTTCTTCCCACTCTAGTTCTACACCACAAGTCTCTTTTTGAATATCTGTTCTATAAAATCCTAGATTATTTTTCCCTTCGTGTCTTTGGTTGTCTCTGCTTTTCACTTCTTCGCCCCTTCAATCAACACAAACTCCAACCTCGTTCCTTTCTATGCGTATTCTTAGGCTCTAGTCCGAATCATTAAGGTTTCCTCCGTCTCGACCCTACCTCACACAAAATCTACATCTCTCGTTACGTTACCTTTGTTGAGTCTCAATTCCCCTTTTCTTCTCTCCCTAAGCCTATTCCCCAATTTTCTCATTTTACACTTGACATTCCTTACATATGCCACCCCACCACTGATACAAACCAACTTGGTACACCCTCTTCGCTCGCTATTATACCCGTATCTCCTCCCACCAATATCAACCACCTCATCTCCATCTCTCCTTCCCCTACTCCTACAACTACCGACCTGCCCTCTCCTATATCGCCTGAGCCCACACCTATCCAAATTTCAAATCCTCTCACCCATAATACTTATCTTATGACAACTAAGGCCAAAGTCGGTGTTTTCAAGCTTAAGGCCTTTCTCCTTGAACCGAAAACGTTCAATCAAACTGCAAAATGTCCTCACTGGTTCACTGCTGTGAAGGAAGAAATTTCTACCCTCAAATAAACCAACACTTGGACCTTAGTTCCACTACCCCAAGGCGCAAAGTGTATTGACTGCAAGTGGGTGTTCAAAACTAAGCTAAATTCTAACGGAACAATTCCACGGTATAAGGCTCGTCTCATCTCCAAAGGTTACGACTAGACTGAAGGTATTGATTATGATGAAACGTTCAATCTGGTGTCAAACCATTGTCAGTCCACACAGTGCTCTCTCTAGCCATCTCCTCTCGGTGGAGTATCAGACAACTAAATATCAGCAATGCCTTCTTACACGATGATTTGACTAAAAAGGTGTACATGCAATGAGCCCTTGGGTTTACTAATTCATCCTCTCTGTTGGTTGTCTGTTTTCTACATAAGCACTATATGACCTCAAGCAATCTCCTAGAGCGTGGTATACCAAACTGCACATAGCCTTAATTAATTGGAGCTTCTCAGCATCAAAGTTAGACTCGTTACTATTCATACGTCGTATGCCTTCATCCATAATTATCATGCTTGTATATGTCGACAATATCATTGTGACAGGTGACTCTGTTGCCTTTTTATACCAGCTCTTGACATACATACATTCTTAGTTTCGAGTCTGCAATCTTGGACAATTATCATACTTCTTAGGCATTTCCATCACTCAGACATCTACGAGTATGCATCTTTCACATTCACGATATATTTCTAAATTACTTCGTAGGGTAAATATGGATTCTTGCAAGCCGGTTCCGACTCCTATGGTGGCTGGGCCTATGTTGTCCATCCATTTTGGGACACCGTTATAATGATTTCCTATATCGTAGCATAGTTGGCGACCTACAGTATTGTTACCTTACATGACCTGATATTGCGTTTGCAGTCAACAAGGTCTACTAGTTCATGCATGCACCTTCTGACATCCACTCGCAAACCGTCAAGAGAATCCTATGATATCTTCAAGGTACTCCTTCTCTTGGCATATCCTTCACGCCCTTCACATCATGTGATTTGACATGTTATACGGATACCGACTGGGCCTCTTACCCAGATGATAAAAAAAGTACTAGCAGCTTCTATGTCTTTATAGACAAAAATCTTATATCCGGGTCGTCAACCAAACAGAAAGTTGTCTCACGCTCCAGCACAAAAGCAGAGTATCGTAGTGTCTCTAACAATGTAGTTGAGGCTCTCTGGCTATAATCACTCTTAAAAGAGCTAGGTATTTTCTCTTTTATAGTACCTCTCATTCTCTGTGACAATTTAAGCACCACTTATCTTGCATCAAATTCAATTTTGCACTCAAAATCCAAACATGTAAAAATTGACTTCCACTTCGTCAGGGAAAAGGTGCTTCAGAAGAAGCTCTCGGTCAAGTTCACACCTTCGGCAAACCAACTTGTTGACGCACTTACCAAACCTCTCCCACCAATGACGTTCAGTCTTTTTGTCTCCAAGATCTTCGGTTTCTGCCTTTGATCTTGAGGGAGGACATTTGAGTAATAGACTTTCACTATTCAATTACAGTTTAATTAGATTAAAATTGTAGTTTTTTCATTTAATCATCACTCCTCTCTGGTATATGTAATAAACTATTATTGGAAATGTAAAATAGGAAAAATCATTTTCCTTCGGCTGCAATCTCTAATCTTCTCGTTCTTTTGAACTCAACCACTCCTCTGCTTCTACAAGCCTAAACAACAAGATCAATTATTCAACGATAATTACATTTTCTAACTTCACAAATTTATCGTAACTTAAACAAAATTATTTTGTTTTATCAAACACTTCGTGACCATTAAAACAATTAAATAAGTACTTTTGGTTTTCTAAAATCAACCTCAAATGTAGCTTTAGAGTCGTGTTGAGAAGATTCAAGGGTGGAGAACCAAACCTTCGTAAAATCATTTTTTCGTATGGACAGCTCGAGCTTGGACACAAGTTCAGGGCAATGTTCGTAACAACCCGTTTAAATTTAATTTTTTAAATTTCAAGCCCTAATCAATTTTCCTCGATTCAATCCTTGAATCAAACCCGATTAGGTCATTGTATACCCTAAATTATTAAATATATGAATCCTCGAACAATAATGTATAATTAATCATGAGAAACTCTTAAAAATTCTAATTACGTTTTTTTATGTTTAAATAAGAATATTAAGATCAATAATCTTTATTTATGCATTTAAATATTTGAATCATATTTAAAATTATCACTGCATTTATTATGAATCAACTTATTTAATTCTATATTGAAAGTCAAAATTAACATATTGACTAATATAGCTTCTAAATCCTCAAATACGCATAAATAAATATGTATCAACTAAACATGAAATTTTAATATTAATTGGTACATAAGCTCTCAATCCCGACTACATCCTCAATGTATAGTGAACAAATCAACTAAATTATCTAATTACAATAAAATCATAATTAAATCCTCAATAGTACAAAAAAACAAATGAATTTCCCTGTCTAGTCTTAAAATCATAAAATTCTTAAAATACATATTTAACTTAATTTAATATTTTACATTAGTTTATTCACCTAGTCTGTATGTACGCTCGCAGTTGGAAGAATTTTGAATACGACATGTTTCTTAATACAAATCTACCTACATCATAAAACTATTAATAAGTAATAATCCCAGCAAACAAACATGTGCTTATGTGAATTAATTTCGTGCGTTACCGAATCCATGGTTAAAAGTTATATACTGATAGTAATTGTTTTTCAACCATACGTTTAGATTTTCATTAGTAATCTTATATGTTCAACTTTTCATTAGACATTTTATTTACGTTCAAGCTTTCATTATTCATTTAAATACGTTCAGTCTTTCGTTAGACATAACATATTTTTTGTCAATTTTATTAAATTCATACATTCATACACCACGTTCTACAAATTTTTTTCTTTTTACATGTCTATGTTAATGTTTAACCTTGAGTGTCGAATTAAAATATCAGTAATAACAAAAATAATTTGCATAATATGCATTGTAATGCAGAGCATACGATCAAAACATTTAAAAATATAATGTTTTACTTACTTCGAGTCCTAAATATATATTATTAAGATTGAAATATGTACAATTCTTCTTTTCTCAATAAATTACTTTATTGTTAGTATCTAGTTTTCGTATTAATAAATCTCTCTTGAAAACTCATATTTCACCATATTCATTGAAATCCTCAGAAGCTGGGATAAAATCTTTACTGGGTAACCTTTGATTCAGCTTGGTCAATCTGTTGTCCGTTCAATTAGATTAAGTTGATTATAGAGATATTCATGTTTAGATTTTGATGGGCATGTGAAAGAAACTGATGAATCGTCAAGACAGTGGGAAGAGCAAGTGAGATGATCTACTCCTATGATGATTTAATTTATTAAAAAGCTCTTTTTTTTTTGCTTTTCTCCATCAGCGAAGAGAGGAATAGAGTTTTGTCTCGAGAGTAAATTCGTCATAGAATATGATTTTTTAAATTGATAAAAATATGTTCATGTCTATTAGATTTGGTTCTCGTTTAAAAACTTGATTGGTTAAATATTTAAAATTAATTAGGTATTTAATTATTTTTCTTCGTGGGTTGAGAGAGCTAAAATCTAGGTATTTAAGTTAAAAAGATATTTGGGCAATTTCCTCTTTTCATTAACTTTAAATTAAAATTTAATTAATTTTAATAGCATTTATGTATATTACTTTGATTTTTCCTCATTTTATTGTTATTTTATCTGATTTGATTTCCATTAATTTATAATTTTACAATCTTGTAAAATGATGAGTTTGACTATGCAAGATTTATAAATATTTAAGTGTAAGTAATAGTTTCAAATTCAATACAATTATTAATATTTATCGTAATTAAAATTTAATATTTAAGGATATTACTGTTAGTCACGTTAGACTTGAATTTGATTTCCTTTAACCAGGAGAACCCAACTTAATCCACTAACAAGACTGACTATCAACATTAGTTGATTGAGTGAATATTAGTTTTTTTTTTTTTTTTTTTTTTTTGGCGCAAATAGTAGTTCTTCCGTATGTATAGGTCACATAATTGTAGATAATCAATAATTTTTGTATAAACTTTAATGTTAATTCTAAACTTTTTATAAAACAAAATGAATATCTAAGTTTGCACCATGAACCATAAGACCGTGCTCGGTTTTGTTCTCACTCGAAGAAAACTTAACCAATATTATAATATAGATTTAATTTTAAAATTAAAAAACAAATAAAAAAAATTGATCAAAATGGACCCGAATAAACATAAATAAACTAAAACTAACTAAAAATTAAATCCAAATTGAAAAATACAAAATTGAGCAAAACTGCAAAACTTAGTTTGATGTTCATTTTGTTCACAATGTAAAAGTTTATGGTTTATTTTATTTAAAAAAAAAATTCAAAGTATGAATTGAACTAATTTCAAACTTCGAGTTTCGTTTTGTAAAAAATATTTTTAATCGTTGTGTACGGCCATGATTGTAATTTTAAGATTTATTTTCATCTCTAAGTGTTAAATTTGTTAATTCCAAATTTAGTTTAGAAGTTTTGATTTTTTTATCATGCACTTCTAATCCGACGCATAAAAAGCGTAATTTAGCGAGACCCTCCGTTTTAACCAGCTCATATCATGCTGTGTGAATGCGCTGCGCTTCCACACACCCCATCCTTCTTCCAACTCTCTTTCTCCTCTCTCTGAATTAGGGTTTGTGTGCCACTGTTTCCCCTTCCAAAATCCTCTTCCTTTGATCTCTCTATCTTTTATTTTTCCAATGCTACCAAGTTCTTCCACGAACTTCATCAATCACTGCCCAGGCATTCTTTTTTCGGTGCGGTTCTGTCCCCGACTCAATGCTTTTCATTCACTGCAAGTAGAAGTTCGTTGTTAAATCGAACCTGCTTCGGTTGGGCCATGGCTCCAACTCGAAGGAAAGCTGCCAGCAAAGCGGCTATCGCTGCCGCCGCTCGCCAGAAATGGAAAGTCGGGGATCTTGTGCTTGCCAAGGTTAAAGGTTTCCCTGCTTGGCCGGCAACGGTATGTTTTAGGGTTTCGGATTGTGTTGAGAGAAAAAGATTTTTTTTTGAGGCATTATTTGATGAGATTATATTTCACCGACGGCTGTTCATGCTGTTTTAATTTTGAGAAATTATTCTGTCGAAATTGGGCACCGTGCTACTGGTTCTTCCTAGTGGGGGTCGGGGGAGGCTCTTTGGTAGAATGTGCTGGTGGATCTGTTTGATGTTTTTTTTCCCCGTCGAGGCCATCTTTGCATGATTAAAAAGTTTATCTCCGGCAAGGACTGATTGGAGAAGAATAAAGAACCTAACTTAGTAGGTGCTGGTTTTAAGATCGCTTAAAAGAAATAGAGGGTTGATAATTTAAAGAAGAATTGGATTACATAAATTGAGAATTGTTTAATTTTTTCAGACATTATATTGTTACCATCAGAATCAAGAGAGTGGCAAACTTTTGTGGTTCACCTATACAGTTGTTGTAGTTGCATTCTTAGTGTTTGGCTATTAGGTTTGTTCCAGTCCGATACCTCAACAAAAATAACCCTTGGGTAACTTTTTTTTTTTTTGGGTGGATTCTGCTTTTTTTTATGTTGCAGGTTAGTGAGCCTGAAAAGTGGGGTTACTCCTCTGATTGGAAGAAAGTTCTTGTGCATTTCTTTGGAACGCAGCAGATGTGAGTCTTACAAAATAGTCCTACTATTTTAATATGTATATTTTTGATGTGCTACTATGGTTGGTCTTTCTTGTCGGGTTCAAAGTCATAGATAAAGATTTTTTATAAATATATTGTACTAGTTAAAATTTTCAGGACAATATTATGATATCATTCTGCGTAGTATACAGAAAATTTGAATACTATTGCTTTTCTTATGCATGTTAACATCCATTCTCATAATCATTATTTGTTTTTGAAGAAAAAGGGAATAGAATGATCTTAGAAAAACTTTTCAATCCCCATCCCCTCGAGTTCTGTATACTTACTAAAACAAAAATTGTATTTTAGATCTACTTGCAAACGAGACCTTAGTTTCTAGATCTTATTCTTACCTGGTTATGGTGTAAACCTCACTTTGGTAGCTTAATGATAGTGGTATGTGCCTCTCTCATCAATTGAAATTTTTGAGAGGATCAAATGGAAATTTTATGGAGTGTTTTGACATTTTAAAGGCTTGAAAGTAGTTATTCAATTATTCTCTCGTCCATAGAGTTTAACTAAGGACATTAACTTAGTGTAGTGATAGCAAGAGTAGTTCAAATAATGAATCAAAACTTGGTAAAATAAAAAAACAGCTAAGTGGTGACGTAATGTAGAATTTCATTTAGTATTGCTATGTTGGAGAGTATAAATTTTCTTTAAGTTTTGATCTGTTCTCACTATAAGCTTCCAGTAACTATGGTATCCATTTTTGCACGGCCAATGCAATAGGCATTGGCTCCTTCTCATATTTAAATTTTAGTTTGCTTTGTTTAGATATTTGCTTACTGAAATAAGCTACACGGCGTTGATTTCGGATTAACATTGTTCCCAAGTCTTGTTTAGAAGCATATGTTTTTATCACAAATTGCTCACTGAAGTTTGGTAATGCCAACGCCAGAACTTTGCACATGGCTTCCTTTAATATTTTAAACGATGCTTTTGCTTCTTTAGACCAATCAAATCTGTCTTTCTTCAACTGAGTAGTGAGTGACATAATGATCGACCATAACTGGAGGCAAACTTCCGATAGTAGCTTGTCAATCCTAAATCCTCCTAAATCTTGTAAGGGTTTAGGTGTCAACCTATCCAACATTGCTTGAAACTTACTAGGATTTGGTGGCACTCCTTGTTCTGAAATATTTTTGCCTAGGTACTCCGGTTTTCTTCCAAACAAACATTTTTTGTCGTTGACATGTAATTTCTCGTCGGACCGAATTTGTTGTACCAACTTAAGATGCTCAATGTATGTTCATTGATTTACTGTATAGCAGTATAGGATCAATGAAAACTAGAAATCTTTTTTGAGATATTAATTAAAGACCTTGTTCATCAAAACTTGAAAGGTTGGGGTGGATTTGTAAGGCTGAAAGACATTACTAAGAATTCATAATGCTCTTCAGGTGTTCTAATGGCTGTTTTAGGAAGGACTTCCTTTCTTATTCTAATATGGTGATAACTGAATTTTAGATGCAAATCGATAGCACTTTAGCTCTATGTAGTTCATTTGACAACTCTTCAATAACATGAATTGGGAATTTGTCTTCAATTGTTTCCTTGTTTAATTGCCTGTAATCTACGCATAAATGCCAACTACTATCCTTCTTTTTAACTAAAATTATAGGAATAGAAAAAAAACCAACCTTGGTTGAATTATTCATGCATCAAATGTATTTTTACTTTTTTCTGTTTCATCTTTTTGCTCCTGAAGATATATTTGCGGTCTCCCTCTTTCAATAGTATTGAATGATCTCTACTTCTTTGTGGAGGTAGTTCTTTGAGCATACACATCGTCCTGAAATTGTTTCAATAATCCTTAAATCTCCTATAAATGACCTTCTTCTTTCATCTGATTGGAATACTCTACCTTGTCAAGCTCCACTGCTATTCCTTGTCCTTCATGTTTAATGGTACACATCATGGATCACAATGAAATCTCTGTTCTGCCAAGGCTAGATCTCCGTTGATTTGGATTATTTTTCCACTCACGTGCTTTTCATGGTGAGCAATTTTATCATACTCCATTGATTCTAGCATTGCATTGCCAGAATCACATCTGAATTTCCCAATTCTATGGGTAAAAATTCCTCATAGATTTCCAATTCAAGTAATATCAAAAGAACACTTTTGCATACTCCTCCCTGTATGATTAATCCATTTCCTATTAGTACGCCATAACCTGATGTTTTGGATCTCTTCTAATGTCTTTATTAATCTTGCTATTCGCCCTTGAAGGTCATCACTTTTCTTTCAATCGGTATTTTTTTTCCATTTTTTGTAACTCGTCCTTTATTCCCAAGATTTGTCTCTGCCAATCTGCCCTGAATTTTTTTAGGGATTCCAACCTTGCTTCATTCAGGAACAGCTCGAAATGATAAGATTAAATGCTAGAATTTGGAAAAATGTGTGATTTCTTGAAATCAAATGAATTCTAAATGATGGAAGCCTTTCATTCAATTAACACTTTACAATTCAGGATTTTGAGAGCCTGATCTCCCCAAACTCTTCACGTCAAATTCCTGCCCCTCTTCCCTTCTTTCCTACTTGTTAATTACAATTATTTGTACCACGGTTATCCTCCTTTTCTAGTTCTTCTTGTGTACATAAACCTAAAGGAGTTTTATCAGTATATCATCTAAAACTTAGTTCCTTTCCTAAGCAGCGCTTTGGAAGGTAAATATTCAGTTGATCAATTCTTACTCTTGATGATTTATTGTTTCATAATAAAATGAATGAATTTTTGGTATCTCATCATCACATAAGGAGAATTTGTATTTACATAGTCTCCTAACCAATTTTTCATGATTGGCCAAAGTGTTGATGCAAATAATATCTAACTACCAAATGAGCCTCCTTCACCAAAGAAAATAAGCTTTTGGGAAATCAAAGAAACAACCTGTCTTCTTCTGTGAAGATTTTCTCCATAATTCTTAATAAACCTTTCTAAAAAAGTGCATACAACATTTTTGTGTTTCCGAGTTAAAGTTTTAAGACAAGAAAGTCAAAATATATATTTTACATGACACTTTTTTTAGAAGATCCACTGTAATAATAAGAAAACTTTTTGCCTCTATGAAAAAATTGACCGAGGATATCAAAATCTGACAAATCTGCTCAAGTCGGCTTATTAATGGAATGTCCTAATACATTATAAAGCTTGAATTGTTGGGTTCTGTTATAATCTGATTTCTCTTCCATGTTTTTTTTTGTCAAATCTCCATTGTTTGTTGGGTGAAGTATTTTGTCACTTAATTATTTTTTGCGCCTGATTCTGTAGTGTATCAGCCAATTCGGGGTTTGGATTTCCATGGAAAAATTGCTATTGGATGCGTTCATACGTAAAACACTCACTTTATATTTGTAGATCCCATTATGGCAAGTTCTAATCTTAAACATTTAGAACTGTCAATTTTAAGTTTCTTAAACTTTTTTCTTTTCTGGATCTACTTGTTTTCCTTGGTTTGTGTAATTGGTTCAATATATACATTTGTCTCTTTTTGAAGGTGCTTAATGACCTTGACCTATTTTATAGTAGTTTACGTAAATATTTTTTCTCATGGTTTGAGAATGAGTTTCAGTATGTTGAGATGCTGTGTAATTCTTTTTGGACACATTTTCTTTTTGTTGTAATTTGCGGATTTCTGTGTTTAACCCTTGGCTGTTCTAAATTTAGCTTTGAAATTTTGTGCTATTCTCAAAAAGGGCTGCACTTTTTGTTGCAGAGCCTTCTGCAACCCAGCTGATGTAGAATCATTTACTGAGGAGAAGAAACAGTCTCTTCTTGGTAAACGTCATGGTAAGAGTGCTGATTTTGTTCGTGCCGTACAGGAGATCATTGATAGTCATGAAAAACTGAAGAAGTTGAACCAGAAAGATAATTTGAACTCTGAAAATGATGGGAACTCAGTTGACTTACAGACCAATGTTGGGACAAGGGTACAATCAGTGACTCTAGAAACAGAAAAGGACATGCAGTGTCCTGCTAAGGATGTAAATGAGCCAATGCTTCCTATTGAAATTGCTTTGGCTCTGCCAGAAGAAAACGGTTTGCTGGATAAAGAACTCTCACTCAATAAATCTATGGATACTGCTTTAGTCACTGAAACATCCTTGCCTGTGGTTTATTCTTTGAGAAAAAGATCTGGAGTCATACAATCCAAATGCAGTTTGGAGAGAAGTAGACAAGCAATTCGCAGATCTCGTAGTTCATCTAGGGTGGAGTCCCACAGGACACAAAACTTGATGATTTCCCATAATGTTGGTTTGAAGAATGATGAGGATAGTAATTTAGTTTTAGATGGATCTCTGAGGCAGAATAAGAGAATTAGGAAATCTCCTCGTGGCTCTGATTGTGATGATGTAAATTCAGATGCTTTTATTTCAAATGGTAGCCTTGAAGACAGTGGTTCTGAGATTGTTACTGTTGACTCTGATAGTTACAGTTTAACTGAAGGCAGCACGGAGATGGGTAATGAGTATTTAGAGGGAGATGTCGAGTTGACCAAAGTGCTTGATCTTCATGTCACGCCTGTTGTCATGAAGAGAAAACGGCAACCAAACAGAAAAAGAGTTACTAAAGATGCAACTGAGAAAATCTCTACACTTGATACGATGGCAGGTGCAGTACATATATCAAATAATGCCTGTGAAAAGATAACCGATATGTGTTGTAAAGAAGATGGAGATAAACATCTGCCATTAGTGAAACGAGCTAGGGTTCGAATGGGTAAATCATCGTCTTCAGAGGAAGAAGCTAAAAAGTGTGCTGACGCAGAAGAGAGAAACCTGAAAGAAGCTACAGTTAAAGAGTCTACCAAGAAAAATATCTCTTCTGTGACAGCTGATGATAGTCTGACTTGTAAAGACTCGCCATTGGTAAATGAAGCTTCAGATAATTTATTACCAACGAAGAGTTTCTCTCAAATTCAAGGAAATGAGTCTCATCCTTGTAATGATAAAAAGGACCAACAGGTCTTCTGCATAGTTGATGGGGAAGCTGCTTTGCCTCCATCAAAACGTCTACATCGTGCTTTAGAGGCAATGTCAGCTAATGCAGCTGAAGAAGGTCAAGCCAGTGCTGAAAGGACAATTTCTGTAAAAACATCTATAAATGGTGGTTGTATATCACCCAATAAGAGATGTCCGGAGTTGCATGAAAGAAGCGTTGCAGAGGATGAAATCAGATTGCAGAATAATAGTTCATTTGGCAATAAATATGTTCAAGGCGATGAAAGTGCCTGCGTAAATCCTAAAATTTTGGAGGAAAGCGCAAAAACAACAGTAGAGATAGATCTTTTCTGTCAATTGAAACAAAATTCTAACTCCTACAAACTAGATGTCAATGATCTTAGTATTTCATCGTCTGATAGTCATGTTACTGTGACTGAGGCACAAAGTGTGAGAACCCCATCTCCTGGCATTGGCAGAGAACATACTAATGGGTCAAATGAAAAAAAAAAATACCATTCTCTCTCTCCTAAAGATGAAGGGACGGACAATTATTTTGATACAAGCTATAGTAAGTCCAAGGCTTGTGATAAGCATGTTGATGCTGTAGAGCAGACAAGAATGAACCCAAGTCCTTTACCTAGAAGTGAATCAAACGTGTTGAAGTCTTTCATAGGGGATCCTCGCTGTGATACAAAGTCTTTGGTGCCTCCTCTTGAAGCCAATGGTGAATTCAGTGACTTGTAAGCTTACTTATCTATGCAAATGTTTTCTGAATACGACACAGTTTTTTATTTCCATTGCATAAATGTATTTTTTTTTTCTGGTTTTTGGTATCTCGTCACATTGATTGTCTAAACCAATGTCATGAACTTGCCTCATTTCTCCACTTAACTTATTCAATGGCTAGTTCCCTCCGTTAGAGGCAGATAAATATTCAATTTTATTAGTGTTACTCTAGTTTTGTTGATGAATACTTTAGGCTTGCCTTTCCGAGACACTTAAACTTAACATGGACTAAAACAAATTTTGGTTGTTATGTAATTTGGTAAGGTTTAGATGAATATGAGTGTGAAACAACCTTTTGAGATGAATTTTGTAGTATACAAACTTTAGAGTGGCAGTTTATTTAAGAGAATGAAGGGTTACTAGCTTCAGGTTTTCAAGGGCCTGTCCTCTCCTCTGATCTTCATACAAATTTCAGTACCCATACTTCTATTCCCCTTTATATAGTAGCAGTTCCCCCGCATTAGTAACTTCTACTAACTACTTTTACAACTACTATCATTATAGTTTACCAAGTACTATCTACCAAATTCTCTGTTCTTTATCTTTCTCCTTGCATGTGTAAACCTCACAGGAGGTTAACTCCTTTTTACCAGTTTTTTCTTGTCCTTGGCTAACACCCTTGGCTCCTTAGCTAGTTTGTGTATGTGTGGTTCTGTAAATGACTTACTATCTGTACTGATCGAGGTCTTGAAGAAAGAACTACCCACAAAGTATCCTTTATTGAAAATTTAGGTCTGTCATCTGTTTTTTATTTCCTCTACATGTTAACCCTTAATAACAGAAGTTACTAAGAAATTCTTTCCAATGCCCCTTGTTGCTATGACATGGACCTAAAAATTACTATGAGAATACTAACAAAAATAGACGATCTGTGTGGTATGGGAGTCGTGGAGAAGAAGTGATGGCTGATGTTGTTTTTTGTTGTCTCTTTTTGGTGCATTGGGAAAAGAACTAGTATTTTTCTTTTATGAGGAATATGGTTTGATATAGAATCTTTCAAAATCCTTTATCTTTACTCTTTTTGAGGATTAAACCTTTTTTCTTTCTTTATATCTTTTTTTTGTATAACTCACCGTTCATGTATACTTCTCATTTTACTATATTTTCGTTACTGACAAAATACCAGAAATATAGGTAACGTAAGCATGCATTGTAGCATTCAAGCGTAAAGGCGTTGAATAAAATTTAGTTTGATGATGCATCATGTACTATTTTTTACTGTAGCAATAATCTTGATGTACCATAGGATAGACTTACTGTTTATTATAGTCTTGGTGAATTCAATAACTTACGTAGAACATTTGTTTTGGCAAGATGCAATCTGGTTTAGACCTCTGCCTTTGTTCTTTTCCCTGTCTTTGTGACTAATAATTTCTTTGTACTTTAGGATTGCCAGTTTTAATGAGCCACTTTTATCCTGTCTCAGACTGGAAGTGGAAAAGGTCAGTTATAAAGTATCTGAGAAGGCTCAAAGTTACATATCCTGTTCAAATGATCCCCTGAGTGACAAGAATGCTTCGGGTGTCCGTTCAAGCCCATCGATTACTGATGGAGGGGACTCCTGTATAGAAGCATCCTCACCCCATACTTCTATCTGCCATGTCACTACTTCGGATAGTAGTAATTTTCCACAAAATAATAGTAGTTGCAGTCCTGATGTTCATTTACCCAAAAGAAGTTTGGTCGCTCCAGTTGTGGAAATGAAATTGGAATCTTCTACAACTGGAAAACCAAAATATCATTGCAAGAACGTGGAAGGCCATGCCGCTCTTTCATCCTTTGAGGGCATCCTTGGAATTATGACTAGGACAAAAGAGAGCATTGGTCGTGCAACACGAGCTGCAATTGACTGTGCTAAATTTGGTCTGGGACATAAGGTATGAAATTCCTACTTTGATTGAACTATTTTCATTTTTACTTAGTTTCCTGCTTGATATGCATGACTTCTTAGTTTTTAAGATAATTAGTTTTCTTTGAGGAAAGTGGTGTCGTGGAATACTGACTTGCATGGGAAATGTTTCTACATTTCTAAGTTATAAATATTATTTTGTGCCGTTTAGCTTTCTTGAAATCCGCATATTTTTTTTTGACATCTCTGAATAAGCTTCCTAATTACTCTTCTTGAACAAAAAATGTTTTATTACTTTCTAGTATGACTAAAAAATCATAATGATGATCTTTATAGTGTCCAGCCCAAATAGATGTGGGGACACTTCGTTTTTGTTGTGGAGAATATTTTATCTTTTTACTCTTCAACAAAAACACGTTGAAAACTAAAAGCTAATAATTCGAACAATCTTTTGCTTATTTGGATTTCTGACCATTTTTGATATACTCAACTATGTAGAATAGTGGACAATTTATGACATTTGGTGTTATCTTCCAAGAATTTTTTTTAAAAATTTCTTTCTTAATATGCACATTTATCTTGTCATACAACATCTTAATTGTTTCGCTGCCACTTATTTTGGAACATATTATTAGGTTTTTTTTTGACAAACGTGCTTGTACTTAAGTATTTTTATGGTATACACCTATTTTTGGTTTCTTTCTTATTGGAAAGAATAAGCCTGTACTTTTTTTTTTGTTCCTTGAAAATTTCTTATCCTTCATTAATGCATATCTTTTTTTTCTAGATGTTTTTATCCTATTCAAAAAAAAAAAAAAAAAAAAAAATCAAATGTACGAGTGTTAGATATTGTCAACTAAGGTATATATGTAACCAAATGACTTTTAGTTTTAGATACAAAGGTATATATGCACCAAATGGGTTTTAGTTTTAGATATAAAGGTATATGCAACCAAGAAATAAATTTTTTCGTACAAAGAAAATGTTTACTGATTTTTATTTGTTGCAAAATATCTTTCTCTTACAGCGCAAGTCTAATATTTACTTTGTTTGTCATATAACTTCCCATTTATGTTTTGATTATTGGGTTGCATAAACATGTCGTAATTATAGATGAATATCAAATAACAAGCAGACAAGCCTCATGAAAGGACATCAAGTGGCACAAGATATGGGGATTTTAAGAAAACAATAGTAGATGAGGATTCACACTCTTGAGATATTATTTATTAAGCTTAAACGAAGTAAATTAATTTCTTTAGAGTCTATTTAAAAAAAATAAAAGACGGAAATTGGAATACTAATGAATATTCACTCAAAATCTGTTCTCTCAAATTGACTTTGAAGAAAATGCGGTGTCTTGCTGGATTGGTTGTGCTCAATAGATACTTCCAGAAACTAAACAACGTGTTTTACAGTTTTTATTAATTTTTCTAGGTGGTTGAAGCCCTTATCCGAAATTTGGACTCAGAATCAAGCTTTTACAGAAAACTGGACATATTTTTCCTTGTTGATTCTATTACTCAATGTTCTCGTAATGTCAAAGGTACTTAATTTTTATGTTATTCATAGATATGAAAATAGCTTGATGGATACAACTCTGCTTGTATGAGATGTGGTTGCGCTGAGATTCAGTTCAATTTTACAGGTGACGTTGCTGGTGTATACCCTCAAGCTATTCAATCTGTGCTCTCTCATCTACTGTTAGCTGTTGCTCCTCCGGGACCTACTGCTCATGAAAATCGTAAACAGTGTATTAAGGTTGATTCTAGTTTCATTCTGTGTTCTTGTTTCTTCTTGCCCCCATATTATTCTTTTGATTTTTAGTTTTTTTAAAAAATTTTTTTTATATTGGCCATTCATCTTCTTTTGTAGGTTTTGAAGCTTTGGTTGCAAAGAGGAGTCCTTGCAGAATCTGTAATTCGTCACCATATTAGGGAACTCGATTCTCTTAGTGGTTCATCTTCATCTGGTGCCTACTCTCGCCGCTCAGCAAGAACAGAAAGGTCTTTAGATGATCCTCTTAGAGACATGGAGGGTATGCTCGTTGATGAATATGGAAGGTTTGATTTTCTTTCCTTCTACTCTAGTGTTCATACATTCTTCTTAAATACCATTTATTGAGAGTTTCTTGGCAGCAGTAATTCAAGTTTGCAGCTTCCTGGATTGTGTATGCCCTGCATGTTGAAGAATGAAGGAGAGGGTAGTGATTCTGATGGAGGGATTTTTGAGGCTGTCACTCCGGAGCATGATTCGCAGGTTCACGAAGAACATGGGACGATGCCCATCCTTGAAAAGCATCGGCATATTCTAGAAGACGTTGATGGTGAACTTGAAATGGAGGATGTTGCTCCACCTTGTGAAGTAGAAATGGGTGCCTCTTGTAATACTGGCATCTTGGAACCTACGAAGACTTCACATGAACATCATTTTCCACTTCCTGTTGCACCTCCACTTCCTCACGAGGTGCCACCCTCATCTCCACCATTACCTTCATCCCCTCCACCATCAGGCCCACCTCTTCCACATCTCCCTCCAGTGCCCCCATTTTCTGGCCGTGATTCTTGTAGGAACGCTGTTGAGCCAAAGTATTTTGCTGAGACAAATGTGAGCATCTCAGTTTTTTCCCCATTTTACTTATTTTAGATAAAATGGAAGAAGTTAAAATCATTTGATAGTTTTTGCTTTGAAGTTCAAAACATTTCATTGTTTTGGCTTTTCCATGCAGAATATGCGAGGTGGCTTAGCTCAAGCGGTTGGTCAACAGTCACATACAGCCAGACCTAGCCAGAGAGTATGTGATTCAGGGAACTTCCCTGCTAATGAAAGCAGAGATCATCAGCTGCAGAATCCTGTATCTGCCTCTCACTCTTTGAGTAATTTTCCTGTTCGGTCATTTAACGATGCTCATCAAGCTGATGGTGGTCCTTTATATAATAAGGGTTACCCCTTACCCCACTTGCATCATAACCCATCTAACCAGTTTTATCAGGCTCGTGGAGATCGGAAACCTCATAGGGAAGGTCCGCAATCATCTTACTCCAATAGATTCCACTATAGGGAAAATATGGACCGAGAAAACTTTCATAATAACAATGAAAGAATGAGACATAGCCCATATGAATTCCGAGAGAGCTGGAGGTTCCCTGGGCCTTTTTCAGGTAATATATTTGGGATTCCCTTAGGATGTAATTAGCATGTCCCTGTCATTCATTTTGTTTTTCTTTATTTTAATTAGCTTCACTACATATTCTTGTTTTTCTATTCAATATAGGTCCTTATTCTTCTGATAGATGCCAATCATCCTATGAGTCAGGTCCCTACAATGGACCCCCATGTGAACCACATAGATTACCCGGTCGGGGATTGAGGTTTCCACCGCGAGAAGTGGATTATAGAAATTCAGTTCCTTCTAGACCACCTTATAATGGTCAGATTCCAATATCTAAGAGAGGTATGTTGGACTGCTTTATTTACTTTTAAAAATATGAAAGACTCCTGATTATTGTGTTTGTTCTTATAAACGAGGCTCAGTAGTATGAGCAGAGATAAATATCTAAATTCCAAGTGACACTTGATTTTATTCAAATTAAGGCTCAGATCATCTCTGTTTTAGGTCCAAGCTATTGGCGCCCATGATAGCAAATACAATTTATGGAGTTGGAGGTAATTCACAATCGCATATTTCAGAGATAAAATCTTCACTTTTTGAGAATTTGGTATGTGATTGAGTGGGGGCCATATGTTTGGTTTTCTTTATGCTATGTCCCTGGTTTCAGGGAAGCTGATTTCTTCTAGTAGGAGCTTAGTCCTGGACCCTATTATGTAAGGAAACACTGCAACTGAGTTCTGCTTCCATGGGGCCGACATGCCAAAACTGTACATATGTAATATATCCTCTCTTCTGCACATGCAGGCGGGTAGGCCGGCGGCCATAATAGAAGCACTAGAGCTATAGCTAACCGTAGGCTGTTTTTGAAATTTTAATTTTTGTTTAGAGTTGAAAAAACAAAAATCAGTTTCAGTATAATTTATTTATTTTGGGGGCCTCTCAAATCTCCGGTGAAAAGTGAAATATTTATTATTAATTTGGCGCTGCAACTAATAGATTTCAAACTAGATTTTTGTTTTCTTCCAGGCTGCAGATACTGGCTGTATTATATGTAGGTATTGGGAAGATTCTTCATGTTATTGACCTGACAGATTTAAATAGTGGTGGGAGTATTTGTAGTAATAAATCAAGTCAAACGAGTTACATTTTATCTCATCTAATGATAGACTTGAATGTAGGTATTGGAAAGATTCATGTTCTTGACCTGACAGATTTAAATAGTGGTGGGAGTATTTGTCGTAATAAATCAAGTCAAATAAGTTACAGTTTTATCTCATCTTATGATAGACTTGATGTTTAGTCAATCACTATCATTGTTTCATTAAAGGATACTCGAAAATTGTCAGTCCATTCTGATGAGTTGGATATGCCTTGGAGAAGATCAAGACAACATTAGTGATGCATTTGATCAAGCGATAAGTGAGATGTTGGTTTAGGAGAGACCCCATTACATATGCAAGTAGAAACTTAAATGACGTGGAAGGAAGATATTCCATCGATGAGAAGAAAATGGTGCATTGTTTGACAGCGTGGATGTATTATCTATTTGGCACCAAGTTTATGTTGGGAGTTGAGAATAGAGTGGCCTATGCGTTTAAGTTGCAGAGAGGTGCAATTGTTGTATGTGACTTCCTTAACACTGTACATCAGACAAGCTGTGGAGCAAAATGAAGTTTATAAATGCCTCTTACAGCTGAGACAAATGGGAAAAAGATGCTTGTTGTGCAAAAAAGACGAGACAAATGGCAAAACCTTTTCTCCAACTACGAATTCTAGAGTAAAGTATTTAGATTGCCTTAGGACGCAGTCAGTGAACAGAATTGAAATTGTTCACATCCAACCAACTATTGGTAGAATATCTTCTACACTTCGTGACGTTGAGCCAATAAAATGTTGACTGACGATGTGTCACGTGATTGACTCGTTTAATCTTTTATTTGCCATGTTGGATTTCTCGGTAATTGGTAAGTTAATGTGTAGTTAATTTGAAGAAAATTAACAATTGCTAAATTTGGGAATTTACCTCGAATCATTTTATGATTGAATGTTTGAATTGTGAAGAATAAAACTTAGGATTTTGTTTAATATAAGGCAATGATATATTACATAAATTTATAAAATGAAGGGGTAAAAGTGTAAATAGGAGAAAATTAGGTTAAAAAGGCTTGGGAAACCATTTGCTTCATTTTTTTTTTTTTTTTTTGTGAGCTGCTGACAGAGAGAAGGAGAGGTGATTTTAGTTTGTGAAAGTCGTTGAGCTTGAAGGCTAGGGTTGTGCTCCCAGTGCATCGAGTATCAACATTCGCGAAGACATTTTGAACGTAAATTGTTTTTACCCTCCATTTTTATGTTAGAAGTTAGAGGTTTAGGTTGGCGATGAGTTCGAGCAATCAATCTCAATTTGATCCGATTATTCTAGATATATTGGTATTTTAAAAGTGTATGTAGGTTTTATCGCTGTTTGGAGGCGAAAAATACTAAGGAAAAATGAATTTCACGAACTTCCATTTGTTGGAATCGACTCAGAGGGGGACACTTCTAGGGAAGTGTCGGCCAGTTATGCATTCTAGCGAAAATCGATAACTCGAAGGTGTTGACAGTTCTTGGAAAGTATCGATTGATAGGGTAATTAGAAATTTGACCCAAGAGCTCAAAGGTCTCGATACTTTGAGGGAAGTGTCAACCGCTAGTAAATTTTGGGTTGAAACCCGAGAGGTTTGTAGTGTCGACCGCGTGATAGAAATTTCAAGCGCGAGTAGACGCGAAGGTACTAAGTGTTGATCGTGGATGAAATGTTGACCACCACTTGTAAGTATCGACTGATGACTTAGAAATGTCAATCGCACAACTTTATTATTGGAAAAATTTTATCGCCTCGGTGAAATTTGCGGTCGTTCATAGGTTGTTAGGTTGGATTCCTAGTCCCAGTATAGGACCCACCATTGTGTCTTTCTTTAGTGTTGAGTGAAATGTTCATGGCTTTGATTTTTTCTTATAGGCTCTGACGATTTTGCTGATTTTGAATTAGTGCTAGAGATTGTAGCTCTGTAAGAAAGAAGAGTAATCATCGTCAATGTAGTGATTTTATGTTTTCTGCATTACACAACAATTTTCGAAAAATCTTATTTGGGTGGGTTGCCATCTATAAAAATATGACTGGGCCTAGTTGTCAGTACATTGGTTGGTTTTATACGTAAATGTACACATGATTTTCTCATGTTTAATTTACAACATTTATTATTATATTCTTGTTGTGATATGTTAAGAAGATAAACCCTCTTGATACTTTGAGCAGTCTTAGCGTCAAAGTATCACGAGGCCTTATCTGGTTTTCAGACGACTGTAGCTCTTTGATTATGTTGACTGCTCTATGCCTCAAGTTGATTGTGGGTTCCATTTTTGGTCAACCCCTTTCCTTAGGCCGACCATGCAGTGATTATTTTCGTGCTCATATTTTGGCACTGAGGTGGGTAGCCTTTCGAAAAGATGCGATGCTCTGCGAAATTTTCTACTATTACAAAAACTGTGGGCAGTGGTTTTGGCTTTGGTACAGGATGGAACAAGACCATGCCCACCCCTAGCTATTGATGTAGGTATTTCTTTTAATATATTTGACAATGCATCATGATTTCAAAATCTTTATTCGGTTAAAATCCCATTGAAAATACTGGTCATGTCTTATAAACAAATCCGTTTTTATGTTATACATGTACGCTGATCTTACAAGTTTACTTTCAACATATATGCTATTTCATTTGCTTTACCATACGTAGCTTTCAACAATATTGGACCCACAATTAGGGTCACCTATTTGTTATGCATATTCAATTAAGTGAGAATGTATTTTCA
The DNA here is from genome assembly GCA_022433055.1 of Begonia peltatifolia. Taxonomy (NCBI): domain Eukaryota; kingdom Viridiplantae; phylum Streptophyta; class Magnoliopsida; order Cucurbitales; family Begoniaceae; genus Begonia; species Begonia peltatifolia. The sequence continues at coordinate 22,796,705 of CM039519.1, read as the reverse complement.
CGTTATGCGACATATGTGTTAGAGCAGCTTACGTGACCTTGGATGAAAATCTTTGAACTTTACGTGTCACACCCCAAAAGCAACACCCCGAAAACCCCCTCTGATTTTCGGTTCGCTCTGACACTATCACTGTAGCGTCCTGCGGCCGCCCAGACCCATAAGGACGTAATCCTCTCTCTCTCTCTCTCTCTACTCAACCTAATGATACTCTTATCATTTAATCATATTCAAAAGAACATTTGTAAGTATAAAAATTTTCAACTTGCTTCGAAAATAACTCACGCTCAAAAAGAAAACGTTCCAAAAGAAAATGTATAAAACCCTGATATGAATAAGCAGCGGAAAACATTTACGTACCATTAGGGGTTTTTTTAAAAAAAATGACATAAAAGAGTTTAAAACGGTGAACTCGAAAAAAGAACCGAGAGTGCTTGACACGCGCCCTATGCGGCATGCGCTCGCAGTGCCGTGCGTGCGCCTCTTCACTCGGCGCTGCACGTCCTGGGAGCCACCCTCACTCAGTGCCGCACGTCTCGGGCGCTGCGTGCCCTCACTCGGTGTCGCGCTTTTGTGTGCCCGTCCTGTACTAGCGCTACGCACCGTGCACGCCACTCAGCACTACACGACCCTCGTGAACGCCACCTCCGACGTTATAACACTCTCTCCCAAAATTTTGGCAGAGTAATGCATAAAAATAGCTATCCGAAAAACGAACTAAACGTGCATATAGTTCACCAAACCATTCCCATAATCCATCAATCAAAACTATCCAGAAATCATCAGACAAATCAGAATGTAAAGAGAATGAATCCATCGACTGACATAGAAAAAAATCCATAGTATAGAGCAATACAATGCTCATACATATAATATATACACGCACTACCCAATCGCTCGAAACGCCCCTCAAAACTCCGAATCCTACAAACAATGACCCTTAAAATGAACCCCTATTACCACCTACCATCTCCACGGGTCGGGTCGCCCTAACAATCCGCCATCTGGTGCATCGGTCGCGCGCTGGCAACTGCCATACTCCTCAGGGTTAGGCTCATGAATCTCACTAGCAGTGAACTCAGCATCTACACCACAAAATACAAAATGTAAGCGTAACGCTTAGCAAGTAGTGCGATATGAAAAGTAAAAACTGACAATGCAATCCTATCACATGCGGTCTCTACTCTGTCCCTCATGTTGTTGTAACCTGTGATGCATAGTGCAGTCACACTAGGGTGAGGGTGAACCTCGCGCCACACTACACCCTGACACGTCACCATCGTCACGCACTCCCCAGTAACGAGGTCCACGAGCTACACACACGTGCCACCATACACCAACCACCACAGGGTGAGGATGGGCCTCGCGTCACACTACACCCTGACGCGTCGTTACCGTTCTGGACTCCTCAATAACTGAGCACATTTGCCCACAAACATCCACAGCAGACATCCTAGGATGAGGATAAACCTCGCACCACCCTACACTCTGACATGTCACCACCGTCCTGGTCTGCTTAGCAATGGGACCAAAGCTGCCCACGCACACATCATCCTCACCATCACATGGCCACTCCACTCCGTAACTCATGACATGCTCAAATTCATTTTCATACCATTTTCAAAACATAATGCATGACAAAGCAGTAAACACGCACATCACACCACACAACCAATCCTAAAGTTCTGTAGTGTAGGCTCACATGGGCAAACCACATGTAAACACTACTTACCTGGCGTTCTTAGCTTTTAGGGGTGCTTAATTTTACCAAAACCGGGCTCAACCTAAAACAAAACCATCCTTCATTAAAATTCATCCCAAAACTCATATTACGCATTAAAAATAGAGTCACTAACACAATGCACCACAGACTAACCAAAATAGCTCACCAACTCGACTCGGCCCAAAAATCAACATAAACTTCGAACGTGCATAACTTTTGCGTCGGCTATCGAAATATTCCAGAGGCTAAACACTTCTCTAAGAACCTAGTTTAACGTATTATAATAGATTTTAAAATGATAAGCCGCATCTAGGTGAAAAACACAAAAAACAGAATCGATTTTTACACTTAAACGTCCAAAATTTCAACTTCAAACCAATTTCACTAATCCCTTCACCAATCAGCCATATTTCATTCATTCAAAGATAATTTAAACAGAAATTGAAAATTCAGACACCAAAACCTAAATTTCAACTCATTCTCCCCCTCAATTTTTCATCAAAATCACGGGCATTCGCTGCCCCTTGCTTAACTACCATAATCTTACCTCTAACCCACACCAATCTCCTCACAAAATTGACTGAAAACCATACCTAAATGAGTTTAACACTCGGCCATCAAAACAGAGAGAAAACATGGGAAAACTCACCTGTTCTCGGTTGGGTTTAGCAAGAAAAAGTCGAGCCATAAGCTGGCTTCAGCTCATCGGAGCAGTGGAAAACGGCGGCGTCCTTCTCCTGCTCTCCCTTTCGTCGGTCATCGGCAGACGTGCTCAGGTTCTCTCTCTTCGGGAGCTCAAGCTGTTGAAACTGAATGGCTTCTTCGTGAAGCCGTTCGATTTTTAATCTTACTTATTTATTTTTTTCTATTTATTTATTTAGTTAACTAAATTACTAAATCACCCTCACGTGTTTGAACCTCCGTATTTCTGCTAAATTCGCGTCCTTTCGACCTAAAAATTCAGAAATCCTCTTCCAAATAAAAATCTTAAATTTCTCAAAATTAATAAGTCCGTTAAAATCTCCCACGAAATTCTCTCGGGACTTTAAAATAATTCAGTAAAATTCTGGGTTATTACATTACGAGGGTGTTTTTTATGCACAAATATTTTGTGCACATTCACTTCTTTCTTTCATACACCTTTGGGTTTGATATGTAAAAGTCCATGAGTTTGCCTTATTTTCACAAATATTGTTTTCTACGAAAAAAAGTGGTGGCGCTATTTTCTGTATATGCTACTGATGCAAATCAAGGAGCAGCTAAGTCCCAAATCAAGAACCATGGTCCATGACATGACATATGAGGACCAATGACAAGGTCAAAGAACTAGTAAGATGTACAAAGCCTTACATAATTTGATCATGGAGACCCAAGAAAAAGAGTCATCATAACACGAGTAAAGACCAATGATTGTAGTAAGTATTGATGAGGAGAAAATGGGGAAATGCATGCCAAAGATCAAGAAAACATGACGATCAAAAAGTTGTGGCTAGGGAGGAAAAAGAGCAGCCTAGCGTGCACACCATCAACAATCAGCACATTCCCTCGCATATCTAGCGCACACACAAGAGATCACCAAGCACCCATCTATGCCCACGCCCCACGCGCTCAGCCCGTTATCGCTGCCATCTTGCAATCATCCTGTAACACCCGAAATTTTTTCGCTAAAACTAATTTTTGGATTTACGTAATTGTAATCGACGGAGTTTTACTCGGAATTGAGAGTGGAGAATTTTATCATTAAGTAAGATTATTTTGAGGCTAATGGAGAAAAGCAAAATTTAAGAATCCAACCGGAATCAGATCATATAACAGATTTATTAAATGGTTAATAGTTAAAGGTGAAATAGTAATTAGTATTATTATTATAAAAATAATATATCAAAACACCTTACAGTGTTTTTTTTTCCCAGCACCGAAACCCCTTTCCCCTTCCCTCGATGGTTTCTCCCCCCTTCTCTCGCGTAGAAACCCTCAACGATCTCTTCTTCCAGCAGCGTGCGATTCTCCTCCGTTCCTCCTCAGTTTCCTTAAATTTAAGATTAGTTTCTAATAGATAGTTAGTTCTCTAGTTGTTTCGAGAGGTAAAAGTGGAGTTAGAGCACGGTAAAACCTAAGTTGGAGGAATGTGATTTCATAGTGATAGACAATTTTTATTCGTACATTGGGCTTAAACTGGAAGCATGGGTAGATCATAGATGTGTATGGAGAAAATTAAGCGTTTTGGATGGCTGAATACACGAATTGTGGAACAGTTTCTGCTCAGCCACATCCGGCCAAGCTGTAGGTGTTGAATTAGAAAATGGATGAGACCGTTAGGAACTAGACGTCCTGTGGAGCCTATAGCACTTTGAATCGTCCAATTTGGACGAGTATAGAAGAAGTTATGAATTTCCGAAGTTGGTAAGAAATTGTGTAGGACTTTGGGTTTAGTTAGATTAGTTGTGAGAGTGTTGTTTGCCCTTAGAGTTTTATGAGTTGGATAAAGGAAAAATTAATGGATGTTTGGTTTTATATGTTTCCCAGTTTAGCGATCTATCTACGAGCGAGGAATTGCTAGGATGCCGGGTAAGTAATGTAGTAGTAGTTTTGCCTTCGGGCCTATATCACAGTTCAGTAGGATGAATTGCACGTTTATTTTATGTTATGCTTTTATGGTTGTGCATCATTGTTTTAAAGAAGGAGAACGAAACGAAAAATGAATTTTCATGTTTTTATGAATTGAAACAGTAGCATGTAATGAGGCAAATGAAATGAGAAGATATGTAAGAAGATAAGAAAGATGGGATTGAGTGGTCTTGTCCCTAGAGGTGGACTGCGAGGTGTATCACTCTTCCTCTGCTTTACGTGGTGGCCTTATCCTTAGAGGTGGACCGTGAGGTGTGTAACTTTACTAGATTGAGGTTGGCCTTGTCCCAAGGGGTGTACCGCGAGGTGTGTTACCTTGATATAGCACGTAAAGAAGAACCCAGTAGTAAGAAGATAAAGAAGACGTAAGAAAGAGACGAAAACGACAGTAGAGACGAAAATGTAGAAACTGCATATGTTAGGATGTTGTTGTTTTTTAGTGTTTAAGTTTATGCATTACTTACTTGGCATTAGGCTAATAGTTGAGTTATGTGATGTAGGTGCTGAAGCCATAGCCGGTGAGTACTCAGAGTATGCCCAGGATTAGGAGGCGGTTGGAGGAGAACGCACGTGGATGATCTGACCGGCTGTTAGGGCGTTTTAACTATGGTGGGTGTAGGTATGAGTTTTGAGTGTGTAATCGAAATGATTTTAGTAAGTCGATTGAATGTATAGATGGATTTCAAAATTTGGTAGTTGTTTTCTTTACTTAAATTATGATTTTGAATTGATGGAAAAGTGTGCGTTGGGTTATTATTAGCGTTGATTCGAAGTCTGATCGATTTTGTTAAGTTTTTAAGATTTTTAAACAGAGTTCTGGGGAGGAAGTGTCGATCGATAGGCTTAGTGGTCGACTAGACCCTGCAAGTGTCGACCACGAGTGTTGACCTGCACTGGCAGAGCTGAAATAAGTGTTTTCCTATGATTGTAGGTATCAACCGGTAGTGTAAAGATGGTAGAGTGTCGGCCGCAAGGCTCGACCGCTGAAAAACAGAGAGGACGAATGTGTCAACCTATGAAAGCAGGTGTCGATGGCTCTCTGAGATGAGCGTAGAAGTATCGACCGGTGTTCTCAGTGTCGATTGACGAAAAGACCCGAGACGAACATAGTGTCGACCGACATTTGCAAGTGTCGACCAATGAAAAACCCGAGACAACTCAAGTGTCGACCGACGTTTACAGGTGTCGACCGGTTTCTTTGTTTTATGTCTTATAAAAATGAAGTTTATTTAAAATGATTTTAATCGAGTTTTCTGCTGCAATGCTATTTAAAATGTTTTCAAAAATGTCGTTTTAAGTCGAGAAACAAAAGTTTTAAATTTTATTCAAATTTTTCGAGCGTAGTAAGTGAGTAGTAGAAGTGTGCGAACCAAAAACCGTGTAGAGTTTCCGGGGCGTGACAGAGTTGGTATCAGAGCAGTGAGCGAACCAAAAACTGGTAGGTTTTTGGGTGGTGACAGAGATGGTATCAGAGCCAAATATTCAAAACGTTCAAATGATTACCTGATAGCGCCGATCGCCGCACGACGTGCTTCGACAACTGTAAGTGTTTAACTTTAGCTTTAGTTGTTAGATGATTATGAGAGTAATTAACCTTGTCCAGGAAATTAGCCATAATGTCTAGACGACCAGGACGTCCAAGAGTACCGAGAGAGGCAGCTGATACGAGAAGCGAAGATGATTCAATGACGATTAGGCAGTTAACCGAATTGGTGAACATGCAGTCTCAGCGAATAGGGATCTTGCCGAATCGGTAAGTGCAAGGAAGTGCAGACTCTAGTTCAGGCAATGATCAGTCAGGAGATAAATTTTAGAGATTACGACCCCCGACGTATAAATGACAGTTATTGGATCCAACAGCTGCAGAGGAATGAGTCCATACCATGGAGAGTATGCTCAAGTACGCGAAGGTGGAAGAGGATAACAAGGTCTTGCTAGCCACATTCCATCTAGTGAAGGATGCCCGGTTTTGGTGGGAATCCGTGGAGATCACAGCTGAAGTTCAACATATGATATGAGAAAAGTTTAAGGAAATATTCTATGACAAGTACTTCAACAGCACAGTGCAAGCAGGTAAAAGAATGAAGTTTCTACAGTTGAAACAGACCGGGTCGGTGACTGAGTACAACTGACAATTCGAGTCCTTATCTCGGTTTGTCAGCAGTTTGGTGAGCCGGAATGAGGACAAGGTGTTTCAGTATGTGCAGGGGCTAAAGCCATAAATATATAAGGGAGTAAAGATAGCTGGAACTTAGGAGGTGCCCTATTCGAAAGTGGTGGCTAAGGCACTAGAAGTGGAGGAGGCTGAGATGAAGTGTATTAAACAGTGAGAGGCTTCCAAGAGATTCTTCAAAGAGGTTGCCCCACAACAGAGTAGAAGTGCATTTCAGCAGCAACAACATAGGGACACTCAGAGATTAAGTGAGAGCTCGAGTAGTTAAGGAAGCAGTAAAAGGCCTCAGGTGCCGGCACATTACCCCCAATGCCCTAAGTGTATGAGGTATCACTCGGGAGAATGTAGACTAAATTCGAGAAAGTGCTACAACTGTAATGAAGCTGGACATTTAGCTAGGGATTGCCCGAATCCCAGAGTGATTTGGTATTTCAACTATAACGAGGTAGGCCACATCAACAAAGATTGCCCAGCTCCGACGCGTACAACACCAAGAGTATTTGCCATGATCGAGTTGGGCAAGGATGACCAGCCAGCCGTAGTGTCAGGTACTATATTGGTAAACTCTGTACCTGCAAATACTTTGATTGATTCTGGTGCGATGCACTCATTCATTTCAACTACATTCGTGGTTAAGTTGGATATATGACCTGCGTTAACGGACTGTAGTTACGAGGTAATGTTACCTTCTGGTGGGCGTATGCGTTCAAATCAAGTGGTGCAAGATAGTGTAGTGTCGGTGGGAAGTAAGAATTTATCGGCTAATCTCATTATTATGGGTATAACGGGATATGACATGATATTGGGAATGGATTGGCTATTCAAGTACTACGCTACAATTGACTGTAGGGCGGGCACAATGAGTTTCAACCTCCAGATGGTGAGAATCATACTTTTCAGGCCATGGAGAATGCCTGGAAGATATCTGTCATGGCACCTGTCAGTGCTCGTCAGGTTTTGATTGGTGAGTCTTTGGTTTTCTCGCCAGTCTTATAAATATGCAAATTCTCAGGGATTAAAGGCCGCAAGATGTTTTAATTGTTCAAGACTTCCCTGAAGTTTTCTTAGATGATTTACCCGGTTTACATCCGGATCAAGAGATAGAATTTGTTATAGATGTGTATCCGGGAGCTGAATCGGTGTTGAAAAGTCCTTATAGATTGGCACCAGCAGAGCTGAAGGAGTTAAAGAAGCAATTAGAAGAGTTGGTGGAAAAATGATTTATACGCCCTAGCTTTTTGCCGTGGGGCGCACCGATCCTTTTTGTCAAGAAGAAGGATGAGTCGTTACGAATGTGCATCGACTATAGGGAGTTGAATAAATTGACAATTAAGAACAAGTACCCTCTGCCGAGAATAGATGATCTATTTCATTAACTCCAAGGGGCGAGAATGTTTTCAAAGATTGACCTGAGATCAGGGTATTATCAGTTGAAGGTAAGGCCATAAGATATTTTGAAAATGGCTTTTCGAATGCGTTATGGGCATTATGAATTCTTGGTAATGTCATTCGGACTGACGAATGCCCCATCCGCCTTTATGGACCTGATGAACGGAGTATTCCATGACTATCTGGATAAATTTGTTATAGTGTTTATCGATGATATATTAGTGTACTCTCATAGTGAAAAGGATCATAAAAGGCATTTGAGGTTTGTGTTGGAGACTCTGAAGCGACATCAACTTTATGCGAAGTTTTCAAAGTGCGAGTTTTGGCTGGATAGAATTCAGTTTTTGGGACATGCCATCTCGAGCGATGGCATATCAGTTGATCCAGCAAAGATTCATGCGGTTAAAGAGTGGCCATAGCCGAAGAACATCACGGAGATACAGAGTTTCCTCGGGCTACTTGGTTATTACAAGATGTTTATTCAAGGATTTTCAAAGATTGCAGCGTCTATGACCCGTTTGACGAGGAAAAGTGCGAAGTGTCAGTGGTCCGAGAATTGCGAGCACAGTTTCTAGACATTGAAGCAGAGATTGACTACTGCTCCGATTTTGACGCTTCCTACCGAGGATGAAAAATTTAATATTTATTGTGATACTTCCAGGGTAGGTCTTGGATGTGTAATAATGCAAGAAGGGAAGGTGATAGCATTAGCTTCTAGGAAGCTGAAGAATTACGAGCCGAATTATCCGACTTATGACCTGGAGTTAGCCACGGTAGTCTTCGCACTAAAAATTTGGAGACATTATCTATATAGACAACCGCGTGAAATATATTCGGATCACAAGAGTTTGAAGTATATATTTTCTCAGAAGGAGTTAAATATGAGGCAGCGGCGGTGGTTGGAATTCGTGAAGGACTACGATGTTGAGATTAAATACCACCCCGGCAAGGCAAACGTGGTGGCTGATGCATTGAGCAGAGTGACGTCATCCACGTCGGCGATGGATTCAGTTATGCCACTGACATTGGATGCAGAATTTCAGAAGTTCAACTTGGAGGTAGTGTCGAGTGTCTCGGTCATGTTATCGGTTATGTCCTTACAGCCTACGATTCTGGAGAAGATTAAACAGGCCAAGAAGGACGACACTGAGTGCGATGAAATTAAAGCAAGCATGGCTTCTAGTGACAGGTCAGGATTCAATTATTTGGACGACGAGATTCTTAAGTTTCGAAATAGATGGTTCGTTCCAAATAATGAGGAGCTAAAGAGGGAGATATTATCGGAAGCTCATTCTGCTAAGTTTTCTGTGTATCCAGGGAGTACCAAGATGTATAGAGATCTTAAGCAGCATTATTGGTGGCCCGATATGAAGAAAATTGTGGCAAAGTATGTGGAGGTATGTTTAATTTGTCAGCAGATTAAGGCTGAACATCAGAGGCCAGCAGGAAAGCTACAACCATTACCTATTCCCGAGTGGAAGTGAGAGCAGATATCGATGAACTTTGTTGTCGGATTGCCTCGGACAACAAAATGTTATGATGTCATATGGGTAATTGCGGATCAGTTAACCAAATCTGCCCATTTCCTGCCTGTAAGGATGACGTACTGTATGGACCAGTTCACCAAACTGTATGTTCAAGAGGTCGTACGGTTGCACGGAGTTCCGACTTTGATCGTATTAGATAGAGACCTGAGGTTTACGTCAAAGTTCTGGAAGAGTCTGGACAAAGCTATGGGTACGCAACTCAATTTTAGTACGACATTTCATCTTCAGAAGGACAGTCAATCTGAGAGAACCATTCAGACGCTGGACGTTATGCTTCGAGCTTACATACTGGAATTCCAGAGTTCATGGAGCAGATACCTACCATTGGTAGAGTTTTCGTATAACAACAACTTTCAGGCTATGATAGCTATGACTCCCTATGAGGCTCTGTACGGGAGGAAGTGTAGATCTCCATTATATTAGGATGAAGTCGGCGAAGCACGATTAATTGGTCCAGACATCCTACAACAAACTGCAAAAAAAATTGCATTTATTAGACAACAGATTTTAACAGCTCAAAGCCGATAGAAGAGTTATGCAGATCGTTGGAGGAGAGAGCTAGAATTTGAAGTGAATGACGAAGTCTTCCTGAAGATCTCTGCATTCAAAAGAGTTGTAAGATTCGGAAAGAGGGGCACGTTAAACCCTAGATATATTGGGCCATTTCCTATTACGAAGATAATAAGAAAAACTACTAGCTGCAACTACCAGCCTCGATGGATGGAATCCACAATGTATTCCATGTATCTATGTTGAGGAAGTATATACGAGATCCCTCTCACATCGTGAAGCAGGAGGATATAGAGGTTCAACCCACTTTGATGTATGAAGAGAAGCCAGTGGAGATTCTGGATCATGCAGTGAAGATTTTATGCAGCAAGGAGATTCCACTGATGAAAGTATTATGGCGTAACCATAATGTAGGAAAAGCAACCTGGGAGCGGTAGCAAGACATGATGAGCCGGTATCTTCAGCTGTTTAGGTAGCAAATTTTGAGGATAAAAGTTTTGTAATGAGGGTGGAATGTGACACCCGGAATTTTTCCGCTAAAACTAATTTTTGGATTTACGAAATTGTAATCGGCGCAGTTTTGGTCAAAATTGAGAGCAGAGAATTTTTACCCTTAAGTAAAAGATTATTTTGAGGATAATGTAGAAGAGAAAAATTTAAGAATTCAACCGGAATCATACCGTATAACAGATTTATTAACAGTTAAGAGTTAAGGGTGAAATAGTAATTATGATAATAATTATTATTATAAAAATAATATATTAAAACACCTTACAGTGTTTTTTTTTCCCTAGCACCGAAACCGCTTTCCCCTTCCCTCGGTGGTTTCTCCTCCTTTCCCTCGCGTAGAAACCCTCGGCGATCTCTTCTTCTAGCAGCGTGTGATTCTCCTCCATTCCTCCTCCGTTTCCTCAAATTTAATGTTAGTTTCTAATAGATAGTTAGTTCTCTAGTTGTTTCGAGCGGTAAAAGTGCAGTTAGAGCAATTATTGAATTTTACGGTAAAACCTAAGTTGGAGGAATGTGATTTCATAGTTAAAGATGATTTTTATTCGTATATTGGGCTTAAACTGGAAGCATGGGTAGATCATAGGTTTGTATGGAGAAAATTGAGCGTTTGGATAGCCGAATACACGAATTGTGGAACGGTTTCTGCTTGGCCACATCCGGCCAAGCTGTAGGTGTTGAATTAGAAAACGGATGAGACCATTAGGAACTAGACATCTTGTGGAGCCTGTAGCACTTTGGATCGTTCAATTTGGACGAGTATTGGAGAAGTTATGAATTTCCGAAGTTGGTTAGAAATGGTGTAGGACTTTGAGTTTAGTTAGATTAGTTGTGAGAGTGTTGTTTCCCCTTAGAGTTTTATGAGTTGGACGAAAGAAAAATTAATGGATGTGTGGTTTTATGGGTTTCCCAGTTTAGCGAGCTAGCTACGTGCAAGTAATTACTAGGATGCTAGGTAAGTAATGTAGTAGTAGTTTTGCCTTCGGGCCTATAGTTCAGTAGGATGCATTGCACGTTTATTTTATGTTATGCTTTCATGGTTGTGTATAATTGTTTTAAAGTGTAAGAACGAAACGAAAAATGAATTTTCATGTTTTTACGAAGTGAAACAGTAGGATGTGATGAGACGAATGAAATGAGAAGATACGTAAGAAGATAAGAAAGGTGGGGTTGAGTGGTCTTGTCCCCAGAGGTGAACCGCGAGGTGTATCACTCTTCAATCGCTTTACGTGATGGCCTTGTCCCCAGAGGTGTACCACGAGGTGTGTTACTTTATTAGATTGAGGTTGGCCTTGTCCCAGAGGTGGATCGCGAGGCGTGTCATCTTGATCTAGCACGTAAAGAATGACCCAGTGGTAAGAAGATAAAGAAGACGTAAGAAAGAGACGAAAACGACAGTAGAGACGAAACTGTTAGGGCGTTTTAATTATGGTAGGTATAGCTACGGGTTTAGGGTGTGTAATCGAAATAATTTTAGTTGTTTTAAGTCAATTGAATGTATAGATAGATTTCAAACTTTACTAGTCATTTTCTTTACTTAAATTATGATTTTGAGTTGATGGAAAAGTCTGCGTTGGGTTATTATTAGCGTTGAGTCGAAGTCTAATCGATTTTGTGAAGTTTTTAAGATTTCTAAACAGAGTTCTGGGGAGGAAGTGTTGACCGATAGGCTTAGTGGTCGACTAGACCTTGCAAGTGTCGACTGCAAGGGTCGACCTGCCTAGGTAGAGCCGAAGTAAGTGTCAACCTATGGTTGTAGGTGTCGACCGGTAATGTAAAGATGGTAGAGTGTCGGCCGCAAGGCTCGACCGCTGGAAAACAGAGAACATGAAGGTGTTGACTTGTGAAAGCAGGTGTCGACCGCTATATGAGATGAGCGTTGAATTATCGATCGGTGTTCTCAGTGTTGACCGCTGAAAAGACCCTAGACAACAAACGTAGTGTCGACCGGCGTTTGCCAGTGTCGACCAATGAAAAGCCCGAGACAACCCAAGTGTCGATTGACATTTACAGGTGTCGACCGGTTTCTTTGTTTTATGATTTATAGAAATGAAGTTTTATTTAAACTGATTTTAATCGAGTTTTTCGCTGCAATGCTATTTAAAACATTTTCAAAAATATCGTTTTAAGTCGAGGAACAAAAGTTTTAAATTTTATTCAAATTTTTCTAGTGTAGTGAGTAGTAGAAGTGTGCGAACTGGGAACCGTGTAGGGTTTTCGGGGCGTGACAGAGATGGTATCAGAGCAGTGAATGAACCGAAAACGGGTAGGTTTCTGGGTCGTGACACATCCTGCCTAGTCCTTGCCGACGTCGTATCAGCCCTCACCTTGGCCTGGCTTGCGCGTGCCTCCAACTAATCTTGCGTGTCCTACCACCCTGCGTGTGCCCATCAGCACCCATCCACAACTACACTTACTGGAAACGGGTAGGTTTCTGGGCCGTGACACATCCTGCCTAGTCCCTGCCGACACCGCATCAGCCCTCACCTTAGCTTGGCTTGCGCGTGCCTCCAACCTAATGTGGCGTGTCCTACCACCCTGCATGTGCCCATCAGCACCCATCCACAACCACACTTACTATTTTGAGTTTTTTTTCCTAATTTTGAGTTTGTTAAGTTTCCTATTTCATAATTATGTTTACTTTGCTTATTCTTAGCTGGCTTGAGGCAATTTAAACACCATGGATGTATTCCAAAATGACACAATTTTTTCTATTAAATTTTCTTCTGGAGAGTTCTTTTTTTTTTAGAATTTTCTCTTTACTATTTTGTGAAGAATTAAGTATTCCTCAAGTTAAAGCTGGAAAGATCATTTGATAGCTTTGGTTGTTACTAACAAATTTGGTTTGGATCGATATCTTTTTATTTGATAAATTTGGTTTCATCAGCAAGATTCGATTGAGGTCAAATTATTTATACTTGATTATAAGACATTCATGAATTTTATTCTGCATTGTTGAAAGGGCTCAGATTCTTAATACCATTTGATATCAGAGAAAAGACTCTTCGTTTCAAGTTCCTATATTTGTTATCTTGCAAATTTTTTTCTTCTCTTAAACAATTATTCAAAGTAAAAAAAAAAATATTTTCAAAATTGCAAATTAGTGAAATTCTTCATAGTCCAAAAAAAAAGTCAACTTTTTTTTATTATTTTCGAATTGTCACTCTTGAGATATTCAAATATACTCAATTCTTGTCTTCAGAATCTTATTATAAAGATATTTGATATATTCAATCATTATCTTCAGATTCTTATTCTTGATATATTCGATTTATTCAAACATTCTTGAAATCTTCTTTAGATATTCAACATATTCAAATATTATTCTCGATTCTTATTCTCAAGATATTCAACATACTCAATTATTCTTCTCGAATTCTTATTGTTGAGATATTCAACATATTTTGAATTTTGAAGTTTTGAACTTTGTTTCTTGTGTTTAAAATCTTATATTCTTGTTCTTAAATTATTTTGATACTTATTCTTGAAATACTTGATTCTTACTCTATACTTTCAGATTCTTGTCAATTGAATATCTTTGTTTAACGTGAAATATCTTGACCATAAATTATCTCTTCGATTATACTTTGTTAATTCTTTTCTTGAATATTAGCATAGTTTCCTTCAATGATTGTCCTTGATTTATTTTCAAATTACTTGTTTCTACTAATCTTGAAAGTTGGAAATTTTTGCTTGAAGGTTTGATTTGCTTGTTTTAGTTTGTTGTACATAGAGTTAAAAGAAAAAAATTAAAGGGTAAAAGACAAGTTCGTGAGATTATTTTAGAAAAATCATATTTGAGTGAAATATGAGAGAAATGAAAATTATTTTAGTGTAAACACATGAGGGAGTGAGAGAGGTTTGATTAAACTTACTTTTTTTTTTTGTTTATTTTTTCTCTTTACTTTTTGATTATTCAAAATTGTGGACCAAACCATGAGCAGTGAAGGAGAAGACTCTAATTTTGAACCAAAGTTACTCATGATAACTATACAAGACCAATTTGAGGCATTAAACGTACTGTTGAATAGAATGGAGTCCCCAACGACAATCCATAGATGAATAGGTAAATCCCCAATGATAGATGAACAAGAAGAAACATTCGCGGATGATAATTGCATAAGAGGAAGAGGATTTCAAGCAAAATGAGAGGATGAAATCAAAGTAACATTAAATTGGTAATACCTCATTTTCAAGGTAAAAGCGATCCCAAATTCTATTTGGAATGGGAAAAGAAAGTTGATAATATGTTTGATTGCCATAACTTCACTTAAAAAAAGAAGATTAAGCTAGCAATGATGGAGTTCACGGATTACGCAAGCATATATGATGAGATCAATTAATAAGGATTTGTATTATTTCTTTCTTATGTAATCAGGGTGATATTAGTTCACCGTGAAATCGCAAATCAAATCAAACTAATTGGTAAGGTTTGGTTTGGTGTGAAAATGACAAGAATTGATTTTTATACCGAATTGACAATAACAGAACTATTTTGTTTGGTGCTAGATTGTAATTAAGAAAAACCGAAATAAACCAAATCGAACAAAAATTACCCTAATTCCTAAATCTCATGTTCAAGTTTCTACAATTTGCACTACAGGGCATTTGGCTCTCACAGAAAGAAACTCAAACTCTCATTGGCAACCTGGTATTGAAGCTGTGACTAGTGACTCCTCAATTTGCATCAGCACGTTGTGTTTCTTCCTCGCAAACTCGCTCGATGCCTCTAAGGCTCTCAATAAATCTGCAACTGACTCTCGTACTCTCTCTGACTCGCTTCTTTGTTTGAACTTAGTAGGCTAGCACATATTACTCTCTCTCACTCACTTCTCTATTTAAGGTATCAAACGGGACATAGGTGCTCAAGTTCTCAGATTTCTCTATTTGAACTAGTAGACCAATATAGATTACTAGTCATCTAGTGGATATGTCGTAGTCTTGTTTATGTATATTTTCAATTGCATTATGGTCTCTGTAGTTGTAAGCCATCAGTCTTTCATGTAACACCCTGTATTTTTTGCCATATCGATTTTGGGTTGTCGGGACGATAAACGGCGGAAGTCGGGTCAGAATGCAGAGTGGAAAATTTGTAAGGTTAAGTGAGGAATTATTTCGAGAGTAATGGTGGGGAGAAAATTTTAGAAATATGACTGAAAACGGGTTGAATGGTCGTTTGATTAAAAGATTAAAGTGTGTAGATGATATAGTAATTAGTTATTATTATTATTATTATTATTTTATATAATTAAAATAGTCATCAGAGGAGAGGGAATTCGTGAGATAACCCTCTCCCCCCCTCCCCCTTCACCCTTCTCCTTCTCGCGACGATTCCGCCGGCAGTTGTTGTAGTTTCTCCTCCATTTCAACGGTTCAAAGTAAGTTCAAGTAGTTTATGGTTCAATGTTGATTTACTGTTGGAATTGAGGAGAAATGTGGTGGATAGAGAATTGGAGTTTTAGGTTTAGAGTGTTTATTGAGTGTAATGTTAATTGTTGTGGATTATTGACGATAAATGTGATAGAGTGGTGAAGGATGTACTGAGTTTTTGCGGAATGGCCATGGAAGGAGGATTTTGACCTTAGGGCCTACTCCATTTTATGGTTTCCACCTTAGCTGCGATTAACTATTTTAGATTTTGTTATGATAGGTTAAACTAGGTTACGATTGGAGCGTTTAGCCACTGTAATCATGTGATTCCGTTAACCGACGCAAAAGTTATGTGCGTCGAAAGTTAAGTTGAATTTGGAGCTGAGATAGGTTGGTGAACGATTTTGGCGAGTTCGTGGAGTGGTGAGCTAGTGTGGTGATTTTAGTACATAAATAGAGTAGTGAGATGAGTTTTGACGGGAAGATGGTTTTTGTAATAGGTTGAGAAGGTTTTGGGTGAGACGAGCACCACAGAAAGCTAGGACGCCAAGCAAGTAGTGTATTTATGTGCTTTGCCCAGGTGGGCCTACACCAAGGAATGTTTGATTTTAGTTGGTTGATTGTGATGTGCGTGTGTATTGTCGGACATGCATCATATTTTTGAAACGGTAACGAAAATGAATTTGTATATGGTTTTATGTGCAAGTGTGAAGTGCAAGGTGTGGCGAGGACGATGGGTGCGTGGGTAGCTAGGTCCCATTGCTGGAGAAACCGGGCCGGTGGCGACGTGCTAGGGCGCGGTATGGCGAGTGCGTCCAGCCTCACCCTTGGATGGCTGCTGCGGTGTACATGTGATGGTGTGCGACTATGGCCTCGTTGCTGGAGGAACCAGGACGATGG
Source organism: Begonia peltatifolia (assembly GCA_022433055.1). NCBI lineage: Eukaryota > Viridiplantae > Streptophyta > Magnoliopsida > Cucurbitales > Begoniaceae > Begonia > Begonia peltatifolia. The sequence goes on along the minus strand of CM039519.1, from coordinate 22,779,961 downwards.
GTGCATGGGTAGCTAGGTCCCATTGCTAGAGAAACCGAGACGGTGGCGACGTGCCAGGGCGCGGTATGGCAAGTGCGTCCAGCCTCACCCTTGGATGGCTGCTGTGGTGTACATGTGGTGGTGTGCGACTATGGCCTCGTTGCTGGAGGAACCAGGACGATGGCTACATGCAGGGGGTGGTGTGGCAAGTGTGTTCAGCCTCACCTTAGAATGGTTACGGTGCGTAAAGTGACATGTTGGTACGGATTGAGGGCCTCGTTGCTGGAGAAACTGGGATAATGGCGACGTGCCAGGGTGTGAGGTGGCGAGAGAGTTCAGCCTCACCATGGTGCGGCCGTACCACGCGGCACGGGTTGTGACAACAAGAGCGAGAACGTAGAAATTACATGTGATAGAATTGCATTGTTGTTTTACGATTCATATTGCATTGCTTACTGAGCGTTAGATTTATGCTGTGAGTTCCGTGGTGTAGGTGCAGAGATCTTTGAAGGTGAGTTGCCGGAGCCTAGGAAGGATGAATAGACAGTTGGTGGTGAGCTACCGTGTGCCGGTAGGTGGAGTTCGTCAAGGCGAATCGACCTGTGAGACGGGGTCCTTTGTAGTGAGTTTTGTGGAGTTTATGCCAAGTGTATAGGTTTTGAGGCATAGATTGGTTTGGGGGTCCATAATCGGAATTGAAGTATAGGTGTATTTTGGAATTTGTTGGAAATGATTATATAAATGGTTCAGGTTTTAATCGGTTGTTTGCATTTGGAGAAGTTTTCATGTCATACCTTCATAGAACTGCTGTTATTTTTGGGTTGCTGGTGTGAAGTGTCGACCGAAATCCACAGGTGTCGACCGGTCAGTGTAAATGGGAGGGTGAGTGTTGACCGCGGGGTTTGACCGACGCAGGCAGAGAGGAACGAGGTGTCGACCGGCGATCGTGGGTGTCGACCGGTTAGTGCAAATTCATCAAGAGTGTCGACCGCGAGGGTCGACCTGCACGGGCAGAGAGGGTCAAAGTGTTGACCTGCGAAAGCAAGTGTCGATCGGTGATTTCTGGTGTCGATCGACGTGAGGACCGAAGGGGAACGCAGTGTCGATCGACGTTTGCCAGTGTTGACCGATGGAAACCCGAGACGACCCAGGTGTCGACCGGCGTTTACAAGTGTCGACCGGTCTCTGTATTTATGTGTTTTAAAATGGTGAAGTCTATTTAAACCGATTTTAAACGAGTTTTTCCGCTGTGGCTTTTCGTAAATGATGTTCGTGGATGTCGTTTTGAGTTGAGGAACTAAAAGTCTTGAATTTGTACGAAATTGTCAAAATGAGAAGCAAGCGTATGGTGGGCGACCCGGATCCGGTGACGACTTAGGGGAGTTAAAGATGTGGTATCGGAGAAGTGAGCGTACCGGAAAAAGGTAAGTTTTCGGGGCATTACATTTCATGTTAAACAACTATGAAAAAAATAGCACAATATTGTGGGGTCCATCCTTAATGACGAGGAACCCACTACAAAGAAAAAATCTTCCTTTGCAGCAAAGGAAGTCTTGTTTTGCTGCAGAATGCAGGCGCCACTTTCCTTAAAATAAGGAAGGTATCGCCTCGAAGCCTCTAAGCATCGAAAGATCAATAAGAAAGAGTCTTTTTGAAAGAAAAGAAATCTTCTCTGAGAAGAATGAGAGAAATAGTAAGAATTTTTGGAGGTAGAGAAAAGAAAAAGTCTGAGAGAAAAATATGTGAGGTACTTTTGAGTACATTGAAAATTTTAACAGTAGTGATTTCTCATAGTGAATATTTTCTATAATATTCGATATCTAGAAAAATATTATAAATTCTATTTTTTATAGTGAGGTCTTTCTAGACTCGGTACTCGTGTTTTTTTTTTTTCGATTTGAGTTGCCACGTAAAATTCTTATTGTTTATTTCCACTATTATTTCTCTTACATATTGACTGTCATATTTTAACGGTGTGAAAAAAAAATTTTGGTACTTTTCGGATTGCATCTGCTGTTATTTTTCATACCACCTATTTAGTAGTGTAATTGTACTGTGTAAGTAAGTTTTATTTAAGGAGACTGAATTTTAAGTGGTATCATTTGTAACCCCTCCGACATTTCCTGGGAACATATTTGGAAATATAATTCTGTCTAAGGAGACTGTAAAGATTAGTGTTTTTTGAAAATTATCCTGATCAGTACTCTTCACATTTTACAGCGGTGATATTGTTATTCTTCACACCAATCTTTATTCCAAAAAGTCGTGTCAGAGCTTTGTTATTATGGTGGTAAAGATTGAAATTGAAAAATTTATCGAAAATAATTTCTCATTGTGAAAATTAAAAATGAAGACGCAATTGCGGAGAGATGGTTGTGCTATAGCCATCGCTGACAGACCGACAAACGTTGCAGATGAAAAATGGAACAAAGCAGATGGGAATGCTATCGCTATTTTACATCTTACTATAGCAGATGAAATTTTGTCAAGTATCTCAAAAATTACAACTGCCAAACATATATGAGATACATTGACAGACCTATATGATGTGAAGTCGTTGCATAATAAAGTTTTCTTGAAAAAAAAGTATATACTCTTCGAATGTCAGAGTCAATAATAGTGACTGACCACATCAATACTCTAAACACATTATTTTTTCAACTTATAGCATTGGAGCACAAAATTGACTAGAATGAACGAGCCGAACTTTTACTTAAAAGTTTTTTTTAATTCTTATGAAAATAATTGAAAAACTAGGACTTCTATGTGCAGAACAACACATATTGTGAATTGGTGCTTAAAGATGTCAGACATGTTTTAGATATTAGATTAAATATGATATTAGTTGGCGATTTTGATGATGCCAGTTACAAGAGCAAATTTGTTGATAGTAAATGAGAGCTCAGCAAATGCTTGCTAGTTGTAGCAAGAGGAATCAAAGAGTATAGTTTATATATGACTGAAATAACTGCGAAGGGAGTATCTATAAATGCTGCACAAGATTACTTGACCATTGAGTTATGGTACAAAAGACTCGGTCACATGAGCGAAAAAAGACTTCATTTGCTTGGCAAGAGAGAATGTCTGCCATATTTCAGATTTGAATATTTTCCAAATTGTATTCACTGTTTGGCTGGAAAATAACATAGAGTTTCCTTTTAAAAGAAGTTTGCATAGAGCAAACCAAAAGTGTTAGAAGGCATCTATTCGATGTCTGTGGTCCCATGTCAGCAAAATGTTAGGTGGTGCCTAATATATGGTGACATTCATTGACGATCAATATAAAAAAGTTTGGGCTTATGCACTCAAATCAAAAGATGATGTGTTTAACATTTTCAAATAATTTCATGCTCTAACAGAGCAAGAAATTAGAAAGAAGTTAAAATGCATTTGCAGAGATGATGGTGGCCAATATATGAGATTATTCGATAAATACTGGTAAGATGCACGAGATTAGACATGAAAAATAAGTTCCAAAGACTCAACAAAATGGTGTTACAGAAAGAATGAACAAGGCGATCATTAAGAAGGTAAGTTGCCTGTTATTACATTCAAAATTTCTCAAAATATTTTGGGGAAAAGTATTGAAGACTGCAGTAAATATTATTAACTTGTCTTCATCAAGATCTCTGAGTAGAGAAGTGGCAAACAGATTATGGACCGAAAATGACATATCTTACAAATATCTAAAGGTGTTTGGTTGTAGAGCTTTTGTCCATATTTCCAAAGACGTGAGCTCCGGTTGACAAGAAGATTGTCATAAGTTGAGATTCTATCTTCTTTGAAGACCAAACCATTGAAGACAAGAAGAAAGACATGGAGATCATTGATGAGCATCTAGTAAGAGTTGGTTTGGAGAAATCAATTTTTGACAGGGGAGATGCTGGAGAATCTAGTGATCATGCAGCTGATGATGTTGACCAAATAGAAATAGAGATTTCTCCTGAATCAATTGCAGAACCAAAAAGGTCCACAAGAGATCGTCGACCATCGAGAAGATACTTTGTGAACGAGTATGTAATGATCATTTATAGCAATGAATCTGAGTGCTATGAGGAAGCTATGGAGCATCAACAAAAGAAGAACTGGTTAGATGTGACGGATTGGTTCGGCTTCCAAAGGGGTGAAAGACACTCAAGAATAAATGGGTATATAGGCTCAAAGTTGAAGACAAAAATTCACAACCAAGGTTTAAGGCAGGACTAGTTGTGAAAGACTTTGGTTTGAAGAAATGAGTTGACTTTGAGGAAATATTTTCACCTGGCATGAAGATGTCATTCATACGAGTTGTATTTAGATTATACTGAAGTTTCAATTTGGATATCGAACAACTCAATGTGAAGACCACTTTTTTGCATTGAGAACTAGAAGAAGAAATGTACATGGAACAACGAAAATGGTTTGTTGTGAAAGGAAAAGAACAATTGGTTTTTAGATTGAAGAACAATCTATATGGATTAAAGCAAGCCCTACAACAATGGTACATAAAGTTTGACTCCTTTATAGTAAACCAAGGATGTTCGTGGGTTGTACATTCATAATCCTTGTACTTTCTGTCGATGACATATTGATTGTGGGCCCAGACAGAGAAAAGATTATTAAGTTAAAAAATGAGCTTAATAGGTCTTTTGCCATAAAAGTCTTAGGACCGACGAAACAGATACTTAGGTTGAGTGTTACTCGCGATTGGAAGAACGAAAAGTTATGGCTATCACAGGAGAAATATATCAAGAAATTTCTCAACCGATTTTATATGGATAAAGCGAAGCTGGTCAGCACTTCACTTGCTTAATATTTCAAACTTACTTCTGAACAAAATCCTTCTACTAAAAAAGGAAAAACAGAAATGCAAAGAATTCTATATGTCTTAGCAATTGGCAGCTTGATGTATGCCATGGTTTGTACGAGACCTGATATTTTACATTCCGTTGGAGTAGTCCGCCAATTTCTTTCAAATCCAGGCAGAGAGCATTGAAATACACTGAACTAGATTCTTAAGTATCTTAGAGGTACTTCTGAGTTCAGTTTGTGTTTTGGAAGTAAAGAGCCTTTGTTAGTAGGCTGTAATGATGCAGAAATGGCTAAAGACATTGACTCTAGAAGATCAACATCAGGGTATTTTGTTACATTTGGAGGGAAATCAGTTTTATGGAAATTTAAACGGTAAAAATCAGTGACATTGTCTATAACAAAAGCTGAGTTTATTGCGGCTACAGAAGCCTATAAGGAAACTTTGTGGATGCAAAAATTTCTGACAGAATTGGGTCATCAACAAGATAGGTATATCTTGAATTGTGACAGTCAAAGTGCTATTAATTTGAGTAAGAACCTGATATGCCCCATGGGCCCATTACACGATCTTAAGCCCGAACTCATAATTTAACCAATTTATCTTCTTACACACTTGTATCTTTTGCAGGTGATGTTTCATGCGAAGGCTTGGAGGATACCTTGGGCGACTTGAAGTGGGAGATCAAAGCTATGGACGTGAATCAATCTAAATATCTCATCACTTGAAAGATCAAGAAAGGCGACCATAATGCTCATATGAGAATTTGTCTTCCCGAGACTTGATATTTTGTAACTTTTATTTTCGAACTTATTGGGCAAATGTTGGCCTTTTTGTTAAACTTATTATATGCATTCATGTTAGGCATTTAGGGCTATATGAATGGTAGGCTAGAGGTGACTTGGTTAAAGGGTTTAGCTCACTTGAAGATAGGCTTGCAAGGAAGCCCAGTTTTGACCCAACCCACTTTAAACCTTAGCCAGCTCACCAATAGGTCTATAAATCATGGCTATTGGTGTTTGTAAATTTTATTTGGCTGACTTTAAATGAGTATCCACAGATTTCCTTCAATGTTGAAGAAGCTTGGAGCAAGAAGCACCAAGGTAAGGCTCGATTGGTTTTCAACCAAAGGGTTGCGCCCCAAACCTCCCTTCTAGCATGGTAGCTCGAAAAGGTTGCTAGTCATCTTCTTTTTCACTCTTCTAAGAGTGGAAAATAACAAGAAGTGGCCACAAACCGTGTCGTCGAATTGAGTTCCTTTTCTCAGAAGTAAACTTTGCCAAAAGTTTCAAAACATTGCTTACTGGTTGATTCTTGGAATAGTTACATAACTTCTTCTACATAACAAATCTAGACCTGGTCTTCCACCATCACACACCTCATTCACTGTCATGATCCGAAAACCTACCCGTTTCTGGTTCGTTCACTGCTCTGATATCATCTCTGTCACGACCCAAAAACCTACCCGTTTTCAGTTCGTTCACTGCTCTGATACCATCTCTGTCACGACCCAAAGATCCTACACAATTCCCGGTTCGTACACTTCTACTATTCACTCACTACACTAAAAAAAAAATTAGAATAAAATTTAAAACTTTTGTTCCTCTACTTAAAACGAAATTTTTGAAAATATTTTAAACAACATCGCAGCGGAAAACTCGATTAAAATTAGTTTAAACGAAACTTCATTTTATAAAAACATAAAATAGAGAAATCGGTCGACACTTGTAAACATCGGTCGACACTTGGGTTGTCTTGGGTTTTTCATCGGTCGACGCTGACAAATACTAGTCGACACTACGTTTCTCTCAGATCTTTTCGTCGGTCGACACTTCTACGCTCATCTCAGAGAGCGGTCGACACCTGCTTTCACAGGTCGACACGTTGATTCTCTCTGTTCGCTCAGGTCGACCCTCACGGTCGACACTGTTGCCATTTTTACACTACCCGTTGACACCTACAACCATAGGTTAACACTTAGTTCGGCTCTGCCCGTGTAGGTCCACCACTAAGCCTATCGGTCGACACTTGCTTCCAAGAACTCTGTTTAAAAGCTTAAAAACTTCACAAAATCGATCGGAGTTCGACTCAACGCTAATAATAACCCAATGCACACTTTTACATCAACTCAAAATCATAATTTTAGTAAAGAAAACGACTACTAAAGTTTGAAATCCGTCTATACATTCAATCGACTTAAAATAACTAAAATCATTTCGATTACACACCAAAAATTCGTACCTATACCCACCATAGTCAAAACGCCCTAATAGCCTATCAGATTGTCTATGTGCATACTCCTCCAACCGCCTTCTAATCCTGGGCATGCTATGAGTATTCACCGGTTATGTCGTCATCACCTACATCACAGAATTCAACTATTAGCCTAATGGTGAGTAAGTAAGGCATAAAACTGAAACACTGAAAATAAATATATTCTAACATATGAAGTTTTTACAGTTTCGTCTCTACTTTCGTTTTTGTTTTTTTCTTACATCTTCTTTATCTTCTTACTACTGCGTTCTTCTTTACGTGCTAGATCAAGGTGACACTCCTCGTGGTCCACCTCTGCGGACAAGGCCACCACGTAAAGCGGAAGAAGAGTAATACACCTCGTGGCACACCTTTGGGGACAAGACCATTCAACCCCACCTTTCTTATCTTCTTACGTATCTTCTCATTTCGTTCGTCTTATCACATACTACTGTTTCACTTCGTAAAAACATGAAAATTCATTTTCGTTTCGTCCTCGTACTTTAAAACCATGAATGCATAATCAACTAAAACATAACGTAAAATAAACGTGCATGCAACCTATCGTTCTGTGATGTAGGCCCGAAGGCAAAACTTCTACTACATTACTGACCTGGCGTGCTACCTTCTGTCATGTTTGTTTCTATCACTTCCTCGGCTCAACCTATCACATGACCAATTCACGTTAAAAATTTATCTTACCACTCATTCTATGTATTAAAGCTATGGTTACTAACTCACTCCACTAAAGGTAAACTAAAATGGCTCACTAACCCAATTTTCGACCAAATCAACCTAACTTCCAACGCCGATAACTTTTGCGTTGGTTGTTAGAATCACCCGATTCCAGAGACTAAACGCTTCACTCATAACCTAGTTTAACACACCAAAACAGAATTTAAAACAATGAAACGTAGCTAGGGTAAAACTCCCAAAATAGAATTAGGTTTCACACAAAAATGCCTAAAATTTTCATTCTCGGTTTCTCCACAAAACTCACTCAATTTCTCATAAATCCATCACACTCTAACCTATTAAGCATAATCTAACTGCCGCTGGAGATTTCAAATTCAGAAAACTCCAAATTACAGCCCGATCCTCTCGGTCCTTCTCAAAATTCAGAGATTATCATCCTCAGCCAGCACACCATTACTTCTACCTCATAATCACCCACAGAAACCGAGCTCAATCAATCGAAAATTCAAAAAACACTAAGCACTCACACTCAATTGACAGAAACCAAAACAAGGGTTTACTGTCGGTTTCTAGCATAGAAAGGGCTGAACTAGCACCTCCTCCCCGCTCGTCGGAGTTCCCTGTACGCCGGCGTCCCCCCTCTCTTATCGATAGTCGGCGAATCCTAGCTTGCCGCTCAGCCCTCCCTCGCGAATCCTAGCTTGCCGCTCAGCCCTCCCTCACTCCTGCGCTCGGTGAGGAAAGGAAGTAGAATGGCTTCAAAGCCATTCTGTTTTGTATATATATATATTTATAATAATAACAAATCTAATTAATTTTTCGCATTCACACTATAATCTTCTAATCAAACTGATTCATACCGTTTTCGGTTAGATTCATAAAATTTTCTCTTCTGCATTAGTATCGAAATAATTTTTTATCTAATAGTACAAATTCTCTGTTATCAGTTCCGACCAAAATTCTGCCGTTTACGTCTCCGAAAATCTGAAAATTATTTAACGGAAATTCTGGGCGTTACATTCCACCCTACTTAAAAAATATTTTGTACTCAAAATTTGTGTAACGATCACTTCCTAATATTGACGCCGTCAAATCCATTGTGTCGTAATAGGTTCTCTTCGAACAACGTCAAATCTACTTTAAGTTCATAGTTCCTAAACGTCCTTACGATTAACTTCATTCTTCAACCTGTGATCGTTTTATTTATCCTCAAGTTCATTACATACAAATTCTTCTAGGTTTCCATCTATATACTAGAACTTTGGTGGTTCACTCACTAAGACCTTAATTTCATGATTCTCCCGTCAATAACTTCTAAAACTGTCTATCCAATTCTAGTCCCCCAATCACGTTTGCAACATTCAAAATAAACTATCTGCATCCCTAACTGTATTGAGTGTTATTCAATTCTCATAACTTAATTCTTATACTTCACTCATTACTTTAACCAACTGTAGTCTAAATCCTCAAAGTTTTCTATCCTAACTCTATATCTAAGTTCCCTTGACTAGAATTTACTCAACCTCAAAATCCTCTATCCCGATCATCCTTAAAGATTTCATAATCAAATTATTCTAAGCTATTCATTCTATCCTCAAATAATTTCTAAATATTCTTCTCACTTCTATATAATAATTTGTCCATCAATCTTATTGTTTGCAAACTTGTTGTAGACCCTGCTACACTGTTATTCCAAATCTTATCAAATTCTTAAGTTCTCAATTCTAACCCAATAGGTGACTCTGTTCACTTTACCATAACCTCAACTCCCGAAATCACCTAATAGAATTTCTTCCCTACATCCCTCAACGAAATTTCATCCAAATTGTAAATTTTCAAATTCATACTTAGCACATCTGATAAAGTATTACTCTAAATCTCCTCGAGTAATATTTGTTTCGATTAAATATCTTAATTAATAATTCCTAAGTCTTTGATTTCCATAGGGTAAAGTAAATTTTTACAAAATCCTTGTCGGTAATCTACCACCTTACTGACGTAGCTCTTCAAAATTTTTCTCAATTAGAGTTTCAAAAAAATATCATTTAATGCGTACACCTTTGTCCAAGAGTATTAGAATCTATGCACTTAAGCTCACAACTCATTCCTAGATTTCCCGATCGTGTTTCAACTAATTTAAATCTCCTGATATAGTTACATATATTTTACTCCCCTGACATACATACTACATGTAAAATCTCAAATCCAGTCCCTTAATTTCTTTATGATTAGCTATGCCTCTCCACTTACGATCATTCTATCTCCTGTCCCGTATCTCATATCTAGATGTCTCAATTATATGCATATGGTTTAATCAACGTCCATACTCCTTAATCAATAACACTGAGTACTTAGCACTTCTACTACTTAAGTTGGCCACCAAGTATAACTTCATGCATAATTTCCTAAATCTTTCATTGATCTTTCAGACCTCGAACTACCATCTAATATTGTTTTCTACGTCTCCGAGTCTTACGTAACCACATGACTGCTAAAATATAGGCTTCAAACTTCCAAATAACGTCATACACCATACTCTAGTATCCTCTATTTTCTCAACTTCACATTGATCGACTTTATTCTCACGTATGACTCTTCGGTTTAACTCAAATTTCTAACTACCCAACTGATACTCTACACAACCTTTCTAACAACATACTTCCTGTGGGCAATTGCTATCAGGTACATGAATTCCTTTATTCACAGTAAAATGGCTATGCGTATGTAATGACTAGAATAAATATCTCGTACCTGAAAACTAGCAGCTCGTCCCATCCATCCTCGTATTGCACATTCTTTTTACTCATAACAACTCTAATACTTTCAATATTTTGCTAAAAATCCAGTTTCATATTCTCTCTTGGCTATCTAACTATTCCGTTAACCCTTTGAATACTAGTTTCACCTCGAGGTTCCTCAATGCCCAAATATCCTTGACATTCCCGTAACTCCTTATTCAAGGTCGGTTACTTCCTTCGCCAAACTACGTTTGTCTAAAATTATATATTTAAGTATAGTTCCATACATACTTCCGTGAACTTAACTCTACGGCGTAAGTTCTCAAAATTTCATAAACTAAGTCTCTCAATTACTACATATCTTTATTGTTCAACAATAAAGGTTGCTCTATGTACCATCTTGAATATAAACTTTGCGCTTACGTCACAACCTTAGTTAGATCAATCTTAACTCCATATTCTAAACTTCATGTTCTCAAGTCAAACGAAATCCTTCCACTATCCTAATTCTTTCCATTTCCTACAGTCATTACAATGGCTATAGGTTTGATATAACTCGAACGTAAGGTCCTTAATATTTCACCAGTTGTCTATACCCCTCGAGATACACCGGTCTCCATAAGAAGACTAACCTTTACCTCTCATCAATTAATGATTGATCTTAACAATCCGAGCATTTTCAATATTGTCCTTATTATAAGATAAACAACGTTGAGGAAATTCACCAACTAAAATATGACTCTAATAATTTCTGACTTATATCTCATAAATTATATCCGCAATAGTAAAGTAAAACTCTAACGTTCGCATTTCCTCCTGGTTGTTTTGGGTAATACTTCCAAACGCATAAACTCTTTATTTCACGACCCTATGACTTTATAAGGAAGTCGTAGGTTTTAACTTTGACCTCACATTTCTACCTTAAGTTTTTCTCCATCAACTTATATTATCATAATCACTATTTTGGTTCATAATGGCTTAACCTACAATAATCTATAACTTGAGATTCGGTCATAACATTCACTCAGTAATGAATATTTTATCTTGAACATCACAGTTATAACTATGCACTCTAGTCTTCCAACTCTTATCCCCTAGAAGTTAAACTCTTGATAAATGACAAATCTAACCATCCTTATCTTTATGGAAACGCATGTGCCAGCCACTTAGCCATATGGTGGTGCTCATTAACGTAAATCTGGCACACAGTACTATTTTCAATTTCCTCGCTACTTCAATCAACTAAAGTACTCAAACCCGAATTCCTATTATTCTCTCTATGCCTAACTTATCTTTACTTTGGCAGTTAATCGGGCTGGGACTTGAATTTTCATATCCTTCTTTGTTTATAGTATTCCTAACTGACGGGACTGTCTGGTCACTAACTCCATTAACTATCGGACCGTCAACGAATCATCCTCGCTACTTGAGTCAACTGCCTCTCTCGGCACTCGTGGGCGTCCTGGTCGTCTAGACATTTTGGTTAATTTTCTGGACAAAACCAATTACTATCATAAACATCTAATAACTACAGTTAAACTTAAACACTTATAGTTGTCGAAGTATGTCGTGCGGTGATCGGCGCTGTTAGGCAATCATTTGAACGGTTTGACTTACTGACTCTAACGCCTATAACATCCCCTACTACTACTGATTAACTATCCACTCTACTTTTTCCCAAGCGGTGTGGGAATTGTAACAAGCTCTCATTCCTTCACAGTCCACCGCTGCTCATAGGGGCTCGATGTTCTCATCAGCCACACTTTCAGTTGGGTAAACACTCTGATACTATCTTTGTCACGACCCAAAAACCTACCCGTTTTCAGTTCGTTCACTGCTCTGATACCATCACTGTCACGACCCTTAAACCTACCCGTTTTCGGTTCGTTCACTGCTTTGAGACCATCTCTGTCATGACCCAAAAATCCTACACAGTTCTCGGTTCACACACTTATACTACTCACTCACTACACTCGAAAAAAATTCGAATAAAATTTAAAACTTTTGTTCCTCGACTTAAAATAACATTTTTGAAAATATTTTAAACAACATCGCAGCGGAAATCTCTATTAAAATTAGTTTAAAAGAAACTTCATTTTATAAAAACATAAAACACAGAAACCGGTCGACACTTGTAAACATTGGTCGACACTTGGGTTGTCTCGAGATTTTTATCGGTCGACACTACGTTTCTCTCGAGTCTTTTTGTCGGTCGACACTGAGAACACCGGTCGACACTTCTACGCTTATCTCAGAGATCAGTCGACACCTGCTTTCACAGGAGGACATCTTGATCCTTTCTGTCCGCGCAGGTCGACCCTCGTGATCGACACTGCTGCCATTTTTACACTATCGATTGACATCTACAACCATAGGTTGACACTTACATTGGCTCTGCCCGTGCAGTTCGACCTTCACGGTTGACACTTGCAAGGTCTAGTCGACTACTAAGCCTATCGGTCAACACTTCCACCCCAGAACTCTGTTTAAAAACCTTAAAAACTTCACAAAATTGCTCGAACTTCGACTCAATGCTCATAATAACCCAACACACACTTTTCCATGAACTCAAAATCATAATTTTAGTAAAGAAAACGACTACTAAAGTTTGAAATCCGTCTATACATTCAATCGACTTAAAACAACTAAAATCATTTTGATTACATACTCAAAACCCGTACCTATACCAACCATAGTCAAAACGCCCTAACTGCAGGCCAGATCGTCCACGTGCGTACTCTTCCAACCGCCTCCTAATCCTGGGCATGCTGTGAGTACTCACCGGCTATGTCATCGTCACCTAAATCACAGAACTCAACTATTAACCTAATACTAAGTAAGTAATGCATAAAACTTAAACACTGAAAACAAATACATCCTAACATATGCAGTTTCTACAGTTTCGTCTCTACTTTTGTTTTCGTTTCTTCCTTACATCTTCTTTATCTTTTTACTACTGCGTTCTTGTTTACGTGCTAAATTAAGGTGACACACCTCGCAGTCTACATCTGGGGACAAGGTCACCACGTAAAGCGGAGTAAGAGTGATACACCTCGTGGCACACCTTTGGAGACCAGACCATTCAACCCCACCTTTCTTATCTTCTTACATATCTTTTCATTTCGTTCGTCTTATCACATACTACTGTTTCACTTCGTAAAAACATGAAAATTCATTTTCGTTTCGTTCTCGTACTTTAAAACCATGAATTCATAATCAACTAAAACATAATGTAAAATAAACATGCACACAACATACCGTTCTGTGATGTAGGCCCGAAGGCAAAACTACTACTACATTACTTACCTGGCGTCCTAGCTCTTGTCATGCTCGTTTTTATCACTTCCTCGGCTCAATCTATCACATGACCAATTCACATTAAAAATTCATCTTACCACTCATTCTATGTATTAAAGCTGTGGCTACTAACTCACTCCACTGAAGCTAAACTAAAATAGCTCACTAACCCAATTTTTGACCAAATCAACCTAATTTTCAACACGCATAACTTTTGCGTTGCTTGTTGGATTCACTCGATTCCAGAGACTAAACGCTCCACTCATAACCTAGTTTAACACACCAAAACAAAATTTAAAACAATGAACTGTAGCTAGGTTAAAACTCCCAAAACAGAACCGGATTTCACAGTAAAATGCCTAAAATTCCCATTCTCGGTTTCTCAACAAAACTCAATCAATTCCTCACCAATTCATCACATTCCAACCTATTAAGCGTAATCTAACTACCGCTGGAGATTTCTGTAACACCCTGTATTTTTGTCGTACCAATTTTTGGGTTGTCGGGGTGCTTAGCGGCAGGGTTCGGGTCAGAATGGACAGCGAAAAATTTGTGAGGTTAGGTGGAGAATTATTTCGAGGCTAATGGTGGGGAGAAAATTTTAGGAATTCTAACGGAAACGAATTTGATAGCCGTTGGATTAAAGAATCAAAGTGTTAGGGTGAAATAGTAATTAGATTATTATTATTATTATTTTATTTTTAAAACATTAACAGAGAGGAGAGGGAAACGCAGGAAACCCTCTCCCCTTTTCTATTGTTCCTCTCCCCCATCGCGTGACCTCCCCTTCGGCTTCTCCTTCCCGCGTGTGTGATTACTTTCGGCGACCGTCCTTCCTGCCGATAGTACTCTCTGTTCCTTCTCCTCTTCAGCAATTCCAAGTAAGTTTATGTAGTTATGGGTTAATTTTGGTTTGATGTTGGAACTTGAGGAGAAATTGGTAGATAGAGATTTAGGGTTTTAGAGTTGGAGTGTTTATTGGGTTTGTTATTGTTTGTTGTGACATCGTTGATGATAAATGTGATGGATTGGTGAGAAATTTGTTAAGTTTTTTTGAAGGGCCGAGAATGTAGGATTTTGACCCTAAGGCCTATTCCATTTTTAGAATTTTGCCTTAGCTACGGTTAATAGTTTTAAATTTTATTTTGGTATGTTAAAATAGGTTACGATTGGAGCGTTTGACTACTGGAATTGAGTGATTCTGATTACCGACGCAAAGGTTATGCGTGTCGGAAGTTAGGTTGATTTTGGAGTCAAGATAGGTTGGTGAGCGATTTTGGCAATTTCGTGAAGTATTGAGCTAGTATGGTGATTTTAGTGCGTAAGTAGAGTAGTGAGATGAGTTTTGACAGGAAGATGGTTTTTGTTGTAAGTTGAGTAGGTTTTTGATGAAACAAGTACCACAGAAAGCTAGGACGCAAGGTAAGTAGTATATGCATGTGTTTTGCCCAGATAGGCCTACACCGAGGAATGTTAGGTTTGAGTTGGATGATTGTGATGTGCGTGTTTATTGTTTGACATGCATCATGTTTTTAAAATGAGAACGAAAATGAATTTGATCATAGTTTTATGTGTGAATGTGAAGTGCGATGTGTGGTGGTGAGAACGATGTGTGAGTGGGCAGCTAGGCCTCATTGCTGGAGAACCCGGGACGATGGCGACGTGCCAGAGTGTGGTGTGGCGAGTGCGTCCAGCCTCACCCTGGGATGGTTGCTGCGGTGTGCATGTGGTGGTGGGCAACTAAGGCCTTGTTGCTAGAGGAACCGGGACGATGGCAACGTGCCAGGGGTGGTATGGCGAGTGCGTCCAGCCTCACCCTGAAATGGTTGCGATGCGTAGAGTGACGTGTGGGTACGGTTTGAGGGCCTCGTTGCTGGAGAAATCGGGACGATGGCGACGTACTAGGGTGTGAGGTGGCGAGAGAGTCCAGTCTCACCATGGTGCGGCCGTACCACGCAGCACCGGTTGTGACAACATGAGCGAGAATGTAGAGATTGCATGTGATAGGGGATTGCATTGTCGTTTTACGTTTCATATTGCGTTACTTACTGAGTGTAAGACTTATGTTGTGTGTTCCGTGGTGTAGACAGGACGAGTAGGCGGTTGGCGGCGTACTACCGTGTGTCGACAAGTGGAGTTTGTCACGGCGGCCCGACCCGTGGAGTGATGTCGGGAGGTAGGTTCTAGGAGTTGTGTTTTGAGAGGTATATGTCTAGTGTATAGATTTTGAGGCATAGATAGGTGTGAATGTTAATAGTTGGGATTGATGTATAGGCGCATTTTTAAATTATTTGAGAGAGTTTGATTGAATAATTCAGGTTTCGAATTGGTTGTTTTAATCGTGGGAGTTTCGTGTCTGTTGTCTTTTGAACTGCTGTTATTTTTAGGCTGCTGGTGTAAGTTGTCGACTAAAGTCCATAGGTGGCGACCAGTCCGTGTAAAATGGAATGTGAATGTCGACCACGGGGTTCAACCTATGTGGGTAGAGAGCAATGAGGTGTTGACCGGTGACCGTGGGTGTTGACCGGTTAGTATAAAATCAATGGGGGTGTCAACCGCGGGGTTCGACCTGCGCGGGCAGAGAGGATCAAGGTGTCGACCTGCGAAAGCGGGTGTCAACCCCTATCTGAGATGAGCGTAGAAGTGTCGACCGGTATTCCTGGTGTCGACTGTCGTGAAGACCCGAGAGAAACGTGGTGTCATCCGGCGTTTGGCAGTGTCGACCGGTGAAAAACCTGAGATATCCCGAGTGTCGACCGGCGTTTGCAGGTGTCAACCGGTGTCTCTGTTTTATGTTTCTTAAAATAGAGTTTTATTCAAACTGATTTTAATTAATTTTTTCGCTGCGATGCTGATTAAAATACTTTCAAAAATGTCATTTTAAAACGAGGAACAAAAGTTTTAAATTTTATTAAAATTCTTTTGAGCATAGTGAGTGAGTAGTAGAAGTGAACAAACCGGAAACAGGTAGTTTTTTGGGGCGTTACAATTTCGAATTCAGAAAACTCCAAATTACTGCCCGATCCTCTCGGTTCTCCTCAAAATTCAGAGCTCATCACCCTCAGCCAGCACACCATTACTTCTACCTTCTAATCACCCCAAGAAACCAAACTCAATCAATCGGAAATTCGAAAACCACCAAGCACTCACACTCAATTGACAGAAACCGAAACAAGGGTTTACCGTTGGTTCCCAGCACGGAAAGGGCCGAACCGGCTCCTCCTCCCAGCTCGTTGGAGTTCCTTATACGTCGGCGTCCCCCCTCTCTTGTCGATCGTTGGCGAATCCTAGCTCGCCGCTCAGCCCTCACTCACTCCTTTGCTCGGTGAGGAAAGGAAGCAGAATGACTTCCTTCGTGAAGCCATTCTATTTTTTGTGTGTGTGTGTGTGTATGTATATATATTTTATAATAATAATAAATCTAATTACTTTTTCGCACTAACGTTTTAATTTTTTAATCAAATTGCTATTCATTTCGTTTCCAGTCACATTCTTAAATTTTTCTTTTCTCCATTAGTTTCGAAATAATCTTTTATCTAATAGTACAAATTCTCTGCTTTCGGTTTCGACCAAAATTCTGCCGTTTATCGCTTCGAAAATTTAAAAAGTATTTGATTGAAATTCTGGGCGTTACACTCACAACACTAATCTCACCTGAAATCTCATTTCATTCTGTACACGCTTGGTTGTTCATCTTGAGCCATTTTCAGTTTTCCCCGGTTGACCGTTTCCAAGGAGCAACGATCCATCTCTTAGTTCTCGAGCTTATTCTGCAAGCAAGGATCGGAATAGAACCTGCTAATCCAAGAAGACACTGGAGAGTTTACAAGTGAGGACAAACAAGAAGTAGAGGAAAAGGAAGAAAGTAAGGAGGAGAGTGAGTCTGAGGATGAAGTTGTGATACACCCCCAAGGTCCATAATATGTTCACAAGGTATGATGCCTCACAATCTTAGTAGCCTTTTTACTAATTATTGCTCTATTTTTGCAGGTGATGAACTAATGGAGCACTTAGAAGCACTAATGGATCATTTGGAAAAAGAGCCGATCCCGCAAGACATTAATAAACCCATCAACATGCTGACATCGAGCATAGGA
Organism: Begonia peltatifolia; assembly: GCA_022433055.1. Taxonomy (NCBI): domain Eukaryota; kingdom Viridiplantae; phylum Streptophyta; class Magnoliopsida; order Cucurbitales; family Begoniaceae; genus Begonia; species Begonia peltatifolia. Next base: position 22,762,112 of record CM039519.1, on the reverse strand, counting down.
GAAGAAACTTCCCAAACTTAATTGAGCATAAGAGTAGCAGAAGAGGAAATTTTTTTTCCCTTTGACAACTCTATGTAATCCATTATCTCCATTGGGCTTAGGCAAACTTTGGACCTATTTAACTTGTATTTTTATTATCTCATCATGTATTAGAGGGTGCTAAGGGGTTGGTGGCTTCAAAGACAAAGCAACCTTACTTATTGGACTTTCCAAAAACGGCCATCAATCTAATCTCTGAGGAATAATTAGGATATTCGATAGCCTTCCCAACCCTATTACAGAATGTGTCCTTCTTGAAAATTGTAGTTAACATTTTGAGCTTTGGAGAATGGGCTAGATTGTGAAATTTGGACATCATTTGCTTGGTCAATTAGATCCACTACCAAGAGCTCGTTAAGGATTTTCTTAAGAGCAGGCCCCAAACATAAAGCCCGTTCCTTGAGCTCATCATTTCAAAAGGAAGTGCGCCATCTTCCATTTGAAATCATGACTGAAGACCCACGCTTCTTTCCATAAGGTTCAACATAACTTACAATACAAGGAGCCATCTTCACAGTTAAGATGAAGGAGCACACTTACACAGACAAATGGATCAAGACCGAACGATCATTTTTTTTTTCTTATGTCCAACCTATCCCTCAGTTGCCCTAGCATATTTAAGCATATTTTTTTAGATATTGTATTCAATTTTTTGATGATCAATATTGAATGTTGTTCAAGAAACTCTCGAGCCTTAGCATTGCAAGGTAATTGCCTCAGTTGTGATTTATTTATGAGAAGAGTTGCCCATCCATTGTCTTTTAAGTCTGAGGTTGCTTAGAAGTTCTTCTACTGATCTCTTTTGTATCTTATCTAAGATCTTAAACAAGGGAGAAAGTGAGCCAAACCAATCTTGTGCCGTTGTAATCTTTCTTGGAAGGTTACATCACCAGGAGGTGCACCAAGTTGCCTCTCAAACTGGTTACGGATCACCTTTGCATAACTTTTGCGCTTCTCATCTTTTTCTCATAAAATTTCTAGGGTTCAATTTTAACTCATCATACTACATCGCCTCTAAATTTCATTGCATCTGGATTGCATTTGATAAGTTTCGTCCCTTGGTAATTTTGAGTGTTCTCGGAGTGAGCCGAGAGCTCCACTTTCTCAACAATTCGTGCATCAACCTTTTCTTTGCGGGGTCTAACTCTGAGAATGTGTGTGGATAGTCGAGCCATCAATCAAATTACAGTAAAGTATATGTTTCCAAACCTAGGCTCGAGAACATGTTGGATGAAATCAGTGTAGCCTTCATTTTCTCAAAAATAAAGCTCAAGAGTGGATACCACCAAATAATAATGAAAGAAGGTGATGAATGAAAGACGGTCTTCAAAACAAAATATAGGCTATTTGAATGTATGGTTATGTCATTTGGGCTATCGAATGCCCCTAGTACCATCATGCGCCTAATGCACCATGTGCTTAAGGAATTCCTAAGAAAATTCATTGTTGTTTATTTTGATGATATATTGGTGTATAATCTAGACCTTCCACAAATCTTACCCACCTCAGTATCATTTTCTGAACCTTTAAACAAGCCAAGTTATTCGACAACCTAAGCAAGTGCTCATTTGCACAAGATAATGTATATTTTCTAGGGTTTATAATATCCAAGAAAAGAATAGAAGCCGATGAGGATTATATCAAGGCCATTAAGGACTGTCCTACACCAAATGGAATGTCCGAAGTACAAAGCTTTCATGTACTAGCCTCATTTTATAGGAGGTTTATCAAATATTTTAGCTCAATAGTTGCACCTATCACTGACTACACCAAGAAGAAGAAAGAGTTTGCATGGACCCCTGAATGTCAGAAAAGCTTTGAGTTGATTATGGATAAGTTATGCTATTCACCCGTACTAACACTTCTTCATTTTGAAAAAGTGTTTGAAATCAAGAGTGACGCCACATGAATTGACATTGGAGTTGTTCTAATGCAAGAAGAAAAATCGATTGCCTAATTTAGTGAAAAGCTCAAAGGTTCAGGCCTTAACTAGTCAATTTATGATAAAGAGTTTTACGCCGTCATACAAACATTAGAACAATGACAACATTACCTATTATTAAAAACAACATTGACTATCAAGTTTTAAGGCACATTAAGAGTCAGAACAAATTGAATATGAGACATGCCAAATGAGTGAAATTTTTTGAGAGATTTCCCTACACCCTCAAGTACCTTAAAGGAGAGAACAATGTTGTAGCTGATGCTCTCTCAAGGAAATGTATCATCTTAACTAAGATAGGAACTAGGTTCTTTGGATTTGAGTGGATAAACAAAAGTTATGAATCAGACCCTGATTTTGGATCCCTCTATACTAAGCGCCTAGATAAAGCGAAAGGAGAGTATCGTATCATGGATGGTTACTTAACGAAAGGGAACAAGTTATGTATCCCCCACAGAAGTTTAAGAAAGTGCCTCGTGAAGGAGTCCCATAGTGGAGGATTAGCTAGCCATTTCAGGGAAAAGAAAGCCCTCAATATGCTTAAAGAGCATCTCTATTGGTCCCATATGATGAGAGATATGCATCGTGTGGTAGAAAAATTTGTAGTATGTAAGAAATCTAAAAGTAAAGTCCTACCACAAGGATAGTACATACCTTTACCCCTTCCTACTCATCATTGGGTCGACGTTAGCATGGATTTCATACTGCCACGGACCACTAAAAGTAAGGATTCAATTTTGGACTTCGTGGATAGATTTTCTAAGATGACACAATTCATTGCTTGTTCCAAAACTGATGACTCCATCTATATAGATGACTTGTTCTTTAAGGAGATTTTTCGATTACATGGTATACCTCATTTAATAGTGTCGGATAGGAACACTAAATTCTTAAGTGTTTTTTGGACAACTTTATGAAAAAAGATAGTAACAAAGCTATGCTTTAGCACATCCTTCCATCCACAAACCGAAGTACAGATAGAAGAGGTTAATAGGACCTTAGGTACCCTTCTAAGGAGTATTGTAGGAAAGAAATTATCGGATTGAGATATACTCACCTTAGAGTTTGCCTACAATTGAAGTGTTCATTTCACCACTCAACAAACACCCTTTGAGATTGTTTATGGATTCAACCCTTCCACACCCCTAGATCTTGTGCCCTTACCTATTAAGGACGTAGCGAACTCTATAGAAGCCAAAAAGGTAGGCACAAATTAAGAAGTTGCATGACATAGTGTGTAAGGCCATTGAGAAGAAAAATGAAGGCTACGTCAAACAAGCAAATAAAGGACGCAAAGAAGTCATATCCAATTAAGGAGATTTAGTTTGATTATACCTACGTAATGAAAGGTTTCTGGCTAAAAGAAAATCCAAGTTATTACTGAGAGTCGATAGGCCATTTAAGTAATTAGAAAGGATAAATAATAATGTCTATAAGTTAGAGTTGCCAGGAAACTATGGAGTGTCAGCCACTTTTAATGTCTAAGATCTATCACTCGATCGCAAACAAGGGCCCAAGTTTTATGTAACCTATTTTCTAACAAGCTTTATTCCTTTATAGGTGAAGATATTCTTGAAGACTTGGAATGAGAGCTTAGCATAAGAGACAATGATCAACCTATGCATGTGCTTACTTGGGAATCAGGGTTAGAAGATCAAGAAGAGGGAAATTGTCTTCCCTAAAGGTAAATTGTAACCGAACATTTTACATTTTATATTTTGGTAAATACTTAGCATTATTTTGTATTTTGTTGGCAAACATTGGCCTTTATGTTATTTTGCTAATTGCATTTATCATTAGGTATTAGAATTAATGTATGTTAGGTTAGATGATGATTTGGAGTTGGTTCAACTCACATTTGTATGGCTTGCATGCAACGACCGCGCGGCCAAGGAAGAACCCTTAACTAAGGCGCCAAAATGGAGTGAGGACCATTGCCCCTTTTGGCTAATCACCTTGCTGCCAAATTAAGATGCTATGTTGGAGTTTCCCTTCTTGAAAAATGCCTTGGATCAATGACATGGCAGGCCTTAGCCATTGGATCAAATTGCACACATTCATTTCGGCCATCCGAGTGAAATTTTGAAGTCATTGTCCAAGTGTTTGGCCAAAGCTTCCAATGGCTCTTTGAGCCTCATTTCAAACTAAAACCCACCAGCCATCCTTGGGTCTATATAAGTATGGTTATTTGTGCTTATAATGGTTGTTGAATGAATGAAAATAGCCATGTTTTGCTGAAGAAACCGAGAGAGGTTTTTGTTACCAAAAAGTAAGCCTCGGTTGTTGCCAACCAAGAGGAGTGCGCCTCCTTCTTGCTCACAAGCTCATGGTTGCTTGCGAAGTGATTGTTCCATCCTTCTCTCAACTCTTTCAAGAGTTGGAAACCAGAAGAAGGTGGTTAAACGTTTTCCCTAAGATGCCATTTCTTTCCTTGGAAGGAAGTGCATGTCGAGAGCCCTAATATTTGCTCATCGGATAGCTTTGAGTTTCCTGAATGTATTTTGCTTTGATATTTTACGATTTTTTCTTAACTCATAAGATAAGATTCACCTGAAAGTTCAAGTGATTTGGAGCTCATTTGGATTGTGAACTTTCTGCCTATTTTTAAGTCCACTCGGCTCGGCCGAACACTTTTTGTGCTTACTATTTTGTGGGTGAAGAACGCACCTTTTGTAGGCCATGAGTGCGTCAGAGATAGTTATAAAACTTTTCACGTACATAGGTTGCTACACGACAAAAAAAACCTCACTGCTTTTCACAAAAAAACATCCTAAGTGAAAATGGAGGGTCACAAAAGGAACCCTCCAGCACAAACCACATAAAAAAATTGATCCAAAGACCCAAAAATGTTTCATGAGACTAGAGGAAACTGTGATGGCGATCAAAGTATCAAACCCATCACTTGAGTGACAAGTGACCGACAATCAGTCACAACATCAACTCAAACTATTAACACCATGATCAATGTAACACCCAGAATTTTAGTTTAAATTAATTTCGGATTTTTGTAATTATAATCTATGGAGTTTTTGTCAGAATTGATAACGGAGAATTTTTGCTCTTGAGTAAAAGATTATTTTGAGGCTATTGGAGGAGAGAAAAATTTAAGAATCCAATCGGAATTGGACGGTATAATAGATTTACTAAACGGTTAAGTGTTGATGGCAGTTTGATAATTAGTTATTATTATTATTATAAAACTAACACACCTTACGGTGTTATTCTCTAGCGCAACCCCTTCAGCTTCTCCTCCTTCTCCGCAGTGTCTCCTCTCCTGCATGAGTCCCTAAACAATCCTCCTCCGTTCTGCCGTGAATCTTTAAATCTACGGTATGTTTTAGTTAGTTCTTGGTAGATAGTTAGTATGCTAGTTGTTTTAGCGATGAAAACTGAGTTAGCGAGGGTATCGGGTGATTTGGTGAAAACCTAGGAGGAAAATTGAATGTAGAGTCAATTTTTATCTGTATGTTGGTGCCTAAGCTACGAATAGAAGTAGGTTACGAAATTTGATGAGGAAGATTTAGCGTTGGGATAGTTGAACGCTCGAATTGTGGAGCGGTATCTGTTTGGCTACGTTCGGCCAAGTTGTAAATGTCCAATCAAGAAATAGATGGAACTATTGGAAACTAGACATCCTGTGGAGTCTATAGCATTTTGAATCGTACAAAATGCTATAGACTCTCTGAATTTTAAATCTTGTTGTTTTAAATTGTTCTTTTCGCTGCGTATTTTATATTGAGGATTTATGTGTTCCCTCTTCGGGAAGCTAGTCATTTTTGAATCGAGTCGAAAGAAATTTTGTACTTACAAATGTACTTTTGAATATGATTTGAAAATGAAAATGATATTAAATTGAGTGAGTTCACGTCTAGTTTCTGAATATCATAGTGTGTAATAGTAGTGAGCATATCGGGAACCGTGTGGATTCTCGAAGTGTGACAATAGTTTTTAAAATATATTTATGAAAACAACTTTTCCAGATAATATCATCGTATGAGATTATTTAGATCTAATTTAAATAATCAACAAACTATAAGTCAATCGTAGATCAAATCTAATTTGATCAGATTCTTCTGATATAATTTTATTCAAATATCAAAAATATGATTTGATAGTTTGTTAAATAACTAACTTAAATTTAAATTTGAAGATCGAATCTCATCTGATAATATTCTTCAAATTTAATTTTAATTACTTAAAACAATCAAATCTAATATGATATTTTATTTTGAAATCAAAATATAAAAATTATTTATATATTTAGAATCATAATATATTAATTTGAGTATTTATAAATGATTAATTATTTATATATTTATTCTTGTAACATGTAAATTAAATAGTGATATAGGATAACAGAGGGACTGATGAACCTGTAGTTCTAAGCTCGAGTAATATTTGTTAATTAATATAAACATTTTATATTAGATAACACAATTATTAACTCTATAGTAATTATACTAAATACATTGAGTTGCAATTAGAACAATAGAGTATATTTACTCAAAGTATGTCCATTGATATAATCATTACATATATATTAATCTTCTATTAAGATTCGTAATAGAGATAGCTATAAAATTCGTTAATCTCTCATATTATATATTTATCCTTAACTGCCATTAATTTTTAATTAAATAATTAATTCATAATATTCATGAATTTACGCGCTAACTATTCAATAATTGAACTAACAAACAAGATAATCTTGTAGTATGGATTTGATGGTATCAATGTTAGCATTCTCATCTACTCATTTAATTTATTACCAAAATACAAGGTGTAATAACCCGAGAAATTTTGAATCTTAGATTTAATTTCTGAAATTGAAATTAAATCTCGGTTGGAATTTTGAGAAAAATATTTTAATGGGTAAATTAATTTATAAAACTCGGAATCTAAATTTAGTGACGGTTTCCAAAATTTTTAAGTAAAGAGAACGCGAATTTAATGAAGTTTCGGACGGTTAAAGTGCGTAAGGGCGATTTAGAAATTTGAATTATTGATTTAATTAAAAAAAAGAAAAACAAAACAACTGAATGGCTTCGCGAGGAAGACATTTGGTTGTTCTATTCTTTGCCGAGCATTCGACAACGAAGGGCGGTCGAGAGCTCAAATTTGTCGCGGCGGAACGTTTGGCCGCTGGAATCGTTCAATTGCAATGTCCGACGCAAAAGTTATGCGCGTCGGAATTTGATGTCAAATTTTAGACCGAATTGAATTATTGAGCATTTTTAGTGGAATTGTTACGCGTGATATTAGCGTTGCTGATTTTAGTGCGTAAGACAAGTTTTGACTGAGTTTTGGTTGAGGGGAACGGAGATGTGAAATTTGGGTGAAGGGCATATTCAATTTTTGGTGTTTTTCACCTAGATGCGGTTTATCGTTTTAAAATCTTTTTTGGTATGTTAAACTAGGTTCTTAAGGGAACGTGTAGCCTCTTGAATCTCTCGTTTGCAAAAACGAACGCAAAAGTTATGCGCGTATGAAATTTAACCCAGTTTTTAGCCTAACCAATTTAGTAACCCGTTTTAGTTGGAATTTCATGGATTTAGTTAAGAGATGTGATTCTTAGCGTATTTAGTGAATTTTGATTCGAAGATTGATGGGCAATTTTTTCATGTTTTAGGTTGATGCGTTTTGGCAAGTTGTGCGTCGAGTAAACTTAGGACGACAGGTAAGTAGTGTATGCATGTGTTTTGCCCAGATGGACTTACATTGTGGAACTTTAGAATTTATATTGTTGATTGTGGTGTGTGTGTGTGTATTGTTTGACATGCATCATGTTTTAAAAGGGAACGAAAATGATTTTGAATATATTTTGAGTAAGTGGTGAGATGCGTGGTGGTGGTACCGGGGATCCAGCTAGTGTGTGGGCCGATGCGTAACGAACCGCGGATTTTGCTCGCGTAGTGGGCTGGATGGGCCGCCACGCGGCGTGTATGTGTCGGCGTTGATGATGATGAATAGTGGTACCGCGAATCCTGCTAGTGTGTGGGCCAGTGCAACACCAGTCGCGGATTCCGCTCGAGGAGTGGGCTGGCTGGGCTGTCGCGAAATGTGTGTGTGTGGCAACTGTGGCTCCATTGCTGGGGAGGCCAAAATGTGTGTGTGTGGCAACTGTGTCACGGTGTAGTGTGGCGTGAGGTTCACCCTCACCCTAATGTGGTTGCTGTGTAGTGATGTGTGTGTGCAGCTTGTGAGCATCGTTGCTGGGGAGTCCAGAACTGTGCCGACGTGTTGGGGTGTAGGGTGTAGATAAGTTTATTATCACCTTGGTGCGGCTGCACTATGTGTCACAGATGTGACAACATGAGTATGAGTGTAGAGACTACATGTGATAGGATTGCATTGTTGGTTTTTACTTTCATATTGTACTACTTACTGAGCGTTAGGTTTATGTTGTTGTAATAATCCAGAAATTTTGGATATTTTTATTATTATTATTTTAATTTTCGAAATTTTAATTTAATATCGGCCAGAGTTTTAGAAATGTTTCAACGGAAAAATTTAAATTTTAAGACTCGGAGCCTACTGTTGCGATGTTTTCAGAATTTAAAGTTGGGAGGTCGGGAAATTAACGAAATTACGGACGATTGAAACACGTGAGGGCATTTTGATAATTTGAAATTAAATTAAAATTAAAAAAAAATAAAATAACAAGGTGGAATGGCTTCGGGTGGAAGCCATTCCACCTTGTGCTATACGCGGCCGAGAGAGCGAAACCGAGAGGGAGATGCGGGAGAGGGGAGGAAATCCTTGAGCTCCGATTCTTCGGCCGACGCGGGTGAGCGTGGGGGAGACCGCCGGTGACTGAGTGTTCGGCTGTGCAGTGCTCTCCCTTCTGTAACACCCCGAGAACCCACACGTTCCGGGTGCGCTACAGTACGTCTGCACACTACACGTATACTAACACTTGACATAACTCACTCAATTTATTACCCTTTTTTTTTT
>CM039519.1:22663111-22748177 GCA_022433055.1 Begonia peltatifolia | reverse complement strand
TTTTTTTTTTCAAATCATTTTCAAAAAGAACATTTGTGAGTATGAAGAATTTTCGACTCGATTCGAAAACAACTCGCGTCCCGAAGAGGGAACACGAAGTCCTTAAAATAAAAATACGCAGCGAAAAGTAAAAACCATTTAAAACAGGTTAAGATAAAATGGTAAGACTTGGAATCTTAGGAAAGAATCCAACGCACCCCTCGAACTACACAATCCGGTACCGCGCACTCACTTCTCTACTTCGACACCCCGCGCGCACTCTCGCAGTGCCGCACGTGCCAACTACACGTCACTATGTCTCGCGCACGCTTACAGCGCCACGTGCCCCACGCACTCTGCCACTGTAGAGCACGTCCGCGCGAACGCCCTCACTCGGCGCCGCACGACCCGTGAGCACCCGCTGGGCCGTGTGCCCTGCGCACTTGCGATCACGCTGCACTCCCACGCTCATCTACCCTTCTTTAGGATTCACTACTCACATCTCAACCCATTCCATATTCCCTCGACTCCCTACCTCTCTCCCGAAATTTCGGCAGAGTAACGACTAAAAATTGACTATCCCAAAATTTAAAAGCCCTGCACACAGCTCACCAAACTAACAGTGTTTATCTATCCATCATACAGAGAAATCACCATAATCAAATCAGAGTATGAAGACAACGAAAATCTATCAAATACAAATGAAGAAAGTCCTCAGTATAGAGTAATATCATACTCTAACATGAAAAATATCTGCGTACGTCACCAAAATCACACGCACTCCATATACCTATACACTGACACATATACACCTCATCTCATCGACTGTACATAATCATCACAAAAAAAGAAAACCTCAAAAACCAACCATGGCACAACCTACCAACTCCACGGGTCGGCTCGCCCTAACAAAAATTCGCCATCCGGTGCTGCGGTCGCACGCCGCCAACCATCCTACGCCTCTGGACTAGGCACTCGAGGCTCACCAGCAATATCGTCAGCACCTACACCATAGAGCACAGAACATAAGTCTAACACTCGGTAAGTAATGCGATACAATCCTATCACATGCAGTCTCTACACTCACACTCATGTTGTCACATCTGTGACGCGTAGTGCAGCCGCACCAGGGTAAGAAGGAACCTCACGCTACCCTACACCCTGACACGTCGCCACCGTCCCGGACTCCCCAGCAACGAGGCCTACAAGCTACACACACGCATCACCACACAGCAACCACATCAGGGTAAGGGTGTACCTCGCGCCACTCTACATCCTGACACGTCGCCCCCGTCCCAGCCTCCCCAGCACGGGGCCACAGTTGCCACATACACACGTTTCGCGACAGCCCAGCCGGCTTACCCCTCGCGTAGGATCCGCGACTGGTGTTGCACCGGCCTACACAATAGTAGGATCCGCGGTACCATTGCCCATATCCTCACCGTCAACACATTCACGCCGCATGACGGCCCAGCCGGCCCACCCCTCGCGTAGGATCCGCGACTGGTGAAGTACCGGCCCGCACACGGGATCCGCGGTACCACCGCCACACGTTTCACTCATACATCAAAACATGCTAAAAATCATTTTTGTTCCCGTTTTTAAAAAATATGATGCATGTCAAACAATACGCACGCACACCACAATCAATCACATAAACCCTAAAGTTCTACACTGTAAGCCCATTTGGGCAAAACACATGCATGCACTACTTACCTGGCGTCCTAAGCTCGCTCGATGCACAGATTCGCCAAAAAGTGTCTCAACCTAAAATACAACCAATTTCTTATCAGCATTTATCTCAACATTCACCAATTAGATAAAAATAATCTTCTCTAACTACACTCATGAAATTCCAACTAAAACGGTCCATTGGTTTGGTTTGGTCGAAAACCAGCCCAACGTTTGGATGCGCATAACTTTTGCATCCGTCAACGGAATCAAACGATTCAAGTGGCTAAACGTCCCCTTAGGAACCTAGTTTAACATACTGTGACCAATTTTAAAACGATAAGCCGCAGATAGGCAAAAAAATGCTAAAATTGAATCTGACACTTTTATCAAATTTCACATTTTCACTTCTCTTCAACCAAAATTCACTCGTAACTAGTTATATGCATCAGAAATGGCTATGCTACTCTCACACGTCAAATTTCCATGAAAAATGCTCGCTAATTTGACTTGGATCAAAATCGGGCATAAACTTCCGACGCGCATAACTTTTGCGCGGATATCGGAATCGAACGATTCCAATGGCCATAGGTCCCTCTAACCACCTAATTCATCCCACAAAAACAGAATTTAAAATGATTAACCGTAGATAGGTCGAATAAGCCAAAAACAGAACCTGTTCTTTAAAAAAAAAGCCTCTGTTTCATGAGTGGAGTTAAGGAAGGTTGTTTTTAGCTATTTAGTGAATTTCAAGATAAATACTGATGAGAGATTTGGTTGTGTTTTAGGTTAAGACTTTCTTTTGGCGAAGCTGTGCGTCGAGCGAGCTTAGGACGCCAGGTAAGTAATGCATGCATGTGTTTTGCCCAAGTGGGCCTACACTGTAGAACTTTAGGGTTTATGTGATTGATTGTGGGGTGCGTGCGTATTGTTTGACATGCATCATATTTTAAAAACGTGAACGAAAATGGTTTTGAGCTTGTTTTGAGTATGTGGTGAGACGTGTGGCGGTGGTACCGCGGATCCCGCTAGTGTGCGGGCCGGTGCTTCACCAGTCGCGGATTCCACTCAAGGGGTGGGCCGGCTGGGCCGTCCTGCGGCGTGAATGTATTGACGGTGAGGATATGGGCAGTGGTACCGCGGATCCTACTAGCTTGTGGGCCGGTGCAACACCAATCGCGGATCCTACTCGAGGGGTGGGCCGGCTGGGCTATCGGCAAACGTGTGGGTGTGGCAACTGTGGCCCCGTGTTAGGGAGGCTGGGACGTGGGCGACGTGTCAGGGTGTAGAGTGGCGCGAGGTACACCCTTACCCGGATGTGGTTCCCGTGTGGTGATGCGTGTGTGTAGCTTGTGGGCCTCGTTGCTGGGGTGTCCGTGACGGTGGTGACGTATCAGGGTGTAGGGTGGCGTGAGGTTCCTGCTTACCCTGGTGCGGCTGCACTAGGCGTCACAGATGTGACAACATGAGTGTGAGTGGAGAGACTGCATGTGATAGGATTGCATTGTTGGCTTTTACTTTCATATCGCATTACTTACTGAGCGTTAGGCTTATGTTGTGTGTTCTCTGGTGTAGGTGCTGACAATACTGCTGGTGAGCATCGAGAGCCTAGTCCAGAGGTGTAGGATAGTTGGCGGCGTGCGCCCGAGGCACCAGATGGCGGATTTTGTTATGGCGACCCGACCCGTGGTGGTGGTAGGTGATAGTGGATTTATTATTTTATGTCAGGTACTTGTGTAGACAGCGGAGTTGTATAGACGTTGATTTTTTTTGAGATTGTATAGAGGGGTTGTAGTGTTTTGGGGACACGTACGTATTGTTATATGTTAGAGTATGATATTACTCTATACTGGGGACTTTCTTCATGTGTATTTGATGGGTTTTTTTTTGTTGTCCTTAAACTCTGATTGTGTTATGGTAATTTCTCTGGATGATGGATAGATAGATTTTGTTAGTTTTGGTGAACTGTGTGCAGGGTTTTAAATTTTTGGGATAGCCAGTTTTTAGGCGTTACTCTGCCAAAATTTCGGGAGAGGGGTTGGGAGTCGAGAGGATATGAAATAGGTTGAGGTGTGTACAGTGAATGCTAGAGAAGTGTAGATGAGCGTGGAAGTGCGGCGTGATCGCAGGTGCGCGGGGCACGCGGCCCTGCGCGTACTCACGGGTCGTGAGACGCCGGGTGAGGACGTGCGCGCAGACGTGCTTTACATCGGCAGGGTGCGTGGGGCACGTGGCGCTGTGAGCGTGCGCGAGACACAGTGACGTTGAGTTGGCACGTGCGGCACCACGAGGGTGCGCGCGGGGTGTCGAAGTGGGGACGTGAGTGCGCTTTACCGGATTGTGTAGTTCGAGGGGTGCGTTGGATTCTTTCCTAGGATTTCAAGTCTTACCGTTTTATCTTAAACTGTTTTAAATGGTTTTCTTTTTCACCGCGCAGTTTTTATGTTGAGGACTTCGTGTTCCCTCTTCGGGACGCGAGTTGTTTTCGAATCGAGCCGAAATGTTTTCATACTTACAAATGTTCTTTTGAAAATGATTTGAAAACGAAAGGGGTATTAAATTGAGTGAGTTATGTCAAGTGTTAGTGTGTGTAGTGTGTAGATGTACTGTAGCGCACCGGGAACGCGGGATTTCTCGGGGTGTTACAGTTGTGTTCTATAGTGTAGATGCAGCTATTGTCACTGGTGAGCCCCGAAAGCTTAGTCTTGAGGTGTAGAACGATTGGCAGCGCACGACCGAGGCACCTGACGGTAGATTGTTAGGGCGACCCAACCCGTGGAGATGGTAGGTGGTGGTGGTGAGATTTACTCGAGTTGTTGTTTTGTGTCGGGATATTTATGTGGTCAAATGAGTTTGTATAGGTGTCAGTTGTACAGGATTGTATAGAGTGTTGTAATGTTTTGGAGACGCGTGTGTACTTTTATATGTTGGAGTATGACATTGCTTTATACTGTGGACTTTATTCATTTGTAGTTGATGGATTTTGCTTTAGACTTTGATTTTTGTTATGAGGATCTCTGGATAGTTTGATGTATAGATACTAATGGAAATTTTCTGGTGAACTGTGTGTAGGGTTATAGTTTTTGGGATAGCCAGTTTTTAGGCGTTACTCAGCCAAAATTTTAAGAGAAAGGTCGGGGAGTCGAGGGGGCACGGAATAGGTCGGGGTGTGCGCGGTGAGGCATGAAGGGAGTGGCAAGGTGTGTAGGAGCGTGGCGTGACCGTAGGCGCACGGGGCGGGCGTGCGAACGTGCTGCACGGATGCAGGGTGCGTGGGGCACGCACCGTTGTGGGTGTGCGCGTGACACGGCGGTGTTGAGTTGGCTCACGTGATGTCAGGAGGGTTGCTCAGGGCGGCAAAATGGAGACGTGGGCGCGCGGTGCTCGACGAGGGACCCTGTGGCTCATGGCGCCAGGCCCTGGCGCCGCTACTCGGGCGCACGGTACTGAGTCAAGTAGCGTGAGGCTTGTGTTGGAGTCATTATTAGAATTTCAAGTCTTGTCGTCTTATTTTTAACTTAAAACTCTTTTAAATTATCCTTTTTTACTGCGTATTTATATTGAGAATTACGTGTTCCCTCTTCGGGGCGCGAGTCATTTTCGAATCTAGTAAAAAATTTTATACTTACAAATATTCTTTTGAATATGATTTGAAAATGAAAGTGGTATTAAATTAAGTGAGTTGCCGTCGAGTCTATGTATGTAATAATGTGTAGACGTAGTGAGTGAATCGGGAACGTGTGGGTTCTCGGGGTGCTACAGTTATGGTATCAGAGGCACATGATCGACGTCGTTCAGAGGATTACCTAACACTCCCAGCCGCTGCACTTTAGCGCTGCACCAACTGTAAGTGTTTAGATTTAATTTTATTATTAAGGTTAATGTAAGTTTTGGTTTATTTTAGGGGGATACAAAATGTTTGGAGAGGCTAGCGGAAGAGGTCGACCACGAAGGGAGGCGAGTAGAGCTGTGAGCGACATGGATGACACCGTCTGACAACTTACCGAGCTTGTCCACCGCCAGTCTCAGCAGCTGGAGAGATTTATGAGCTTAGACGACCTGGGCTAGTCTAGTGACCAGAGTTCGTCGGACAGAGGGGGTGATAGACTGCACAAACTTAGAACCCCGACTTTTGACGGGTCATCTCTGGATTCTCTCAGTGCTGAGTAGTGTGTACGGAGCATGGAGAGGATGATGAGTTATGCAAAGGTGGAGGAGCAGGACAAAGTGTATAGTGCGGGATTCTATCTGGCCAAGGATGCTAGCCATTGGTGGGAAACTGTTGTGGCCACGAGGGATGTGGGGACCATGACCTGGGAGGAGTTCAAGACAGTGTTTTTCGGTAAGTATTTCAGCCACTCTATCTAGACAAGGAAGATAGTGGAGTTTGCACAGCTGAGGCAGACAAGCACTGTGGCTGAGTATGTCCGACAGTTTGAGACCTTGTCGAGGTTTGCGGGGCATTTGGTGAAACTCGACGAAAATAAGGTACACCATTTTGTACAGGGCCTGAAGCCAGATATCTATATGAGCATGCAGATTGCGGGGACTCGAGGCATGCCATACGAGGAGGTGGTAGTGAAGGGCCCTGAATATTGAGTAGGCTCGGGCGAAGCTTCCTAGTTATAGAGAGGTACTTAAGGAGCAGACTAGGAGATCATTTAGAGAGTCACTGCCACAGTCGAGTGGGGAGGGGCATCCCTGCAGGAAGTCCTGAAGAGGCCTAGTGATAGTTCCAACAGCCAGGGAAGCAACAAGAGGCCACAGGGGTCGGGACAATATCCGGTGTGCCCGAAGTGTCAGAGGAGTCACCCTGGCGAGTGCAGAGTGGGCCCAGTGCGGTGTTATAACTGTGGCGAGGTGGACCACATGTCTAGAGAGTGCCAGAAGCCACGTCAGAACCATTGCTTCAACTGCAATGAAGTTGGACATTTGCTAATGGATCCCTGGCTACGCGCAAGACATCAGCGAGAGTTACCTTGAGGGTCTTTGCCATTTTTTAGTCGGATGATGCTGCCCAGCCATCAGTCATTTCAGGTAGCATTCTTATATCAGGCATGACTGCTTATACGCTTGTTGATATGGGTGCTACGCACTAGTTTGTGTCTACCGCCTTCGTAGTCAAGGCAAACTTAGAGCCTAATTCCTCGAGACGATTTTACGATGTATTACTGCCGTCAGGTGAGCGGCTGTATTCTGATCAGGTGGTTCGGGGGGATGTGGTGACTGTGGGAGGAAGGCAACTATATGCAAATCTGATCATACTCGACATGAAGGGGTATAAAGTGATTTTGGGAATGTATTGGCTGTTTAGACATTTTGCCACGATAAACTGTAGGACCAGAGAGATTCACTTCCGACTTCCGAGTGGGGAGAGTTACTCGTTCAGGGCTGGGAAGGGTCTGAATACGATTCCCGTTGTGTCTGCTTTGAGAGCCCAGCAGTTGTTATGTAACGGGTGCATGGGTTTCTTGGCTAGTGCAGTGGATGTATAGTTACAGGGTGGGGTTCAGCTTCAGGATGTTTCTATAGTGCAAGAGTTTCCGGAGGTGTTTCTAGAGGATCTGCCTGGTCTACCCCCGGACCGGGAGATGGAGTTCGTCATTGATGTGTACCCTGGAGCTGAGCCAGTGTGCAAGAAGAACTCGTACAGAGTTGAAGGAATTAAAGGCACAACTCGAGGAGTTGACGGATATGGGCTTTATACGCCCTAGCTTTTCACCTTGGGGTGCCCCGGTATTGTTTGTCAAGAAGAAGGACGGGTCCCTACGTATGTGTGTAGATTACCGGGAGCTAAATAAGTTGACAGTGAAGAACAGGTACCAGCTTCCAAGAATAGATGATTTGTTTGACCAGTTACAGGGTGCAGAGGTGTTCTCTAAGATTGATTTGAGGTCTGGCTACTACCAGTTGAAGGTTAGGGAGGAAGACATCTTGAAGACTGCCTTCCTTACGATGTATGGACACTATGAGTTTTTGGTGATGTCATTCGGGCTAACCAATGCCCCGGCAGCCTTCATGGATCTGATGAATCGAGTATTCAAGGAGCACTTGGATAGATTCGTAATAGTGTTCATCGACGACATCTTGATTTACTCGCGGAGTGAGGAAGAGCATAGAGAGCACTTGAGGATTGTACTGACTACGTTGAGCTAGCATCGATTATATGTTAAGTTCTCTAAGTGCAAGTTTTGGCTGGACATGATTAACTTCTTGGGGCACGTTATCTTCTCTGAGGGCATTTCAGTTGATCCAATGAAGGTTCAAGCTCTGAAGGAGTGACCGCGACCAACCAGTGCTAGTGAGATACACAGTTTTCTGGTGTTAGCTGGATATTATTGGAGGTTTATTGAGGGGTTCTCCAAGATTTCAGCTCCTTTGACACGGCTGACCAGAAAGAGTGTTAAGTACGAATGGACTGACAAGTGTGAGGACAGTTTTCAGACACTGAAGCGGAAGTTGACGGCAACTCATGTGTTGACATTACTGGTTGATGGGGAGAAGTTCTGCATTTATTGCGATGCCTCCAAGATTGGTTTGAGGTGTGTTTTGATGCAGAGTGTGAGAGTTATTGCCTATGCCTACAGGTAGTTAAAAACTTATGAGCAGAATTATTCCACTCACAATTTGGAGCTGGCACCAGTTGTTTTCACACTCAAGATTTGGAGACACTACCTTTATGGGTAGTAGTATGACATTTTCTAGGACCACCAGAGTTTTAGATACATTTTCAAGCATAAGTAGCTGAATTTGAGACAAACGAGATGGCTCGAACTAGTCAAGGATTACGATGTGGAGATCAAGTACCACTCGGGAAAGGCGAATGTGGTGGCGTACGCCTCGAGTTGAGTGACAACTTCGAGTTCTGCAATGACTTCGACAGTACTTGTTGAGTTTATGATGGAGATGCAGATTTTGAGCATGGAGGTAGTTTCTGACTTAGCAGCCACTCTTTCAGCCTTATCGTTGAGGCTGATTATTCTGGACAGAATTATGCTGGCACAGGCGACTGACTCGGAGTGTAGCGAGCTGAAAGCGAGTATGGAGGCCAGTCCTAGGTCTGAGCTCAGCTATTCGCAAGACGGGATTCTAAAATTTCAGGATAGGTGGTACGTCCCGAAGGTTAAGGAACTGAGGAAGAAGATATTATCAGAGGCCCATTCATCTTATTTCTCTGTGCATCCCAGAAGAACTAAGTTGTATAGGGATTTGAAGCAGCACTATTGGTGGCCTAACATGTAGCGAGCGGTGGCCGAGTATGTTGAGACCTGCGTAGTCTGCCAGCAGGTTAAGGCAAAACATCAGCGACCGTCTGGAATTCTCCAACCATTGTCAATACTAGAGTAGAAGTGGGAGCGTATCACTATGGATTTTGTGATCGGACTGCCAAGGGCCATGATGCTATTTGGGAGATTGTAGACAAGTTGACAAAGTCATATTACGTTTTGCCTATGAGGATGACTTATACCATGGATCAGTTTGCCCAGTTATATATTCAGGAGATAGTCAGGTTTCATGGGATTCCGGTGTCGATTGTTTCAGACTGAGATCCCATATTCACATCCAAGTTTTGGAGGAGTCTGGATAAGGTCATGGGCACTAAGTTATATTTCAGTACGACCTTTTATCCTCATACCAACGGGCAGTCAGAGTGAACTATACAAATTCTGGAGGATATGCTCAGGGCCTGTGTGTTGGAGTTTCAGGCGGCTTGGAGTAAGTTCTTACCATTAGTTCAGTTCTCGTATAATAACAGCTACCAGTACACCATTAGCATGACACCGTATAAGGCTCTCTACAGGAGGAAGTGTAGGTCGCCATTGTATTGGGATGAAGTTGTGGAGGCCCGGTTGATAGCTCCCAAGATTTTATAACAGACTGTAGACAAGATCGCCGGGATACGGAAGAGGATTGAAGCGGCTCTGAGTCGACAGAAGAGTTATGTAGATCAGTGGCGTCGAGAGTTGGAGTTTAGTGAGGGCAATGAGATATTTTTGAAGATCTCGCCATTCAAGGGAGTGGTCAGGTTTGGAAAGCAAGGAAAGCTCAACCCTCGATTTGTAGGGCTATTCCTAATTGTCAAGAGGATTGGGAGAATTGCGTACCAGCTCTAGTTGCATTCGTCGATGGATACCATCCATGATGTTTTCCATATCTCGATGTTGAGAAAGTGTATGCGCGATCCCTTTTAGGTAGTGCCACAGCAGGATATTGACATCCAGCCGACGCTAACTTATGAGTAGAGGCCAGTGAGGATCCTAGAGTAGGCCATGAAGGTTTTGCGCAATAAGGAGATCTCTTTGGTCAAAATGTTATGGCGCAATCATGGTGTGAAGGAGACTACTTGGGAGCGGCGTGAGGACATAGAGCACTAGTATCCGGACTTATTCGATACGTATATTTTGGGGACAAAATTCTTATAAGGGGGGGGGGGGGGGGATGTAATAATCTGAGAAATTTCGAATCTTAGATTTAATTTACAAAATTTAAATTACATCTCGGTTAGAATTTCGAGAAAAATATTTTAACGGGTAAATTAATTTATAAAACTCAAAATTTAAATTTAGTGATGGTTTCCAAAATTTTTAAGTCGAGCGAACGTGAATTTAACGAAGTTTCGGACAGTTAAAGTGATAAGGGCGATTTAGGAATTTGAATTATTGATTTAATTTAAAAAAAAAAAAACAAAACAATTGAACGGCTTCGCGAGGAAGCCATTCGGTTGTTTTGTTCTTCGCAGAGCATCCGATAGCGAAGGGTGGTCGAGAGCTAGAATTTGAGGTTCGACCGACGGCCGACAAGCGTGAGTGTGAGAGGGAAATCGCAGGCGAGTGTTGCTTCTCCGATGAACCGAAATCATTCGGTTTCAGCAGCTCGAACTCCCGAAGAGAGAGAGCCCGAGCGCTTTTTGCCGATGACCGCGAGAGAGAGTCTTCGTTCAGCTCTGTCGCCAGCAACCGAGCGCTCTGCTTGCATTCTTCTTCCTCTTCTCTTTCCATCCGAGTGCAGAACGACTCCCTCGGTAATTCTCTCCCTCTTTCTGCTGTTCTGGCAACGGAGTGGAGGATTCATATGAGCTTCGAATTGTGCTAGATTGTACTTAGTAGATTAGAATGTGATAGATTGATGGAGAAATTAGTGTGAATCAGGTTGATGTCAAAATTCGATTTTTCTTGGTGAAGAACAGGTTCTGTTTTTGGCCATTTCGGCCTAGCTTTGGTTATTCGTTTTAAATACTATTTAAGTGGGTTAAATTACGTTGTTAATGGAACAGTTTGGCCACTGGAATCGTTCGATTACAATTTTCGACGCAAAAGTTATGCGCGTCGGAAGTTTATGTCGAATTTTAGACCGAGTTGAATTATTGAGCGTTTTTAGTGGAATTGTGACACGTGATATTAGCGGTTCTGATTTTAGTGCGTAAGGCGAGTTTTGACTGAGTTTTGGTTTAGAGGAATTGAGATGTGAAATTTGGGTGAAGGGCAAATTCAATTTTTGGTATTTTTCACCTAGCTGCGGTTTATTGTTTTGAAATTCATTTTGGTATGTTAAACTAGGTTACTAAGGGAACATGTAGTCTCTTGAATCTCTCGATTTCGATAACGTACGCAAAAGTTATGCGCGTCCAAAGTTTAAGCGGGTTTTCGGCCGAACCGAATTAATGACCCGTTTTAATTGGAATTTCATGGATTTAGTTGAAAGATGTGATTCTTAGAGTATTTAGTGAATTTTCATGCGAAGATTGATGAGCGATTTTTTCATGTTTTAGGTTGATGCGTTTTGGCAAGCTGTGTGTCGAGTAAATTTATGACGTCAGGTAAGTAGTACATGCATGTGTTTTGCCCAGGTGGGCATACACCATGGAACTTTAGGATTTATATTGTTGATTGTGGTGTGTCTGTGTATTGTTTGACATGCATCATGTTTTAAAAGGAAACAAAAATGATTTTGAACATATTTTAAGTAAGTGGTGAGACGTGTGGCGTTGGTATCACGGATCCTGCTAGTATGTGGGCCGGTGTGTAACCAATCACGAATTTTGCTCGATAAATAGGATGGCTGAGCCGTCACGCGGCTTGTATGTGTCGGCGGTGATAATGATAGATAGTGGTGTAATAACTCGAAAAATTTTAGATTTCTTTTCAAATCTAATTTTTAAAATTTTTAATTTAATCTCGGTTGTAGTTTCGAAAAATATTTTAACGGGTAAATTAAGTTATAAAACTCGGAATCTAGTTTTTGTGACGGTTAATGGAGCCTAGTTTAAGCAAGTTGTCAAACAAATGATAGAGTGATATTAATTATATATCAATTATATATATTACTATGAATTAATATAAAATTCGAGAATAAAAAATGTACAATCTGTTAATCCAGCGTGGGGTGTGGAAGGGTTTGATCCTTTTGTTTCGGGAGGAATAGTCTCTCATCATATTATTTCATTCGGAATCTAAACAAAAGAATTTTAAAAATCCTAGAACGAATCAATGGAAAAACTGGTTACAATCAGTAGAACGAGAATTTAACGAAATTATGGGCGGTTAAAATACGTAAGGGCGTTTTGGTAAATTTTATTATTTAATTTAATATTAAAAAATATATATACATAAAACGTAACAACCAAATAGCTTCGGGAGGAAGCCATTTGGCTGTTGCATATCGGCACCCGAGAGGAGTGAAGTCCGATCGAAGGAGAGAGCTCCGAGCGTACAGCCAATGGACGACGACCGTGCGAAGGGAGCACCGACGAGCTGAGTGGAGGTGCTGGCTCGACTATTCCGTGCTGAAAGACCGAAGCTAAGCCCCTCGCTTGTTTTGGTTTCGGTCGACGGAGTTCAGGGATTTCAGTGGTCTCCGAATTTCCCGATGGTTACGCTCGGGTTTTGGGGGTGCTTTCAGAGCTAGAGAGTGTGTGTGTGCTGGGGGCAGCTGGTGGCTCGACCTTTTCGCACCCAGAAGCCGGCCGAGAGCAAGGAGTGTTCCCCTGTCTCTCTCTTCGTTTGAAGGCCGAGCGTGATGGTTGTTTACCTTTTGGTTTTGCCAGGTTTGAGCTGAATGTTTGAGGTGATTTGAAAGCTAGTATAAAGTGCCTGTGCCATGGATAGAAAATGTCCGAGAGGAGGAGAGAACCGAGAGAGTTTTGGCAATGCCATTCAGATTCTTCTAAGGGGGAAGCTGTAAATTGATGTTAGGTTATGCTTAATTGAGGGGAATGTGGCTGTTTAGTGAAGAAATTGTGAGAATCGGGTTGATGTCGAGAATTCAAATTTTTTTGTATAAAAGCATATTCTATTTTTGGAGGTTTCAACCTAGAATCGGTTATTCGTTTTAAATTCCGTTTTAGTGGGTGGAATTAGGTTATTAGAAGAATGTTTGGCCGCTGAAATCGTTTGATTCCGAGTTCTGACGCAAAAGTTATGTGTGTCGGAAATTTATGTTGAATTTTGGACCGAGTCAAATTATTGAACATTTTTCGTAGAATTGTGACGCGTGGTATTAGCGTTGCTGATTTTAGTGTGTAAGATGAGTTTTGAGTGAGTTTTGGTTGAAGGAAACAAAAATGTAAAATTTAGGTGAAGGGTAGATTCGGTTTTGGGATTTTTTTCACCTAGCTGCGGCTTAACATTTTAAAATCCGTCTTAGTATGTTAAACTAGGTTCATAAGGGAACGTTTAGCCTCTTGAATCGCTTGATTCCGATAACGGATGCAAAAGTTATGCGCATCCGAAGTTTAGTTTTTTTTTCGGCCGAACCAAATTAGTAACTCGTTTTAGTTGGAATTCCATGGGTTTAGTTAATGAATGTGATTGTTAGCGTATTTAGTGAATTTTGATGCGAAGATTGATGGACGATTGTTTATGTAGTAGGTTGAGGCATTTTGACAAAACTGTAAGTCGAGTAAGCTTAGGACGCAAGGTAAGTAGTGAATGCATGTGTTTTGCCCAAGTGGGCCTACACCGTGGAACTTTAGTATTTATGTTGTTGATTGTGATGTGTGTGTGTATTGTTTGACATGCATCATGTTTTTTTAAAAAAAAGGAACGAAAATGGTTTTAAACATATTTTGAGTAACTGGTGAGACGCGTGGCGGTGGTACCGCGGATCCTGCTAGTGTGTCGGCCGTTGCGTAACCAACTGCAGATTTTGCTCGAGCAGTGGGCCGTCACGCGGCGTGTATGTGTCGGCGGTGACGATGATGGACAGTGGTACTGCGGATCCTACTATTGTGTGGCCCAGTGCAACACTAGTCTCGGATTCTGCTCGAGTAGTCGGCCGACTGTGCTGTCGTGAAATGTGTGTGTGGCAACTGTGGCCCTGTTACAAGGAAGGTTGGGACAGGGGCGACGTGTCAGGATGTAGTATGGTGCGAAGTACGCATTCACTCTGATGTAGTTGCTGTGTGTAGCTTGTGTGCCTCATTGCTGGGGAGTCCAGGACGGTGGCGACGTGTCAGGGTGTAGGGTGGCGCTAGGTTTCTACTCACCCTGGTGCGGCTGCACTACGAGTCACAGATGTGACAAAATGAGTGTAAGTGTAGATACTGCATGTAATAGGTTTGCATTGTCGGCTTTTACTTTCATATCTCATTACTTACTGAGCGTTAGGCTTATGATGTCTGTTCTATGGTGTAGGTGCAGACGTGATTGCTAGTGAGCCACGAGAGCCTAGTCCTGAGGTGTAGGACGGTTGGCGGTGCGCGACCGAGGCACTGGAAGGCGGATTGTTAGGGCGACCCGACCCGTGGTCATGGTAGGTGGTGGCTAGACTGTTGGGGAATTTTCTTTTGTTGTGTCGGGATATATATTTGATTTGACGAGTTGTATAGGCGTCAGTTGTGTAGGGATTTATGGAGTGTTTGTGATTTTGGGGTGACACACGCGTACTATGTACATGTAGGAGCTTGGTAATGCTCTATACTGTGAATTTTCTTCATTTGATGGTTGATGTATTGTTGTAGTTCATTTCTTTTTTAAAACTCTAATCTGCTAGAAATCTCTAGATAAGTATTATGGAAATATTATGTGAATTGTGTGCAGGTTTAGATTTTTGGGATATTCGATTTTTTGACGTTACTCTGCCAAATTTTTGGGAGAAAGATTGGGTGTCGAGGTGGTATGGAATAGTTGGAGTTGGCACGGTTATATACTAGTGGAGTGGCGGTGTACGCGAGAGTGCGGCATGACCGCAGGCGCGCGGGGCACGTGGCCCTGAATGTGCGCACGGGTCGTGTGACGTCGGGTGAGGGCGTGCGTCCGGACGTGCTGTATGTAGGCAGGGTTCGTAGAGCACGCGGCGCGGTGGGCGTTCGCGTGATACGGTAGTGTTGAGTTAGCATGCGATATCGAGAAAATGCGCGGGGCACCGAAGTGGGGACGTGGGCGTACGTGGCATGCGCGGGGCGTCTGGCCCTAAATAGGGTAGCTCGGGGCGTGTGTTGGATCCCATCCTAAAATCTCGAGTCTTGTTGTTTTATTCTTATAACTGCTTTAAATTGTCTTTTCCGCTGCGTATTTCATATTGATGATTTTGTGTTCCCTCTTCGGGCAGTGAGTTGTTTTCGAATCGAGTCGAAAATTTTTATACTTATAAACGTTCTTTCGAATATGATTTAAAAAAATACAAGTGGTATAAAATTAAGTGAGTTTGCGTCAAGTCTTTGTATGTCATAGTGTGTAGAAGTAGTGAGGGCACCGGGAACGTGTGGGTTCTCGGGGCGCTACAGTTATGGTATCAGAGCCACGTGGTTGACGTCGTTCAGAGGATTACCTAACACCGCCAGCCGCTGCACGGGAGCACTCCACCAGCTGTAAGTGTTCAGATTTAAATTTATTGTAATACTAATGTGAGTTTTGTATATGTTAAAGGTAGAAAATGTCAGGAGAGGCGAGAGGCAAGGGTCGACCACGACGTGAGACGCATAGAGCTGTGGGCGATATGGATGATACTGTTTGGCAGCTTACCGAGTTAATCTATCGCCAGTCTAAATAGCTGGAGAGATTTATGAAAAGGGACGACCAAGGTCAGTCTATCGCCTAGGGTTCGTCTGACAGAGAGGGTGATAGGCTGTACAGACTTAGACCTCTGACTTTTGACGAGTCATCTCCGGATCCTCTTAGTGCTGAGGAGTGGATACGGAGCATGTAGAGGATGATGAGTTATGCAGAGGTGGAGGAACAGGACAAAGTGTCTAGTGTGGCATTCTATCTGGCTAAGAATGCTAGCCATTGGTGGGATACCGTAGTGGCCACGAGAGACTTGGGGACCATGACCAGGGAAGAGTTCAGGTCGATGTTCTTTGGTAAGTATTTCAGCCACTCTCTCAGGACACGGAAGATTGTGGAGTTTGCACAGCTGAGGCAGACTGGCACTGTGGCTGAGTATGTCCGACAGTTCGATGCTTTGTCACGATTTGCGGGACATTTGGTGAGCCTCGACGAGAATAAGGTGCATAAATTCGTACAGGGCCTAAAGCCAGATATCTATATGAGCATGTAGATTGCGGAGACTCGAAGCATGCCCAACGAGGAGGTGGTAGCGAAGGCCTTGAATATTGAGCAGGCTCGGGCTAAGCTTCCTAGTTATAGAGAGGTACCCAGGGAGCAGCCTCGGAAGTCATTCAAGGAGTTATTGCCACAGTCGAGTGGAAAGGGGGCGTCCATGCAGAAAGGTCTGATGAGGCTTAGTGACAATTTCAGCAGCCAGAGGAGCACTAAGAGACCACAAGGGTCGAGACAATTTACAGTGTACCCGAAGTGTCAGAGGAGTCACCCTGGCGAGTGCAGAGTGGGCCCTGTACGGTGTTATAACTGTGGCGAGGTGAACCACATATCTAAAGAGTGCCAGAAGTCGCGTCAGAACCGTTGCTTCAACTGCAATGAGGTGGGACACTTTGCCAACAGATGCCTAGTTGCGAGCAAAACATCAGCGAGGGCTGCACTGAGAGTCTTTGCCCTTTTTGAGCCAGATGATACTGCCCAGCCATGAGTGATTGCAGGTAACATTTTTATTTTTGGTGTGGCAGCTTATACCTTGATTGATACGAGCGCTACACACTCGTTTGTGTCGACAAGTTTCGTTGTTAAGGCAATTTGAAGTTTAGCCCCGTTGGGCGGCATTATGATGTGACCTTGCCATCAGGGGAGCATTTGTATTCAGAATAGGTGATGCGGGAAAATGTGGTGACAGTGGGAAAAAAGCAGTTTTATGCCAAGCTAGTCATACTCTATAGGAGCGGCTATGAGGTGATCTTGAAAATGGACTGGCTGTTCAGAATCATGCCAAGATTGACTACAGGACCAGAGAGGATCATTTTCGGCCCCCAGACAGGGAAAGCTATACTTTCAAAGCAGGTAAAGGTCTTACCAAGATTTTTGCTATCTTTTCTCGGCAGACTACGCAGTTGTTGACCAGGGGTTGTCAGGGATTTTTGGCAAGTGCCGGGGATGCACTGTCACAAGATGATACTTGGTCATAGGATATCCCTATTGTGCAAGAGTTCCCGGAGGTGTTTCGTGATGATTTGCCAGGGCTGCCCCCTGATAGTGAGATTGAATTCGAGATAGATGTTTTCCCAGGTGCCGAGCCAGTGTGTAAGAACCCGTACAGGTTAGCACCTACTGAACTTAAGAAGATGAAGACTCAGTCGTAGGAGCTGACGGATAAGGGTTTTATACGCCCTAGTTTTTCACCTTGGGGCGCGCCAGTTCTATTCGTCATGAAGAAAGATGGGACCTGAATAAGTTGACGGTGAAGAACAGGTATCTATTGCCGAGAATTGACGATTTGTTTGATTAGCTATAGGGTGCCCAGGTGTTTTCTATGATCAACCTGAAGTCCAGCTATCATCAGTTGAAGGTAAGGGGAGAGGATGTACCGAAGACGGCCTTCAGGACGAGGTACAGACATTTTGAGTTCCTGGTTATGTCCTTCGGGCTGACCAATGCCACTGCAACGTTTATGGATCTGAAACACCGAGTGTTTAGTGAGTACCTGGACAAATTTGTGATCGTGTTTATCGATAACATCCTGATTTGCTCGCGGAGTGAGGGGGAGCACAGAGAGCACTTAAGGACTGTATTGACTATTCTGAGCCAGCATCAACTGTATGCTAAGTTCTTTAAGTGCGCATTTTGGCTTGACAGGATCCACTTCTTGGGACACGTTATTTCCTATTAGGGTATTTCAGTTGATCCGGTGAAAGTTCAGGCTGTAAAGGAGTGGCCGCGACCGACCAATGCTAGTGAGATATGCAGTTTTCTAGGGTTGGCTGGATATTATCAGAGATTCATTGAGGGGTTCTCCAAGATTTCAGCCCCTTTGACCCGACTGACCCAAAAGAATGTAAAATACGAATGGACTGACAAGTGTGACAACAACTTTCAGACATTGAAGCAGAGATTGACTACAGCTACTATACTGACGCTGCCCGTGGAAGGAGAGAAGTTCTGCATTTATTGTGATGCTTCCAAAATTGGTTTGGAGTGTGTTTTGATGCAGAGTGGGAAAGTTATCGCCTATGCTTATAGGCAGTTGAAGGCTTATAAGCAGAATTATCCCACTCACGATTCGGAGCAGACGGCGGTTGTATTTGCACTCAAGATGTGGAGAGATTACTTATATAGGCAACAATGCGAGATTTACTCAGACCATCAGAGCCTGAGATATATTTTCACGCAGAAGGAGCTAAATTTGAGACAGAGGAAGTGGCTCAAGCTGGTCAAGGATTACGATGTGGAGATCAAGTACCACCCGGGAAAGGCAAATGTGGTGGCAGACGCCTTGAACCGGGTTACAGCTTCAACTTCTGCCATGACTTCAATAAGGCCTATTGAGTTGATGATAGAGATGTAGAGTTTTAGCCTGTAGGTAGTTTCTGATCTGGCAGCCACTCTTTCGGCTTTGTCGTTGAAGCCAACTATTCTGGACAGGATTAGGCAGGCCCATGAGACTGACTCAGAGTGTAGCGAGCTGAATGTGAGTATGGAGGCCAAGCCTAATTCTGAGCTCAACTATTCGGAGGACGGGATTCTGAAATTTCAGGAGAGGTGGTACGTCCCAAAGGATGAGGAGCTGAGGAAGAAGATATTATCAGAGGCCTATTCATCTTTCTTCTCTGTGCATCCCGGAAGTACTAAGATGTACAGAGATTTGAAGCAGCACTATTGGTGGTCTAATATGAAGCGAGCGGTGGCTGAGTATGTTGAGACCTGCGTAGTCTGCCAGCAGGTGAAGGTAGAACATCAGCGATCGTCTGGGATGCTCCAACCATTGCCAATACCGGAGGGGAAGTGGGAGCGGATCACTAGGGATTTTGTGGTGGGACTGCCGAGTACTGCCAAGGGCCATGATGCTATCTGGGTGATTGTAGACAGGTTGACGAAGTCGTATCACTTTTTGCCTGTGAGGATGACTTATACCATGGATCAGTTTGCCCAGTTATATATTCAAAAGATAGTCAGACTTCATAGGATCCGGTGTCGATTGTTTCGGACCGAGACTCCAGATTCACGTCCAAGTTTTGGGGGAGTCTGCATAAGGCCATGGGCACCAGGTTAGATTTCAGTATGTCCTTTCATCCTCAGATTGACGGGCAATCAGAGCGGACTATACAGATTCTGGAGGATATGCTCAGGGCCTGTGTGTTGGAGTTTCAGGCTGCTTGGAGTACGTTATTACCGTTAGTGGAGTTCTCGTACAATAATAGCTATCAGTCCACTTTGATATGGCGCCATACAAGGCCCTATACGGGAGGAAGTGTAGGTCGCCATTGTATTGGTATGAGGTTGGGGAGGCC
This sequence comes from Begonia peltatifolia, assembly GCA_022433055.1. Lineage (NCBI taxonomy): Eukaryota > Viridiplantae > Streptophyta > Magnoliopsida > Cucurbitales > Begoniaceae > Begonia > Begonia peltatifolia. The sequence goes on along the minus strand of CM039519.1, from coordinate 22,728,733 downwards.
CGACTGATAGGTCCTGAGATTTTACAGCAGACTGTCGATAAAATTTCTGTGATACGGAAGAAAATTGAAGCGGTTCAGAGTCGACAAAAGGGTTATGCAGATCAGAGGCGTCAAGAGTTGGAGTTTAGTGAGGGTAACAAGGTATTTCTGAAGATCTCGCCGTTCAAGGGAGTGGTGAGGTTTGAAAAGCGAGGGAAACTCAACCCTCCGTTTGTAGGCCATTCTCGATTGTCAAGAGTACTGGGAGAATTGCGTACCAGCTTCAGTTGCCCTCGTCGATGGATGCCATCCATGATGTTTTCCATGTCTCGATGCTGAGAAAGTGTATGTACGATCCCTCTCAGGTATTGCCACAGTAGGATATAGAGATACAACCGACGCTTTCATACGAGGAGAAGCCAGTGATAATCTTGAGGTCTGCTGCGAAAGTACTGCGTAACAAGGAGATCGCTTTGATCAAGTGTTGTGGCGCAATCATGGCGTGAAGAAGACCACCTGAGAGTGGCAGCAAGACATGAAGCACTAGTATCCCAACTTATTTGTTCCGTAAATTTTGGTGACAAAATTCTTATAAAGTGGGAGAGATGTAATAATCCGGAAAATTTCAGATTTTTTTTTTAAATCTAATTTTTGAAATTTTTAATTTAATCTCAGTTGTAGTTTCGAGAAATATTTTAACGGGTAAATTAAGTTATAAAACTCGTAATCTAGTTTTTGTGACGGTTTTCTAAATTTTAAAGTCAAGAGGACAAGAATTTAACGAAATTACGGGCAGTTAAAACACGTGAAGGTGTTTTGGTAAATTTTATTATTTAATTTAATATTAAAAAATATATATATATAACATAACAACCGAATAGTTTCGGGAGGAACCCATTCGACTGTTGCATATCGGCACCCAAGAAGAGTGAAGCCCAACCGAAGGAGAAAGCTCCGAGCGTGCAGCCGACGGACGACAACTGTGCAAAGGAAGCGCCGACGAGCTGAGGGGAGGTGCTGGCTCAACTATTCCGTGCTGAAAGACCGCAGCTAAGCCCCTCGCTTGTTTTGGTTTCGGTTGACGGAGTGCAGGGAGTTCGGTGGTCTCTGAATTTCCCGATGGTTGCACTCGGATTTTGGGGGTGCTTTGAGAGCTAGAGAGTGTGTGTGTGCTGGGGGCAGTTGGTGGCTCGACCTTTCTGCACCCAGAAGCCAGCCGAGAGCAAGGAGTATTCCCCTGTCTCTCTTTTCGTTTGAAGGTCGAGCGTGATGGTTGTTTTCCTTTCGGTTTTTGGAGGTTTGAGCTAAATGTTTGAGGTGATTTGAAAGGTAGTGTAAAGTGTCTATGCCATGGATAGAAAACGTCCGAGAGTAGGAGAGAACCGAGAGAGTTTTGGCAATGCAATTCGGATTTTTTTGAAGGGGAAGCTGTAAATTGATGTTAGGTTATGCTTAATTGAGGGGAATGTGGCTGTTTGGTGAAGAAATTGTGGGAATCGGGTTGATGTCGAGAATTCAAATTTTTTTTGTGTAAAAGCATATTCTGTTTTTGGGGGTTTCGGCCTAGCTTCGGTTATTCGTTTTAAATTCCGTTTTAATGTGTGAAATTAGGTTATTAGAGGAACGTTTGGCCGCTGTAATCATTTGATTCCGAGATCCGACACAAAAGTTATGTACGTCAGAAGTTTATGTCGAATTTCGTATAATTGTGACGCGTGGTATTAGCGTTGCTGATTTTAGTGTGTAAGACGAGTTTTGAGTGAGTTTTGCTTGAAGGAAACGAAAATGTGAAATTTGGGTGAAAAGCAGATTCTGTAATACCCAGGATTTTCCGTTTAGACTAGTTTTGGATTTTGTAATTGATAATTGGCGGAATTATGTTCAAATTAATAACGAAAAATTTCTGCCCTCGAGTATAAAATTATTTTAAGACTAATGGTGGAAGGTGAAGTTAAAAACTCTAATCAGAGTCGGACGAAATTACGGAATTATGAAACGGTTTAAGGTGGAGGGTAACTTGATAATTACAAAAAAAAAAAAGATAAAAGATAAATAATTATAAAAAAATAATGGATGAGAAGAAGAACATCCGGTGTTCTTCTTCCCAGCCTCTCTCTCTCTCTCTCTCTCTCTCGTTTCTTCTTCTCCCGCGTGAAGTGGTCGGCGTCGATTCTCCTTCCGTTCATCCGAATCACGGTGAGTTTTCATTAGTTCTACGTAGTTAGTTGATGCGTTAGTGTTGTTATTGGTGAAAATCGAGTTTAGCAAGAGTTAGGGCGAATTGGTGGAAAAACCTAGGAGGGTAATGTGAGAAGTTGAGTGTAGAGCTGATTTCTGTCAGCGCGTGATGGTGCTTAAGATAGAAATAGGAACAGAATATGGGGATTGGTGAGGAAGATTGAGTGATTTATTGGTTGAATACATGGAAGTTTGGAACGGTGTCCGTTCGGTCACGTTCGATTAAGTTGTGAGCATCCTAGTGGAAAATGGGTGGGACCATAGGAAGCTAGACGTCCTTAGGAACACGTAGTGTTTTGTATCGTCCAATTCGGACATGTGTTGAAGAAGTTTTGAATTTCTAAAGTTGGACGAAAATTGTGCTGGATTTCGGGTTTAGTGAAGAGTGTCGGTTTTGGTATGAGTTAGGACTTTTTGTGATGACCCGGATGAGTATGTATGAGGTTGACTGTGGGGCAAACCTCGAGGGATGGCGTGACGTAACGCCTCGAGTGTAGGCTGGTTGTAGAGAGGGGGGTCGTCACAGTCCCACATTGTTTGGGGGAGGTATATAGAAATGAAACATGTGTAAGGAAATCCTCCCAAGATAGTAAAATGCGTTTTGGAGTACAATTGGCAACAGATCCCGTAAGAACTCTGAAGTTAAGAGTGCTCCGACGAAAGTAGTACCAGGTTGGGTGACCGACTGGGAAGTCCTCGGCAAACAAATCCGTGAGGGGAGGATATTGGGTTACGGACTAATCCCCAAAACGGACAATATCTTATTGGGAAAAGGGGTCATTACAAATGGTATCAGAGCCTGTACCCAATCGAAAATGTGGCCAACAAGGACGTTAGGCCCCGAGGGGTCGTGATTGTGATGACCCGGATGAGTATGTATGAGGTTGACTGTGGGGCAAACCTCGAGGGACGGCGTGACGTAACGCCTCGAGTGTAGGCCAGGTTGTAGAGAGGGGGGGTCGTCACAGTCTCACATCGCTTGGGGGAGGTATATGAAAATGAAACATATGTAAGGGAATGCTCCCAAGATAGTAAGACGCGTTTTGGAGTACAATTGGCAACGGATCCCATAAAAACTCCGAAGTTAAGAGTGCTCCGGCGAGAGCACTACCAGGTTGGGCGACCGACTGGGAAGTTCTTGCCAAACAAATCCGTGACGGGAGGATATTGGGATACGGTCCAATCCCCAAAGCGGACAATATCTTACTGGGAAATTTTTAGCATAGGAAATTATGAATTAAATGAGTTAAAATTGACGGACCTATAATTTTATAGGTATTCTAGTTAGAACACCAAGTTACGAAACGCGAAAGGATTCCAAGAACGCCAGGTAAGTGCTGCGTATGTGATTTGCCTTTGGGCCTACATCTTGGAATGGTAGGATTGTTTGTTTGTTTGCTTGTTTGTCTTGTTGTTTGAGTCGTGCATTCGTGATTGTCATGCATCATGGTTTTGAATTACGAAATACGAGTTTTGAGCATGTTTTGAAATGTACATGAAACGTAACCACATAAGAAAAGACTTGCCATGCATGGGTAAACGCCTCATCCTTAACATGCTATTGAGAGAGCACTAAGGGGTTCCCATGGATGAAAGTACGTAATGTGACACGGTTTGCGAACGCCTCGTCGTTAACGTGCTATTGAGAGCACTAGAGGGTTCAACGATTGATGTTAGGAGGAGGTTACGTAGAGCGTTCCATGTGCGAATATGATGTGTGCCTCTAACCTTGTTCCGTGAGTTATGGATTGGCCATCCCGAGTGTGGAAGGGATGAGTGCCGGCCTGACTCACACCGGAAAGTGGAAGATGAAAACAATGAAATGAAAAGAAAACAAAATTGAGTATAGAAATTGCATGTGTAGGGGGTTTGAGTTATGCATTGGTTTTCGAATTCATATTCCATACTTGCTAAGCATTAGGCTTACGTTTTGTGTTCCTTGGTGTAGGTAACGACGAGCTTCCGGGTGAGTTGCTAGGTGACTAGAAGGCATAGGTCAGAGTTGGCAGGAGATGTCGCATGCCGGTGCAGGAAAATATTGGGGTGACACGACCACGGCGGGTAAAAAGGGGGGTAATTTTGTATGTGTTTTGAGTCGGATAGAGTTGTGTAGATTTTTTAGAATTTTAGGTGGTGTAGTAGGAGTATTGCGGATAAATGAAGTAGAATATTATTGTTTTGAAATTCATTTGGAGAAGTTATGTTTTCAAACCATAGGGTTTACTTCATGAATTTGATGGAGGTGATATTGTCCTGTGTATTTAAACGAACTGGTGTTGAGTTTTACTGATATTGGTGTGAAGTGTCGACCGGAGTCGAAAAGTGTCGACCGGTCAGTGAAAATGTAAGGTGAGTGTCGACTGCGAGGCTGGACCTGTAACAGGCAGAGTCGAAGCAGGTGTCGACCCCTGGTTACAGGTGTCGACCGGTCCATGTAAAATGGTAGCAGTGTCTATCGCAGGGGACGACCTGCGAGGGCAGAGAGGATTAAAGTGTCGACCCGTGGAGACGGGTGTCGACCCCTCTCGGTGGTGAGCATAGAAGTGTCGACCTGCGTTTCCATGTGTCGACCGATGAAATGACCCGAGAGGGGCAAAGTGTCGACCAGTGTTTCTGGTGTCAACCGATGAGAAAACCCGAGAAGAGTTAGGTGTCGACCGGTGCTTATAGGTGTCGACCAGAAGTCTTTGTTTTAGGTATAACAAAATAAAATTTTATCCAAAGAGAATTTAATTGAATTTCCGCTGCAGAGCTGTCAAAAATATTTTCAAAAACATCGTTTTAAATCGAGGAATAAAAGTTTTAAATTTACACAAATTTTTCGATATGAATGTAAGAATGTGGTATCAGAGTAGTAGCAAACTGGAAACGAGTGGGTTTTCAGGGCGTTACAGATTTGGTTTTAGGATTTTTTTCACCTAGCTACGGCTTACCATTTTAAAATCCGTCTTAGTATGTTAAACTAGGTTCCTAACGGAACGTTTAGCCTATTGTATCGCTTGATTCCGATAACGGACACAAAAGTTATGTGCATCTGAAGTTTAGGCTGTTTTTTGGCCGAAGCAAATTAGTGACTCATTTTAGTTGGTATTCCATGGGTTTAGTTAATGAATGTGATTGTTAGCGTATTTAGTGAATTTTGATGCGAAGATTGATGGGCGATTGTTTATGTTGTAGATTGAGATGTTTTGGCAAATCTGTGCGTCAAGTAAGCTTAAGACGCCAGTTAAGTAGTGCATGCATGTGTTTTGCCCAGGTGGGCTTACACCTTGGAACTTTAAGATTTATGATGTTAATTGTGGTGTGTGTGTGTGTTGTGTGTATTGTTTGACATGCATCATGTTTTTAAAAAAAAGGAACAAAAATGGTTTTGAACATATTTTGAGTAAGCGGTGAGATGCGTGGCGGTGGTACCACAGATCCTGCTAGTGTGTGGGCTGGTGCGTAACCAACCGCGGATTCTGCTAGAGTAGTGGGCCAACTGGGCCGTCACGCGACGTGTATGTGTCGTCAGTGACAATGATAGACAACATCCTACTATTCTGTGGGCCAGTGCAACACCAGTCACAGATTCTGCTCGAGAAGTGGGCCGGCTGGGCTGTCGTGAAATGTGTGTGTGGCAACTGTGGCCCCGTTGCTGGAGAGGTTGGGATGTTGGCAACGTGTCAAGATGTAGTGTGGCGCGAGTTACACCCTCACCCTGATGTGGTTGTTGTGTGGTGATGCGTGTGTGTAACTTGTGGGCCTCGTTGGTAAGTAGTCCGGGATGGTGGCGACGTGTCAGGTTATAGGGTGGCTCTAGGTTCCTCCTCACCCTGGTGCGGCTGGACTACGCGTCATAGATGTGACAACATGAGTGTGAGTGTAGAGACTGCATGTGATAGGATTACAATGTCGACTTTTACTTTCATATCTCATTACTTACTGAGCGTTAGGCTTATGATGTGTGTTCTATGGTGTAGGTGCAGACGTTATTACTGGTGAGCCCCGAGAGCATAGTCCTGAGGTGTAGTACGGTTGACGGCGCGCGACCGAGGCACCGGAAGACGGATTGTTAGGGCAACCCGGCCCGTGGAGATAGTAGGTGGTGGCTAGACTGTTGGGGTATTTTCTTTTGTTGTGTCGAGATATATATTTTATTTGACGAGTTGTATAGACGTCAGTTGTGTAGGGATTTATGAAGTGTTTGTGATTTTGGGGTGACGCACGCGTACTCTTTACATGTAGGAGATTGATAATGCTTTATAATGTGAATTTTCTTCATTTGATGGTTGATGGATTGTTGTAGTTCATTTCTTTTTTAAAACTCTGATCTGGTGGAAATCTCTGGATAGGTATTCTGGAAATTTTGAGTGAACTGTGTACAGGTTTAGATTTTTGGGGATAGTCGATTTTTAGACGTTACTCTACCAAATTTTCGGGAGAAAGATTGGGTGTCGAGGAGGTATGGAATAGGTCGGAGTGTGCACGGTGATATACTAGTGGAGTGGCAGTGTATGCGGGAGTGCGGCGTGGCCGCAGGCGCACGGGGCACGTGGCCCTGAATGTGTGCACGGGACCTGTGACGTCGAGCGAGGTCGTGCGTGCGGACGTGCTGTACGGAGGCAGGATGCGTGAGGCAGGCGGCGCGGTGGGCGTGCGCGTGATACGATAGTGTTGAGTTGGCGTGCGATATCGAGAAAGTGAGCCCGGGCGCTGAAGTGGGGACGTGGGCGTGCGAGGGGCGTCTGGCCCTGAATAGGGTAGCTCGGGGCGTGTGTTGGATCTCATCCTAAAATCTCGAGTCTTGTCATTTTATTCTTATAACTGCTTTAAATTGTCTTTTTCACTACGTATTTTATATTGAGGTTTTCGTGTTCCCTCTTCGGGGTGCGAGTTGTTTTCGAATCGAGTCAAAAATTTTTATACTTATAAACGTTCTTTTGAATATGATTTAGAAAAAATGAAAGTGGTATAAAATTAACTGAGTTCGCGTCAAGTCTTTGTATGTCTTAGTGTGTAAACGTAATGAGCGCACCGAGAACGTGTGGGTTCTCGGGGTGCTATAAGTAGTATCGCAGATCATACTAGTGTGTGGGCCGGTGCAACACCAGTCACGGATTCCGCTCGAGAAGTGAGCCAGCTGGACTGTCGCGAAATCTGTGTATGTGGCAACTGTGGCCTCATTGCTGTGGAGGCCGGGATGATGGCAACATGTCCGGCTGTAGTGTGGCGCGAGGTTCACCTTCACCATGATGTGGTTGCTGTGTGGTGATACGTGTATGCCGCTTGTGGGCGTTGTTGCTGGGTAGTCCGGGACGATGCCGACGTGTCAGGGTGTAGCGTGGCGCTAGGTTCATTCTCACCATGGTGCGACTGCACTACGCGTCACAGATGTGACAACATGAGTGTGAGTGTAGAGATTGCATGTGATAGAATTGTATTGTCGGCTTTTACTTTTAGATTGTACTACTTACTAAGCGTTAGCCTTATATTATGTGTTCTATGGTGTAGGTGCGGATATTGTCACTGGTGAGCCCCGAGAGCCTAATCCTGAGGTGTAGCACGGTTGGCGGCACACGACCGAGGTACCGGACGGCAGATTGTCAGGGCGACCCGACCCTTGTAAATGGTAGGTGGTGGTGAGATTTACTCAGGTTATTTTTTTGTGTCGGGATGTTTATGTGGTCAGATGAGTTTGTATAGAGGTCGGTTGTATAAGATTGTATAGAGCGTTGTGGTGTTTTGGAGCCACGTGTGTACTTTTATATGTTGGAGTATGACATTGCTCTATACTGTGGACTTTCTTTATTTGTAGTTGATGGATTTTGTTGTCTTTAAATTTCAATTTTTGTTATTGGGATCTCTAGATAGTTTGATGGATGTATACTCATGGAAATTTTCTGGTGAACTGTGTGCAGTGTTAGAGTTTTTGGGATAGCCAATTTTTAGGCGTTATTCTGTCGAAATTTTAAGAGAAAGGTCGGGGAGTCGAGGGGGCACGGAATAGGTCGTGGTGTTCACGGTGAGACGCGAAGGGAGTGGCTGGGTGCGCGAGAGCATGGTGTGACCGCAGGTGTGCGGGCACGCGGTTCTGTGAGTGCACGCGAGTCGTGCAATGTCGGGTGAGGGCGTGCGTGCGGACATGCTGCACGGATGCAGGGTGCGTGGGGCACGCAGTGTTGTGGGCATGCGCGTGACGCAGCGTTGTCGAGTTAGCGAGCGCGGCGCCAGGAGGGTGCGCTTAGCACCATGTAGAGTGCGTGCGCAGTGTTCTGCGCAAGACCATGGGCGCGCGAAGCCAGGCCCTGGCGCGCAGCGCCGCTAATTGGGCACGCGGCACTAAGTCGTGTAGCGAGTGGCGTGTGTTGGACTACTTACTAGAATTTCATGTTTTGTCATCTTATTTTTAACTTAAAACTCTTTTAAATTGTCATTTTTTTTCTGTGTATTTATATTGAGGATTACTTGTTGACTATTCGGGGTACGAGTCGTTTTCGAATTGAGTCGAAAATTTTATAGTTACAAATATTCTTTTGAATATGATTTCAAAATGAAAGTGATAGTAAATTAAATGAGTTCGCGTATAGTCTCTGTATGTTATAATGTATAGACATAGTGATCGCACCGGGAACATGTGGGTTCTCGAGGTGCTGCACAAGGTTTATGTAATGTAACTCGTATAAAACTGTATCGAGTAAATCAAAAAATAAATTGAAATGAAATAGTAGTATACTAAATACAATGAATTAAGATCATATATATCTAACCATAATTATGATAAAATTAATTGGTTTTTATTTAACGGATATTGTAAAAACAATATAATTTCATCTGATTCAGTACTATATAATCATATTATATAAAATACAATCATTTTATGTCACTTCATATATAGTCGGGATATGATTATATGTTCTCAACGAAGTAAACTGCATTTATAACTTTATTAATTTGAAGATTCTATACTTTAAATATAAGTCACAGAATAATGTGATTAAATTTAATTCGACATATATCAATATATATATATAAATTTAAAATTGCACAAATAATCAAGTATTTTTCTTTGAATTTATAAATAATATCAAATAATGCAAACATAAAAATTAATCATAAAAGTTATTTATAATTACAGCAATAAAAATGTTCATAACATTTGGTGGTATGACTCATTATTTTCAACAATCTCCCACTTGCCCTAAAGCAAATGAAACATATCTCTAATCCCTAATCCTTCAAGATATTTATCAAAACTTTTTGCAGGCAACGTATTTGTGAAGGGATTGCAAGATTCTTAGTGGTTGGAATCTTCAAAATGGAGACATCTCCACGTTGCATGATCTCTCTTATTAAATGATATTTTCTCTTTATATGCTTTGACCTTTTGTGGCTTCTAGGTTATTTAGAATTTCTCATTGCACCACTATTATCATAATAAAATATGAGTGGTTTATTCATATCTGGAACAACTTCTAGACCACTAAAGAACTTGCGGAGCTATACAAGTTCTTTAGCTGCTTCTGAAGCAACTATATAGTCGGTTTCCTAGTCGAGTCAGACAACCGTTCTTGTTTGGTACTTCCCCAAATAATGGCTCCACCACCAAGAATAAGTACTGATCCAGATATCGACTTTCGATCAACTATATCAGCATGAAAATCAAAATCAGTATATCCTGTCAAAATCATATCCCTACTAGAATATACAAGTATATAATTTCTTGTTCATCTTAAGATACTTGAAAATGTTCTTGACTGCTATGGTCACACCTCGAGAACGCACACGTTCCCGGTGCGCTCACTACGTCTACACACTATGACATACAGAGACTCGACGTAAACTCACTTAATTTAATATCACTTTAATTTTCAAATCATATTCAAAAGAACATTTGTAAGTATAAAAAAATTTTTGACCCGATTTGAAAATAACTCGTGCACCGAAAAGCGAACACGAAAATTCTCAATATAAAATAGGCAGCAGAAAAGACAATTTAAAGAAATTTTAAAAATATGACGACAAGACTTGAAATTCCAACACACGCCTTACGCTACCCAACTCAGTGCCGCGGGCCCGAGTGGCGCCACCGCGGCCATGGCCTGGCGCCGGGCACCAATGGTCCCGCGCCGGGCACTGCACGCACGCACTCGACTTGGCGCCGCTCGCCACGCACTACTTGCGAGCCGTGCGCCCACGTCTCCACTTCGGTGCCCCGCGCGCACCCTCCCGGTGCCTCACGCAAAATCAACACTGCCGCGTCACGCGCACGCCCACAGCGCTACGTGCCCCACGCACCCTGCCTCTGTGCAGCACGTCCGCACGCACGCCCTCACCCGATGCCACACGACCCGTGTGCACTCGCAGGGTCGCGTGCCCCACGCGCCTGCGGTCACGCCACGCTCCCGCTCACACTGGCACTCCCTTCGCGCCTCACCGCGCACACCCCAACCTATTCCATACTCTCTCGACTCCCCGACCTTTCTCTTGAAAATTCGGCAGAGTAACGCCTAAAACTGTCTATCCCAAAATTTAAACCCTGCACACAGTTCACCAGAAAACTTAAAGAAAAATATTCATCTATCAAACTATCAAGAGAATCACCATAACAGAATCGAAGTTTAAAGACAACGAAATTCATCACCCCGCGTTCCTGGTGCGCTACAGTGCATCTACACACTACACACATTAACACTTGACATAACTTACTCAATTTAATACCCTTTTCGTTTTCAAATCATTTTCAAAAGAACATTTGTGAGTATGAAAAATTTTCGACTCTATTCGGAAACAACTCGCGTCCCGAAGAGGGAACACGAAGTCCTCAACATAAAAACTACGCAGCGGAAAAGAAAACCATTTAAAACAGTTTAAGATAAAACGGTAAGACTTGAAATCCTAGGAAAGAATCCAACGCACCCCTCGAACTACACAATCCAGTGCCGTGCACTCATGTCCCCACTTTGACACCCCGCGCGCACCCTCGCGGTGCCGCACGTGCCAACTCAACGTCACTGTGTCTCGCGCACGCTCACAGCGCCGCGCGCCCCACGCACCTTGCCGCTATACAGCACGTCCGCGCGCACGCTCTCACCCGGCGCTGCACGACCCGTGATTACCCGCAGGGCCGCATGCCCCGCGAACCTGCGATCACGCCGCACTCCCACGCTCATCTACACTTCTCTAGCATTCACTGTACACACCTCAACCTATTCCATATCCTTTCGACTCCCAACCCTTCTCCCAAAATTTCAGCAGAGTAACGCCTAAAAATTGGCTATCCCAAAAATTTAAAACCCTGCACACAATTCACCAAAGACTAACAATATTTATCTATCCATCATCCAGAGAAATCACCATAACAAAATCAGAGTATGAAGACAACGAAAATCCATCAAATGCAAACGAAGAAAATTCACAGTATAGAATAATTCCAAGCTCATACATGTAAAATATATGCGTACGTCGCCAAAATCACTCGCACTCCATATACATCTATACACTGATGCATATACAACTCATCTCATCGACTGTACATAATCACCACAAAAGAAAAATACCCGCAAACAAACCAGACCACCACCTACCATCTCCACGGGTCGGGTCGCCCTAACAAAATCCGACATCCAGTGCCTCGGTCACACGTCGCCGACCATTCTATGCCTCAGGACTAGGCTCTCGAGGCTCACCAGCAAGGTCGTCAGCACCTACACCACAGAACACACAACATAAGCATAACGCTCAGTAAGTAATGCGATATGAAAGTAAAAGCCGACAATACAATCCTATCACATGCAGTCTCTACACTCACACTCATGTTGTCACATCTGTGACACATAGTGTAGCCGTACCAGGGTAAGGAGGAACCTAACGCCACCCTACACCCTGACACGTCGCCACCGTCCCGGACTCCCCAGCAATGAGGCCCACAAGCTACACACACGCATCACCACACGGCAACCACATCAGGGTAAGGGTGTACCTCGCGCCACACTACACCCTGACACGTCCCCCCCCCCCCCCCCTCCCCAGCACGAGGCCACAGTTGCCACACGCACACGTTTCCCAACACCCCAGTCGGCCCACTCTTCGAGCAAAATCTGCGACTGGTGTTGCACCGGCCCACACACTAGAAGGATCCGCGGTACCACTGCCCATCACCCTCACCGTCAACACATTCACGCCGCATGACGGCCTAGCTGGCCCACTCCTCAAGCGGAACCCGCAACTGGCGAAGCACCGACCCGTACACTAGCGAGATCCGCGATACCACGGCCACACGTCTCACCACATACTCAAAACATGCTCAAAATCATTTTCGTTCGCGTTTTTAAAATATGATGCATGTCAAATAATACGTACGCACACCACAATCAATCACATAAACCCTAAGGTTCTACGGTGTAGGCCCACTTGGGCAAAACGCATGCATGCACTATTTACCTGACGTCCTAAGCTCGCTCGACGCACAGCTTCGTCAAAAAGTGTCTCAACCTAAAACACAAATAATCACCCATCAATCTTTGTCTCAAAATTCACCAAATGAGCTAAAAATAATCTTCCTCAAATACACTCATGAAATTCCAACTAAAACGTGGTCATTGGTTTGGGTCGGCCGAAAACCAGTCTACAGTTCGGACGCGCATAACTTTTGCGTCCTTTAATGGAATCGAGTGATTCAAGTGGCTAAACGTCTCCTTCGGACGAATTTTAAAACGGTGAACCACAGGTAGGTGGAAAATCCCAAAACCAAAACTGCCATTTTTTCAAATTTTCACATTTTTGTTTCCTTCCATCAAAACTCACTCAAAACTAGTTTTACGCATCAGAAATGGTTATGCTACTATCACACGTCGCAATTATATGAAAAACGCTCGCTAATTTGACTCGGACCAAAATCCGCCATAAACTTCCGACGCGCATAACTTTTGCGTCGGATTTCAGAATCGAACGATTCCAACGGCCATACGTTCCTCTAACCACCTATTTTAACCCACTAAAACAGGATTTAAAACAATCAACCGAACGTAGGCCGAAACGGCAAAAACAGAAGCTGCCCTAAAATAAAAAAAAATCTGATTCTTGATTTCAATTCGAATTTCACAATTCCAATACATAACTAGTCACATTCCACTTATACATTCCGGTCAAGCTTGCCAGAATTGAAAGGAGGCCAAGCACCAAGCTCGGCCAAAACAGGGAAACCGACAGGGCTCACCTTCGGTTTTCCCCCTTCAATTCACGGCACCTCCCCCCTCAACATTACGGCCAATTTCATAAAAAGGGAGGGAAGCCGAGCCCTACTCTCGGCCAAACCGGACAGGACAGCAGAGGGAAGGAGAGAGAGACTTATCGAGCAATGTTCGTTCTGCACATAACGGGAGAAGAAGAAAGACTCCAGTAAGGTGCCCAAATCGTCGGTGGCAGAATTGGTAGGAAACCCGCCCTTTGCGGTCTTCGGCAGAAAAACTCGGCTCTCACTTCGGGAACTCGAGCAGCTGAAACCGAACATCTTCAGTTTGTCGGAATGGCAGCACTTGCTCGCAACTCACCTTTCACACTTGCGCTCGTCGGCCGTTGATCGCAGTTCCGACTTCGGCACACGATCGCCTTCGCTCCCCGGTCGTCTTCTCTCAGCACTTGGGTGCACTGCGGTAACAGCCGAATGGCTTCTTTCTGAAGCCAATCGGGTGTTTTATATATATATATATATATATTTTTTTTTTAAATCAAACAAATAACAATTTACTTAGATGCCCTCACGTGTTTTTATCGTCCGTAATCTCGTTGAATTCTCGACCTCCCGACTTTAAATTCCGAAAACCATCATAAAAGTAGGCTCCGAGTCTTATAATTTAATTTTTCTGTTGAAATATTTCTCAAAACTCCGACCGAGATTAAATTAAAAATTTCAAAAATTTAAAATTAAAAATCCAAAATTTTCGGGTTATTACATCCCTCCCACCTTATAAGAATTTTGTTCCCAAAATTTACGTATCGAATAAGTTAGGATACTGCCGCTCCATATCATCACGCTGCTCCCAAGTAGTTTCCTCCACACCATGGTTGCGCCACATCACCTTGACCAACGGAATCTCCTTGTTGTGCAGCACCTTCACAACTGATCCTAAGATCCTCACTTGCCTTTTCTCGTAGGATAGCGTTGGCTGGATCTCTATATCCTGTTGCGGCACAACCTGAGAGGGATCGCGCATACAGTTCCTCAGCATCGAGACATGGAAAACATCATGGATGACATCTATCGACGCAAACAACTGAAGCTGGTATGCAGTTCTCCCAATCCGCTTGACAATCGAGAATGGTCCCACAAACCGAGGGTTGAGCTTCCCCCGCTTTTCGAACCTTATCACTCCCTTGAACGGCGAGACCTTCAGAAAAACCTCGTCGCCCTCATTAAACTCCAACTCCCGACGTCTCTGATCAGCATAACTCTTCTGTCGACTCTGAGCCTCTTCAATCCTCTTCCGTATCACAGAAATCTTGTCGACAGTCTGCTGTAAAATCTCAGGACCTATCAATCGAGCCTCCCCAACCACATTCCAATATAATGGCGACCTGCACTTCCTTCCATAGAGGGCCTCGTATGGCGCCATACCAATGGTGGACTGATAGCTGTTATTATACGAGAATTCCGCTAGCGGTAAAAACTTGCTCCAAGTCACCTGAAACTCCAACACACAGGCCTGAGCATATCCTCCAAAATCTGTATAGTCCGCTCTGACTACCCATCGGTCTGAGGATGAAAGGCCGTACTGAAATCTAACCTGGTGCCCATAGCCTTATGCAAACTCCTCCAAAACATGGACGTGAACCTGGGGTCTTGGTCTGAAACAATCGACACCG
Source organism: Begonia peltatifolia (assembly GCA_022433055.1). NCBI lineage: Eukaryota > Viridiplantae > Streptophyta > Magnoliopsida > Cucurbitales > Begoniaceae > Begonia > Begonia peltatifolia. The sequence goes on along the minus strand of CM039519.1, from coordinate 22,713,673 downwards.
GAATCCCATGAAGTCTGACTATCTCTTGAATATACAACTGGGCAAACTGATACATCGTGTAAGTCATCCTCACAGGCAAAAAGTGAGACGACTTTGTCAACCTGTCCATAATCACCCAGATCGCGTCATGGCCCTTAGCAGTCCTCGGCAGTCCCACCAAAAAATCCATGGTGATTTGCTCCCACTTCCACTCCGGTATAGGCAATGGTTGGAGCATCCCAGACGGTCGCTGATGCTCTGCCTTCACCTGCTGATAGACTACGCAGGTCTCAACATACTCAGCCACTGCTCGTTTCATGTTAGACCACCAATAGTGCTGCTTCAAATCCCTGTACATCTTAGTGCTTCCCGGATGGACAGAGAAAGCAGATGAATTGGCCTCTGATAATATATCCCTCCTCAGTTCCTCATTCTTCGAGACGTACCATCTATCCCGAAATTTCAGAATCTCGTCCTCTGAATAGCTGAACTGAAAATTAGGCCTGGCCTCCATACTCGCCTTCAGCTCGCTACACTCCGAATCAGTCTCCTGAGTCTGCCTGATCCTGTCCAAAATAGTCGGCCTCAACGACAAGGTAGAAAGAGTGGCTGCCAGATCAGAAACTACCTCCATACCAAAACTCTACATCTCTGTCACCAACTCAACAAACAGTATCGTAGTCATGGCAGAAGTCGAAGCCGTCACCCTACTCAAGGCATCCGCCACCACGTTCGCCTTCCCCGGGTGGTATTTGATCTCCACATCGTAGTCCTTGACCAGCTCGAGCCATCTTCTCTGTCTCAAATTCAGCTCTTTCTGCGTGAAAATGTACCTTAGCTCTGATGGTCTGAGTAAATCTCGCACTGCTGCCCATAAAGATAATGCCTCCAAATCTTGAGTGCAAATACAACTGTCGCCAGTTCCAAATCGTGAGTGGGATAATTCTGCTCGTAAGCCTTCAACTGCCTAGAGGCATAGGCAATGACTCTCCCACTCTACATCAAAACACACCTCAAACCGATCCTGGAGGCGTCACAATAAATGCAGAACTTCTCTCCTTCCACGGGCAGCGTCAGTATAGGAGTCGTAGTCAACCTCTGCTTCAATGTCTGGAAGCTGTCCTCACACCTGTCGGTCCATTCATACTTCGCATTCTTTCTGGTCAGTCGGGTCAAGGGGGCCGAGATCTTAGAGAACCCCTCAATGAATCTCTGATAATATCCAGCCAACCTCAGAAAACTGCGTATCTCGCTAGCACTAGTCGGTCGCGGCCACTCCTTTACAACCTGAACCTTCACCGGATCAACTGAAATACCCTCAGAGGAGATAACATGCCCCAAGAAGTGAATTCTGTCCAACCAAAACTCGCACTTCGAGAACTTAGCATACAGCTGATGCTGGCTCAAAATAGTCAATACAATCCTCAGGTGCTCCTTGTGCTCCTCCTCACTCCGCAAGTAGATCAGGATGTCGTCGATAAACACAATCACAAACTTGTCCAAGTACTCCCTGAACACTCTGTGCATCAGGTCCATGAATGCTGCAGGGGCATTGGTCAACCCAAAAGACATAACCAGGAACTCGAAGTGTCCGTACCTCGTCCTGAAGGCCATCTTCGGTACATCTTTCTCCTTCACTTTTAACTGATGATAGCCGGACCTCAGGTCGATCTTAGAAAACACTCGGGCACCCTGCAGCTGATCAAACAAATCGTCAATCCTCGGCAATGGGTATCTGTTCTTCACTGTCAACTTATTCAGCTCCCGGTAGTCAATACACATACGTAGGGATCCGTCCTTCTTCTTGACGAACAGAACTGGCACTCCCAAGGTGAAAAACTAGGGCGTATAAAGCCCTTATCTGTCAGTTCCTCCAACTGAGCCTTCAGCTCCTTAAGTTCAGTAGGTGCTAATCTGTAGGGGTTCTTGCACACTGGCTCGGCACCTGGGAAAACATCTATCTCAAATTCAATCTCCCTGTCAGGGGGCAACCCTAGCAAATCATCACGAAACACCTCCGGGAACTCCTGCACAACAAGAATATCCTGTATCCGAGTATCACCCTGTGACTGCGCATCCCCGACACTTGCCAAACACCCCTGGCAACCCATGCCCAACACCCATGGAGCCTGACGAGAAAATATAGCAGAAATCCTGGCAAAGCCTTTACCTGCTTTGAATGTGTAGTTCTCCCCGCCCGAGGGCCGAAAATGAACCTCTCTGGTCCTGCAGTCAATCTCCGCATGATGTCTGAACAGCCATTCCATTGCCAAGATCACCTCATAACCGCTCATATGGAGTATAACTAGCTCGGCATATAACTGCTTCCTCCCCACTGTCACAACATTGCCCCGCACCACCTGTTCTGAATACAAATGCTCCCCGGATGGCAAAGTCACATCATAATGTCGCTTGGCAGGACTGAACTCCAAATTGGCCTTAACCACAAATCTCGTCGACACAAACGAGTGCGTAGCGCCCGTATCAATCAAGGTATAAGCTGTCACACCAGAAACAAAAATGTTACCTGCAATCACTTATGGCTGGGCAGCAAGGTCGTCAGCACCTACACCACAGAACACACAACATAAGCCTAACGCTCAGTAAGTAATGCGATATGAAAGTAAAAGCTGACAATGCAATCCTATCACATGCAGTCTCTACACTCACACTCATGTTGTCACATCTGTGACGCATAGTGTAGTCGTGCCAGGGTAAGGAGGAACCTAACGCCACCCTACACCCTAACACGTCGCCACAGTCCTGAACTCCCCAGCAACGAGGCCAACAAGCTACACACACGCATCACCACATGGCAACCACATCAGGGTAAGGGTGTACCTCGCGCCACACTACACCCTGATACGTCCCCCCCGTCCCAGCCTCCCCAGCACAGGGCCACAGTTGCCACACGCACACGTTTCGCGACAGCCAAGCCAGCCCACTCCTCGAGTGAAATCCGCGACTGGTGTTGCACCGGCCCACACACTAGTAGGATCCGCGGTACCACTGCCCATCACCCTCACCGTCAACACATTCACGCTGCTTAACGGCCCAGTCGGCCCACTCCTCGAGCGGAATCCGCGACTGGTGAAGCACAGGCCCGCACACTAGCGGGATACGCGGTACCACCGCCACACGACTCACCACATACTCAAAACATGCTCAAAATCATTTTTGTTCACGTTTTTTAAATATGATTCATGTCAAACAATACGCACGCACACCACAATCAATCACATAAACCCTAAAGTTCTACGGTGTAGGCCCACTTGGGCAAAACGCATGCATGCACTACTTACCTGGCGTCCTAAGCTCGCTCGACGCACAGCTTTGCCAAAAAGTGTCTCAACCTAAAACACAAATAATCACCCATCAATCTTCGTCTCAAAATTCACCAAATGAGCTAAAAATAACCTTCCTTAACTACACTCATGAAATTCCAACTAAAACGGGTCATTGGTTTGGTTCGGCCAAAAACCAGCCTACAGTTCGGACGCGCATAACTTTTGCGTCCTTTAACAGAATCGAGTGATTGAAGTGGCTAAACATCACCTTAGGAACCTAGTTTAACATACCAGGACGGATTTTAAAACGGTGAACCACAGCTAGGTGGAAAATCCCAAAACCAAAACTGCCATTTTTTCAAATTTTCACATTTTTGTTTCCTTCCATCAAAACTCACTCAAAACTAGTTTTACGCATCAAAAATGGCTATGCTACTATCACACGTCGCAATTCTATGAAAAAAGCTCGCTAATTTGACTCGGACCAAAATCTGCCATAAACTTCCGACGCGCATAACTTTTGCGTCGGATTTCGGAATCGAACGATTCCAGCGGCCATACGTTCCTCTAACCACCTATTTTAACTCACTAAAACAGGATTTAAAACGATCAACTGAACGTAGGCCGAAACGGCTAAAAACAGAAGCTGCCCCAAAATAAAAAAAATTCGATTCTTGATTTCAATTCGAATTTCACAATTCCTATACACAAGTAGTCACATTCCACTTATACATTCTGGCCAAGGTTGCCGGAATTGAAAGGAGGCCGAGCACCAAGCTCTGCCAAAATAGGGAAAACCGACAAGGCTCACCTTCAGTTTCCCCTCTTCAATTCACGGCACCTCCCCCCTCAACATTGCGGCCAATTTCACAGAAAGGGAGGGATGCCGAGCCTTACTCTCGGCCAAACCGGACAGGATAGCAGAGGTAAGGAGAGAGAGACTTACCGAGCAATGTGCATTCTGCGCACAACGGGAGAAGAAGAAGGACTCTAATAAGGCGCCTAAATCGTCGGTGGCAGAATTGGTCGGAAACCCGCCCTTCGCGGTCGTCGACAGAAACACTCGGCTCTCACTTCGGGAACTCAAGCTGCTGAAACCGAACGGCTTTGGTTCGTCGGAATGGAAGCACTTGCTCGCTACTCACCTCTCACACTCGCGCTCGTCGGCCGTTGATCGCAGCTCCGACTTCGGCACACGATCGCCTTCGCTCCCCGATCGTCTTCTTCCCGAAGCCATTCGGGTGTTATATATATATATATATATATATTTTTTTTTTTTTAAATCAAACAAATAACAATTTACCTAGACGCCCTCACGTGTTTTTATCGTCTGTAATCTTGTTGAATTCTCGACCTCCCGACTTTAAATTTCGAAAATCATCACAAAAGTAGGCTCCGAGTCTTATAATTTAATTTTACCGTTGAAATATTTCTCAAAACTCCAACTGAGATTAAATTAAAAGTTTTGAAAATTTAAAATTAAAAATCCAAAATTTCTGGGTTATTACAAAATTTACTCAAAATATCTCATATTTTCGAAATTTATAACTTACCGAAAATTTTGGTTAAAATATAACTAACACTTTCTTTTCATGAGTGTGACCCACTGTATTGGATTTATGAAACTTAACGTATAGTCCTCGATTTAGGGTCAGACAACTATAACATAATTTTCACATATCTTATCTCTAGTAGACCAATCTTGGTATTGACCTAAGTGAACACTCTCCTTGAAAGCATGATAATCAAAGTTATCTCGGAACTTCACTTAAATCTCAAGATGTTGTGTCAACAGTAGAGATCATAGGATATTATGTCTAACTTCCCATTCCTACTCAGTATTTTGAATTAGTGATTATGCAATATTAAATATTCCTGTATAACGATAAATTAATCATATTAATTTCTCATTACTTAAATCATTAATCTTATAATTATATTATAACATTAATAGATTCTAATAATCAAATTATTTGAAAATAAAATAATTTTTTGACAAATTAAAAATTACTTTATTTTATAAACTCACATTATTTATTAAAATGAATCAAAATTAGTTTTAATTAAATTAAAATTAATTTATTTAATAAAATATTTTAAATCAATATGCAATTTGATATAATCTAAAATACATGACATGACATGACATGTAAGAAATATGAAATAAAAATAAAGATGCATTATCTATATGACATGTGAATGCATGATGTAACGCCTTGAAAACCTTACACGTTTCCCGGTTCGCTCACGTCTACTACTCACTCAACTACGCTTGAAAAATTCACGTAAAAATTTAAAATTTTGTTCCTCGACTTAAAAAGACATTTTTAAAAATATTTTAAACAGCGTCGCAGCGGAAGACTCAGTTAAAATCGGTTTAAGTAAAACTTCACTTAACCAAAACCTTATGAAGGGAAACTGGTCGACACCTATAAACACCAGTCGACACTTCAGTTGTCTCGGATTTTTCATCGATCGGCACCATTGGTCGACACTTCTGTTCTTCCCACACTTATCGGTCGATACCTGCGTGCACCAGTCGACACTACGTTTCTCTCTGTGCGCGTCGGTCGATCATTGTAGTCGAGACTCCCAGCTATTTTACACTACGGGTCGACACTTTCAAGCACCGGTCGACACCTTCTCTCTCTTTGTCCGAATAAGTCGACCCAAGCGATCGACACCAACGGAGTTTGGTCGACCCCTTTACATACAAGTCAACACTCCGCACTCATTTCTACACTAAGCGGTCGACACTTTCGGGCACAAGTCGACACTTCCTTCACGAAATCTGTTTTAAAACCTTAAATCCTTCAACGAAATCACCGAAATTAGACTCAACGACAAAATAACAAAACGTACACACTTTTCCTTCAACTCAAAACCATTATTGACCTAAGCAAAACGTCTACTAAAGTTTGAAATCCGTCTATACATCCAAAGAACTCAAATCAACTTAAAATGACTCAAAACCAATTCGACTACACTCCAAAACCGTACCTACGCCAACCATGGTCAAAATCCCTAACAGCTGGCCGGATCGTCCGCGTGCGTTCTCCTCCAAGTGCTTTCTAATACTAGACTCGCTCTGAGTACTCACCAACTATCACTTCGTCACCTAGATCACAGAACTCATCTATTAACCTAATGCTAAGTAAGTAATGCACGTAAATCATAAACACTAAAAACACATATATCCTAACATATGCAGTTTCTATAATTTTGTCTCTACTTTTGTTTTCGCATCTATCATACATCTTCTTTATCTTATTACTACTGGGTTCTTCTTTATGTGCTAAACCGAGGTGACACACCTCGCGGTTCCCCTCATAGGACAAGGTCAACCTCAGTCCAGTAAAGTGACACAGCTCGCTGTCCCCTCATAGGACAAGGCCATCACGTAAAGCGGGGGAAGTAGTGACACACCTCGCGATTCCCCTCATAGGACAAGGCCACTCAACCCCACCTTCGTTATCTTCTTACGTATCTTCTCAATTTCATTCTTCACAACTCACATCCTACTATTTTTATTTCGTAAAAATATGAAAATTCATTTTCGTTTCATTTTCATATTTCAAAACGATGATGCATAACGTAAAAGAATAACATAACGTAAACGTACATGCAGCTCGCTTTTGTCATTTTTTACCTAAATTCCCGTTGTTCATTTAAAACCTGTCAGAGTATGTTGAATTCATACTTTAAGGAAACTTTTGGTTTTGGAATCGAGTCGTTTCGATAATCATAAAAGAAGTTATGAATTTTCAAAGCTTGATGAAAAAAAATCTGTGAAGTGAGTTCAGACAGATTCCGTTTTTGACTTTTCTTCTATCTAATGAGCTTGCCTTTTTACAGATGAATTTCGCCAGGTCACAGTAGACATTCTTAGGGTTATATAGCACTTTGAATCATCAAATTTGGATAAATATACGATTTGTTACGAATTTCCAAAGTTTGATAAAAAAATCTGTAAAGAGGTTTCGGGCAGCTCTGGTTTTAGAATTTTTGCTATTTATCGAATCTGATTTTCGGCAAATGGATGAAACCACATCAAAGTGGACATAATTAGGGTTACGTAGCATCTTGAATCGTTGAAATCGGGTAAGGATTGAATGAGTTATGAATTTTAGACGTTATCGTGCAAAAACTGAAAAATTTCAGTGGACAGTTCGGTTTTGATTTTTCTGCCATTGATTATGCTTTGATTTTGGAAAATGGATTTCACTAGCATAAACTAGACCTTATAAGGTTTCCAAAACATATCAAATCATCAAATTCGGCCAAATATACGATTTGATATGAACTTTCAAAGTTTAATGAAAAGCTGTGAAGAGATTTCTGGGCAGATTCGATTTTTGATTTTTCTACTATTAATTGAGTTTGATTTTTGCAAAATGGATTTCACCATGTTAAAATAGACTTGTTTAGGAGCCCTTAACATTTTAAATCATTGAATTCGAACTTATATTCAGTTTGTTGTGAATTTTTGAAGTTGGACAAGATTTATAACAAATTTTGAAAGTTGAGTTGTGATAGTTTCAACTTTTAATTCCTTGAGATTGAATTATTTGGTTGAAATTGATTGAAGTGTTGAATTATTAGGGTGGTTGATTGAAATTACATGGATGATGACCTACCCTTGGGATAATTATTTGAATTGGATTTCAATTTTTAGATTGTGCATTATAGAATGATGGGTGCTTGAAGATAGAGGTTATATGTACATGTTTTGAGTTATTATTTTTGGATATTGGATATTAGGTGGTGTTCATGCTGTTAATGGATGTTAAGAGTATAAGTTAGTTTAGTTGTTGATTTGGAAGTTAAGTGCATAGAGTTACCCTTAATGATCTTGTGGTTGTTTATTTAGTGTTTAAAAACAAAAATTTGTGGATTTGGTTATATGTGGTGGTTGTGAATTAAAATTGTAACTTGTGAATGATAACTTATAACTTTATACTTTATAATTTCAGGAAAACGGAATCGATCGGATTAGATCGAATAGCTAAGGACACCAGGTAAGTAGTGCATGCATGCGTTTTGTCCAAGTGAGCCTACACCGTAGAACTTTAGGATCTATGTGATTGATTGTAGTGTGCGTGCGTATTGTTTGACATGCATCATTTTTTTAAAACGGGAACGAAAATGATTTTGAGCATGTTTTGAGTGAGTGGTAAGACCCGTGGCGGTGGTACCGCGGATCCTGCTAGTGTGTGGGCTGGTACGTAACCAACCACGGATTTCGCTCGAGGAGTCGCAGCGTTTATGTGTTGACGGTGAAGATGATGGGTAGTGGTACTGCGGATCCTACTAGTGTGTGGGCCGGTGCAACACCAGTCGCGGATTTTGCTCGAGAAGTGGGCCAGCTGGGCTGTCGCGAAACGTGTGTAGCAACTGTGGCCCCGTTACTGGGGAGGCTGGGATGGGGGCGACGTGTCAAGGTGTAGTGTGGCGCGAGGTACACCCTCACCCTGATGTGGTTGCTATGTGGTGATGCGTGTGTGTAGCTGGTGGGCCTCATTGCTGGGTAGTCCGGGACGGTGGCGACGTGTCAAGATGTAGGGTGGCGCTAGGTTCCTCCTTACCGTGATACGGCTACATTACGCGTCACAGATGTGACAATATGAGTGTGAGTGTAGAGACTACATGTGATAGGATTGCATTGTCGGCTTTTACTTTCATATCGCATCACTTACTGAGCGTTAGGCTTATGATGTATGTTCTATGGTGTAGGTGCTGACGATATTGCTGGTGAGCCTTAAGAGCCTAGTCCTGAGGCATAGAACGGTTGGCGGCGTGCGACCGAGGCACCGGACGGCGAATTTTTGTAGGGCGACCCGACCCGTGGAGATGGTAGGTGATGGTGAGATGTGTTTGGGTTGTTGATTTGTGTCGAGATATTTATGCAGATAGAGGAGTTCGTATAGACGTCGGTTGTACAGGATTGTATAAAGTGGTTGTAGTGTTTTGGGGACGCGTACGTATTTTTATATGTTAGGGTATGATATTGCTCTATACTGTGGAATTTTCTCATTTGTATTTGATGAATTTTCGTTGTCTTTAAACTTTGATTATTTGTTGTGGAGATTCTCTGGATGGTTGATGGATAGATATTGCTAGTTTCTGGTGAACTGCATGCAGGGTTTAAATTTTTTGGGATAGTCAGTTTTTATTCGTTACTCTGCCGAAATTTCAGTGGAGAGGTTGGGTGTCGAAAGGATATGGAATAGGTCGTGATGTGTACAGTGGGTGCTAGAAAAGTGTGGATGGGCGTGGAAGTGCGGCGTGGTCGCAGGTGCGTGGGGCACGCGACCTTGCGGGTGCTCACGGGTCGTGCCACGCCGGGTGAGGGCGTGCGTGCGGACGTGCTTTACGGAGGCAGGTTGCGTGGCGCACGCGACGCTGTGAGCGTGCGCGTGACACGACGATGTTGAGTTGGCGCGTGCGGCACTGTGAGAGTGCACGCGAGGCACCGAAGTAGAGAACATGGGTGCGTGACACCGAATTTGTGTAGTTCGAGGGGTGTGTTGGACTCTTTCCTAGGATTTCGAGTCTTGTCGGTTTATCTTTTTAAAACTATTTTAAATTGTTTTGTTTTCCGCTGCGTATTTTTATATTGAGGATTTCGTGTTCCCTTTTCGGAGCGCGAGTTATTTTCGAATTGAGTTGAAAATTTTTATACTCACAAATGTTATTTTGAATATAATTTGAAAACGAAATTGGTATTAAATTGAGTGAGTTGTGTCAAGTTTTAGTATGTCATAGTGTATAGACGTGCTGTAGCGCACCGGGAACGTGTGGGTTCTCGGGGTGTTACATTCGATTATCCAACACTCAATCTTTTCCATAAAACCTATAGTCTACCCATACTTCCAGTTTAAACATTAATATACGAATAAATCGATTACAACTTCGAAATCTCATTCCTCCAACTTAAGTTTTATCGTAATATTCAATAAATTGCTTTAACTTCACTTTTACCGCTCAAAACAACTATAGAACTAACTATCTATTAGAAACTTAACTTAAATTTGAAGAAACGTAAGAGAATCGTCAGCTGCTAAAAGGAGAAATCACTGGCGTGGGGAGGGGACGGGATTTTGGTGCGGGCCAGGAAACCCCGTAAGCTGTTTTGTTGTTTTTTTTTAAATAATAACATAATTACTAAACCGCCATCAACTTCTAATCGTTTAATAAATTTGTTATTCGGCCCGATTGCGGTTGGATTCTTAAAATCTTCTCTTCTCCATTAGTCTCAAAATAAACTTTTACTTAATGGTAGAAATTATCCGCTTTTAATTCCGACCAAAACTCTACCGATCACAACTGCGTAAATTCAAAAATTAGTTTTAGCAGAAAAATTTTGGGTGTTACACATGACAATATATAACAAATTATATCAACATATAAAAATAAATAAAATAGTGACCAGGTTGACCTTTTGGGTATTTCTAAAATTACAACTCCAAAATTAAAATAAAAAATAAGATTTTAAATTTTCGTCTTTTTCGCAACCATCTCATCCAAATGATCATTTTCAAAAATTCACAAATCAAATTTGTGAATTTGTATTTGTTTGGGTGCCATCATTTGTTTTCATCAGTAGATCAAATCTGTGACAAATACATCATCCATGGTCTTATAGTCTCAGATCTCCATCGTTGATTACAAGTTAAATATAAATGAAAAATACATAAATTTAAATAAATCTTAACCCAAACAACATACTTAATTTCCATCAATATTTCATGTCATGCAAAACATATATCAACAATATATGTGTAAATATATATAATGCACAAAATCTAATTCTAACACGTATCACAATTTACATTAAATTGTATCAACAAAAATATTTTTTGACTATTAAAACTATGGCTCTGTTACTAATTATTGCTTCTGATGGTCCCTACACGTGGCAGAATTCACTGTTATTCATAATAATAATGATTATCACACCCCAACAGTAACATCTCATGCTATGACATCCAGAAACTCAACGTAAACTCACTCAATTTAATACTACATTCATTTTTAAATCATATTCAAAACAACATTTGTAAGTATAAAATTTTTTCTTTTTTTTCGACTCGATTCGAAAACGACTCGCGCCCCGAATAGGGAACACATAAATCCTCAATATAAAATACGCAGCAGAAAAGAACAATTTAAAACGACAAGACTTAAAATTCCTAGAAGGAGTCCGACACACGCCCCGCACGCCTCTCGGGTCCGGCGCTATGCGCCCAAGTCCAGGCACCGTGCGCCCCCAACACGGTGTCGTGTCCCCACTGCACCCCACGCGCACCACAGCAGCAGCATCGCCGTGCGCCCCATATGCGAGCCCGACACGGTTCAGCGCGCCCCCACTCAACTTCGCGCACGCCCTCCTGGTGCCGCGTGCCCCACACACCCTGCCTCTGCGCTGCGCTTCCGCGCGCACGCTCTCGCCCGACGCCGCGCGCACTTGCAGCGCCGGGCACCTGCGGTTGCACTTGACTCCCGCACACACCGCCACTCCCTTCGCACCTCACCGCACGCACCCCGACCTATTCCATACAATCTCGACTCCCCGACTTTTCTTCCAAAAATTCGACAAAGTAACGCCTAAAACTGGCTATCTCAAAAATATTTCTAACCTTGCACACTGCTCACCAGAAAATTCCAAAAGGAGCCATCCATCGAACTATCCAGAGATGCCCATAAAAATCGGAGTTTAAAGACAATAAAATCCATCATCTACAAATGAAAAAAATCCACAGTATAGAGCAATATCGTGCTCCAACATATAAAAGTACACATGTGTTTCCAAAACACCACAAACACTCCATACAATCCTGTATAATCGACGCCTATACGAACTCATCCAACCACATAAATATCCCGACACAAAGAAAACAACCCGAGCAATCTCACCACCACCTACCATCTCCACGGGTTGGGTCGCCCGAACAATCCACCTTCCGGTGCCTCAGTCGCACCCCATCAATCGTCCTATGCCTCAAAACTAGGCTCTCGGTGCTCACCAGCTACAATGTCTGTACCTACACTATAGAACACACATCATCAGCCTAACGCTCAGTAAATAATGTAATATAAAAATAAAAACCGACAATGCAATCCTATTACATGCAGTTTCTTCACTCACTCTCATGTTGTCACAATCTGTAATGCGTCGTGCAGCCGTGCCAGGGTGACAATGAACCTCGCGCCACGCTACACCCTAACACGTTGCCACCGTCCCGAACTCCCCAGCAACGAGGCCCACAAGCCACACATACGCGTCACCTCATAGCAACCACACCACAGTGAGGGTGAACCTCGTGGCACACTACACGCTGATGCGTCACCACCGTCTTGGACTCCCCAGCAACGGAGCCACAGTTGCCACACACACCCATTTCTCGACAGCCTAGCTGGCCCACTCCACGAACAGAATTCGCGACTGGTGATACACCGGTCCACTCCCCGAGCAGGATCCGCAACGCCACTGTCCATTATCCTCACCGTCAACACATACACGGCGCGTGACGGCCCAAGTAGCCCACTCCCTGAGCGGAATCTACAGTTAGTTACGCACCGGCCCACTCCCTGAGCGGGATCCACGGTACCACTGCCACGCGTCTCACCACTTATTCAAAATATGCTCAAAACCATTTTCGTTCCCTTTTTAAAACACGATGCACGTCAAACAATATGCACGCACATCACAATCAAACCACATAAATCCTAACGTTCCACGTTGTAGGCTCTCCTGGGCAAAACGCAAGCATGCACTACTTACCTGACGTCCTAAGATTTTTCGGTGCACGGCTTTACCAAAAATCTAGTTCACCTAAACATAAACAATCACTCATCAACATTCGCATCAAAATTCTCTAAACGTGCTAAAAATCACATCGCCCAACTAAACCCATGAAATTTCAACGAAAACGGGTCACTGATTCGGTTCGACCAAAAACCGGCCTAAACGTCGAATGCGAATAACTTTTGTGTTTGTTATCAAAATCGAACGATTAAACAGGCTAAACACTCCTCTAGTCACCTAGTTTAACATAATAAAACAGATTTTAAAACGATAAGTTGCATCTAGGTGAAAAATATCAAAAACTGAATCTGCCCTTCACCCAAAAATTCTACATCTTCGATTCTTCAACAAAACTCACCTTTCGCACTAAAATCATCAACACTAACATCACTTGTCACAATTTCACTAAAAAAGCTTACTAATCCCACCCAGCTCAAAAACTTGACGTAACCTTCCGACGCGCACAGCTTTTGCGTCGGTTATCACAATCAAACAATTCCAGCCGCCAAATGTGTAATAACCTGAGAAATTTAAAATCTTAGATTTAATTTTTAAAATTTAAATTAAGTCTCGGTTAAAGTTTTCGGGAAGCTTTTAGCTAGAAATTTATTTTTTGAACCTCGAGATTTAATTCGTAGAAACATTTATGAAATTTTTAAGTCGGGAGGACGCGAATTTAACGAAGTTACAGACGGTTATGTATGTGAGGGCATTTCAGTAATTTGTTTGTTTAAAAAAAAATAAATAAACAACCGAATGGCTTCGGAGAGAAGTCATTCGGCTGTCGTTCGTGAGGGAGCCCGACTACCGAGAGAGGGAGAGAGACCAAGCCCGACTACCGAGCACCGACGACCAGAGTTGTAACACCCTGAGAAACCCCGCGTTCCCGGTGCGCTACAGTACATCTACACACTACACACACTAACAATTGACATAACTCACTCAATTTAATACCCCTTTCGTTTTCAAATCACTTTCAAAAGAACATTTGTGAGTATGAAAAATTTTCGACTCGATTCAAAAACAACTCGCGTCCCGAAGAGGGAACACGAAGTCCTCAACATAAAAACTACGCAGCGGAAAAGAAAATCATTTAAAACAGTTTAAAATAAAATGGTAAGACTTGAAATCCTAGGAAAGAATCCAACCCACCCCTCGAACTACACAATCTGCTGGTACCACGCACTCACGTCCCCACTTCGACACCCCGCGCGCACCCTCGCGGTGCCGCACGTGCCACTCAACGTCACTGTGTCTCGCGCACGTTCACAGCGCCGCGTGCCCCACGCTCCCCTGCCGCAGTACAGCACATCCGCGCGCATGCCCTCACCCGGCGTCGCACGACCCGTGAGTACCCGCAAGGCCGCGTGCCTCGCGCACCTGCGATCACGCCGCACTTCCACGCTCATCTACACTTCTCGAGCATTCATCGTACACACCTCAACCTATTTCATATCCTCTCGACTCCCAACCCCTGTCCCGAAATTATGATAGAGTAACGGCTGAAAAATGACTATCCCAAAATTTAAACCCTGCACACAATTCACCAGAAACCAACAATATTTAACTATCAACCATCCAGAGAAAATTACCATAACAAAATCAGAGTTTAAGTACAACAAAAACACATCAAATACAAATAAAGAAAGTCCCCAGTATAGAGTAATATCATACTCTAACATACAATAATACGTACGCGTCCCCAAAACACTACAAACCCTCTATACAATCTCAAAAAAAAATCAACGTCTATACAACTCCGCTGTCTACACAAATACCCGACATAAAATAATAAATCCACTATCACCTAGCACCACCACGGGTCGGGTCGCCCTAACAAAATCCGCCATCCGGTGCCTCGGGCACACGCCGCCAACCATCCTACGCCTCTGGACTAGGCTCTCGAGGCTCACCAGCAGTATCGTCAGCACCTACACCACAGAACACACAACATAAGCCTAACGCTCAGTAAGTAATGCGATATGAAAGTAAAAGCCGACAATGCAATCCTACCACATGTAGTCTCTACACTCACACTCATGTTGTCACATCTGTGACACGTAGTGCAGCCGCACTAGGATAAGAAGGAACCTCACGCCACCCTACACCCTGACACGTCGCCACCGTCTCAGACTCCCCAGCAACGAGGCCCACAAGCTACACACACGCATCACCACACGGCAACCACATCAGGGTAAGGGTGTACCTCGCGCCACTCTACACCTTGACACGTCGCCCCCGTACCAGCCTCCCCAGCATGGGGCCACAGTTGCCACACGCACATATTTCGCGACAGACCAGCCGGCCACCCCTCGAGTAGGATCCGCGACTAGTGTTGCACCGGCCCACACACTAGTAGGATCTGCGGTACCACTGCCCATATCTTCACCGTCAACACATTCACTCCGCATAACGGCCCAGCCGGCCCACTCCTCGAGTGGAATCCGCGACTGGTGAAGCACCAGCCCGCACACTAGCGGGATCCGCGGTACCACCGCCACACGTCTCACCACATACTCAAAACATGCTCAAAACCATTTTCGTTCACTTTTTTTTTTTTAAAAATATGATGCATGTCAAACAATACACACGCACACCACAATCAATCACATAAACCCTAAAGTTCTACAGTGTACGCCCACTTGGGCAAAACATATGCATGCACTACTTACCTGGCGTCCTAAACTCGCTCGATGCACAGCTTCGCCAAAAAATGTCTTAACCTAAAACACAAACAACCACTCATCAATATTTATCTCAAAATCCACCAAATAGCTAAAAATAACCTTCCTTAACTACACTCATGAAATTCCAACTAAAACGGCCCATTGGTTTGGTTTGGCCGAATACCAGCTCAAAGTTCGGACGCGCATAACTTTTGCGTCCGTCAACGGAATCAAACGATTCAACTGGCTAAACGTCCCCTTAGGAACCTAGTTCAACATACTAAGACGGATTTTAAAACAGTAAGCCGCAGATAGGCAAAAAATGCCAAAAACCAAATCTGCCATTTTTTTATAAAATTTCAACCTTTGTTTCTCTTCAACCAAAACTCACTCAATTCAGCTTTACGCACCAAAAACAGACATGTCACTATCACACGTTGAAATTCAACAAAAAAACGCTCACTATTTGTCTTGGACCAAAATCTGACATAAACTTCCGACGCGTATAACTTTTGCGTCGGATATCGGAATCGAACGATTCCAGCGGCCATACGTTCCTCTAACAACCTATTTTTAACCCACAAAATAGAATTTAACATGATCAACCTAAGCCTAGCCAAAATGGCCAAAAACAGAATCTGTTTTTATATGAAAAATAGCCGAAAATTCATCTTCGATCCAATCTCGCCAATTCCTTTACCAAACAATCATATTTCGATCTACCAATGCACACATTAACAATTTGGAGAGTTCTTAATTAGAAAATAGCATGGCTGCACCAAAAACCTTCACGGTTTTCTCCCCAAAACCGAGAATTTCTCAATCGGTTCATTGAACCCTGAACCCCTCCCACATTCTGTCTAATTTTATCCCATAATCCCCTGAAATGCAGAGGGCAAAATGACCCCACACTCGGCCATTAGAGCAGGGCAAAACCGAAGGGAATACTCCCTATTCTCGGTCGGTTTCGTCGCGGGAGAGCCGAGCCACACACTGGCTCTCGTACGCGCACACAATACACTCTAAAATGCTCCGACGATTGAGCCCTACTGTCGGGAATCCAATAACAACTGAGCTTCCACGCTCGGTCGACAGAACCAAAGAAAAATAGGGGGAGAAGTCACATTCGGTTTCTCAGCGCGGGAAGGCAAGGCAGCTCCTCTCTTCAGCTCATCGGAGTACTCTGAGCACCGGCGTCTCTTCCTCGGCAGTCGGTCGTCGGTGATTTCTCCTCCCCGATCTCTCTCTCGCTCCCTTTCTCAGCCGCGCGACACACGGTGGAATGGCTTCCACCCGAAGCCATTCCACCATATAACATCTTTTCTTTTTTTTTTTTTTAAATTACAAAACTACCCTCACGTGTTTTAATCTTCCGTAATTCCGTTAATTTCTCGACCTCCCACTTCAAATTCTGAAAACCATCGCAAAAGTAGGCTCCGAGTCTTATAATTTAAATTTTCTCGTTGAAATATTTCTCAAAACCCAGACCGAGATTAAATTTAAAAATTTTAGAGATAAAAATTAAAATTCAAAATTTCTGAGTTATTACAAGAGTGCAGAAGCACTCGCCGGTGTGCAAGACCGTTCCGACGAAACAAGGTTCACGCGTGGTTTGATTTTCCCGAGCTCACAACCGAAGGTGAGTCATGTTTCGGTTATCCTGTTTTGGCCAAGCTTAGTGCTCGGCTTTATTCCATTTTCTGTGGACTTGGCCGAAATGTTTTAGTGAATTAAGAGTGTGAATGTGTGTGTTTAGTGGATGGATAGTAAGTGTCCGGTGGGAGAGAGAAAAATCGAGGCGTAGGTTGGGCCAAAATTTTGGGTTGGGGCTCGAATTTCTGATTTCTAGTTAGATTATACTTGAATGAGGGAAATGTGACCTATTGGGTGAAGAAATTGGTGAGATTGAATTAAAGTTGAAATTCTGAGCATTTTAGTGTGAAAATAGGTTCTGTTTTTTAGAGTTTCTCCCTAGTTTCAGTTGATCGTTTTAAATTCTGTTTAGATATGTTAAATTAGATTGTTAGTGGAGCGTTTGACCGCTGGAATCGTTCGATTTCGATATCCGACGCAAACGTTATGCGCGTCGAAAGTTTATGCCGAATATTTGATCAAGTCAAATTATTGAGCGTTTTTAGTGGAATTGTGATGCGTGATATTAACGTTGCTGATTTTAGTGCGTAAGGAGAGTTTTGAGTGGGTTTTGTTGAAAAACCGAAAATGTGGAATTTTTGAGTGAAGGGCAGATTCGATTTTTTGTGTTTTTCACCTAGCTGCGGTTTATCGTTTTAAAATCCATATTGGTATGTCGAACTAGGTTCCTAAAGGAACATTTAGCCTATTGAATTGCTCAATTTCAATAACGGACGCAAAAGTTATACGCGTATGAAGTTTAAGTTGGTTTCCGGCCCAACCAAATTAGTGACCCGTTTTAGTTGGAATTTCATAGATTTTGTTGAGAGATGTGATTCTTAGTGTATTTAGTGAATTCTGATGCGAAGATTGATGGGCGATTGTTTATGTTTTAGGTTAAAGCATTTTGGCAAAGCTATGCGTCGTGTAAGATTAGGACGTCAGGTAAGTAGTACATGCATGTGTTTTGCTCAGGTGGGCCTACACCGTGGAACTTTAGGATTTATGTTGTTGATTGTAGTGTGTGTGTGTGTATTGTTTGACATGAATCATGTTTTAAAAAGGGAAGGAAAATGGTTTTGAACATATTTTGATTAAGTGGTGAGACGCGTGGCGGTGGTACCGCGGATCCTGCTAGTGTGTGAGCCGATGCGTAACCAACCGCGAATTCTTCTTGAAAAGTAGGCTGGTTGGGCCATCACGCGACGTGTATGTGTCGGCGGTGAGGATGATGGACAGTTGTACCGCGGATCCTATTAGTTTGTGGGCCAAGGCAACACCAGTCGCAGATTGTGTTTGAGGAGTGGGTCGGCTGGGCTGTCGTAAAATGTGTGTGTGGCAATTGTGGCCCTATTGCTGGAGATATCGGGACAGGGGCGACGTGTCAGGGTGTAGTGTGGTGCGAGGTTTTCCTTCACCCTAATGTGGTTGCTGTGTGGTGATGCGTGTGTGTAGCTTGTGGGCCTCGATGCTGGAGAGTCTGGGATGGTGGCGACGTGTCAAGGTGTAAGGTGGCACTAGATTCATTCTCAACCTGGTACTGCTGCACTACGTATCAAAGATGTTACAACATGAGTATTAGTGTAGAGACTGCATGTGATAAGATTTCATTGTCGGTTTTTACTTTCATATCGCATTACTTACTGAGCGTTAGGCTTATGATGTATGTTCTATGGTATAGGTGCAGACGTTGTTGCCAGTGAGACTCGAGAGCCTAATCATGAGTCGTAGGACGATTGCCGGCACACGACCAAAGCACCAGACGACGGATTGTTAGGGCGACCCGACCCATGGAGATGGTAGATGGTGGTGAGATTCACTCGGGTTTTTGCTTTGTGTCGGGATATTTATGTGATCAAATGAATTTGTATAGGCGTCTGTTGTACAAGACTGTATAGAGTGTTTGTGTGGTGTTTTGGAGACGCGTGTGTACTTTTACATGTTGGATGTCATTGCTCTATACTGTGTACTTTCTTCATTTGTAGTTGATGGATTTCGTTGTCTTTAAACTTCGATTTTGTTATGGGAAATCTCTGGATAGTTTGATATATGAATACTCTTGGAAGTTTTCTGGTGAATTATGTACAGGGTTAGAGTTTTTGGGGTAGCCAGTTTTTAGGCATTACTCTGCCGAAATTTTGGGAGAAAGGTCGGGGAGTTGAGGGGGTTCAGAATAGGTCGGGGTGTGCACGGTGAGGCATGAAGGGAGTGGTGGTGTATGCGGGAGCATTGCATGACCGCATGCGTGCGGGGCACGCAGCCTTGCTAGTGCGAGCGGGCCATGCAGCGTCGAGTGAAAGCGTGTGTGCGGACGTGCTGCGCGGAGGTAGGGTGCGTGGGGCACGCGGCGCTGTGGGTGTGCGCGTGACGCAACGGTGTCTAGTTGGCGCGCACGGCGCAAGTAGGGTGCTCGGGGCGCGCGGCGCCTGGTCGAGTTTGGGCAGCGCGGGACCATGAGAGCGTGGCGCCAGGCCTGGTGCGCGGCACTGAGTCAGGTAACGCGAGGCGTGTGTTGGACTCCCTTCTAGAATTTCAAATCTTGTCGTCGTATTTTTAAAACTCCTTTAAATTGTCATTTCTGCTGCATATTTTATATCGAGGATTTCGTGTTACCCCTTCGGCGCGCGAGTTATTTTCGAATCGAGTCGAAAAATTTTTATACTTACAAATGTTCTTTTGAATATGATTTGAAAGTGAAAGTGGTATTGAATTAAGTGAGTTCGCATCGAGTCTCTGTATGTCATAATGTGTAGACGTAGTGAGCGCACCGGGAACATGTGAGTTCTCAAGGCGTTACAAAACGTTCCTATAACAACCTAATTTAACCCACTGAAACATAATTTAAAACGAATAAACAAAGCTAGGCCGAAACCCCCAAAGATAGAACCTGTTTTTACAAAAAAAAAAAATTCAAATTTCAACATTAACCTGATTTCCACCGAAATACCAATCTATCACATTTTAACCTATTTAGCATAATCTAGTATGAATTTGAAGTTTTCAATTCAAAAAACCTGAATTCACAGCACACTCCACACAATTTTCTTCTAAAATTGTTCATTTTACAACCAAGTGATTGAACACCACGCATTGCATCTCAAAATATCCAAATGTTGTCCCAACATCTTAGAAACTTAAAGCATGATCGACTCTATTTAATCGGGCATCAAAACAGAAAAGAGATGAGAGGCTTACCGAGGGAAGTAAGTCTACACTTGGATGGAAGGAGAGAAGAAGACGAAGACGAAGATGAAGGCTGGCAAGGTACATGGTAGCCGGTGACAGAACTCGACGGAAGTGGCCTCTCATTCGAAATCGCCAGCAGAGTGCTCGGGCTCTCTCGCACTTTGGGAACTCGGTGAACAACAGCCGAATGGCTTCTCTTTGAAGCTATTCGGTTGTTTTATAATATATATATATATATATATATATATATATATATATATATATATATATATATATATATTTTTAAATCAAATTACTAAATCATACTCACGTATTTTAACCGTCCGTAACTTCGTTAACATTGTGTCCTCCCAATTTTAAAATTTGCAAATTTTTCTGCGAATTAAATTCTAAATTTCATAAAATAAATTTCTCGCTAAAAACCTTCTCGAAAATTTTAACGTAGAAAAATATTTTAAATTCCGAAAATTTATGGGTTATTACACATGCATTACCCTCGTGATTTTAAAATTATTTTATAATAACAAATACCCATAAATTGAATCGTTACTCTAAAAAAAATATTTTTGAGAAATTGTATTTTTTCAAAATGTAAACAATTTACATTAAGAAAAAATATTAGATTAGATTATAGTAGAATAAAGAAAATACTTCTTTGATAAACGCTTTTACTGAGTGTAGCGCCCAAAATTTCCTGTTATATAATTTTGGGTTTACGTAACAGTAAAACGGCAGAATTCTACTTGGATTTAGGGCGGAAAATTTAGCTTGTTAGGTGCAAGATTATTTTGAGCCTAATGCACTAGAGAAAATTATAAGATTTCGACCAGAAACGAACCGAATAACGGTTTGATTGAACGATATGAGGCCGAGGATAATATAGAAATTATGATTATTATTATTATTATTAAAAAAAGAAAAAGAAAAAAACAACAACAGAGAGGAGGTAGGAAAACCCTCCCCCTCTCGGTTCTTTCCTTTCCCCACGCGAGAAACCCCTACCTCTTCGACGATTTCTCCTTCCAACCGGTGATCCTCTCCGTTCCTTCATTAATCTACAAATCTATGGTAAGTTTTAGTTATTTCTTAGTAGATAATTAGTTTTTTAACTGTTTTTAGTGTTAAAAGTAAAGTTATAGAGAGTATTAGATAGTTTTGGCAACCCTAGGGGAGAGATACGAGATTTAGAAGTTACAGTCAATTTTTTTGTTCGTGTATTGGTGTTTAAACTGGAAGTAGAAGTAGATTATGAGATTTTATGGAGAAGATTGAGCGTTTGGATAACCGAATACTCGGGTTACGGAACGGTTTCTGTTCAACGACATTCGGTCAAGTTGTAAGTGTTGGATTAGGAATTGGATTATATTGTTAAGAATTAGACGTTCTCCGAAATCCGAAGCATTTCGAATTGTCCAAATCG
Source organism: Begonia peltatifolia (assembly GCA_022433055.1). Taxonomy (NCBI): domain Eukaryota; kingdom Viridiplantae; phylum Streptophyta; class Magnoliopsida; order Cucurbitales; family Begoniaceae; genus Begonia; species Begonia peltatifolia. The sequence continues at coordinate 22,691,695 of CM039519.1, read as the reverse complement.
GACGAGTATTGTAATAGTTATGCGTTTCCAAAGAATGGTCGAAAATTTAGTTAGAATTCGGGTTTAGATAGATTAGATGTTAAATTGTGATTCCCTTTATAGTTTTATGAATTTGGAAGGAAAGTAGAGCTGATAAATGTGTGTTTTATAGGTTCCCCAGTTTAGTGAGCTATCTACGAACGAGGAATCGCTAAGGACGCCAGTTAAGTAGTGTACGTAAGTATTTTTGCCTTAGAGCCTACATCACAGTTCGGTAGGTTGCATGCATGTTTATTTTATTTTATACTTATGTGATTATGCGTCATGGTTTTAATGTACGAGAACGAAATGAAAATAAATTTACATGTTTTTACGAAATGAAACAGTAGAATGTAATGAATGAAATAAAAATGTACATAAGAAGATAATGAAGGTGGGATTGAGTGGTCTTGTCTCGTGAGCTGTACCGCGAGGTGTATCACTTATTCCCCTGTTTTATGAGGTGGACTTGTCTCGAGAAATGCACCGTGAGATATGTCATTTTACTAAATCGAGGTTGGCCTTGTCCCGTGAGGTGAACCGCGAGGTGTGTCACGTTGATCTAGCACGTAAAGAAGAAGTCAGTAGTAAAAAGATAAAAAAGATGTAAGAAAGAGACGAAAACGAACGTAGAGACGAAACTGTAGAAACTGCATATGTTAGGTTATGTGTGTTTTCAGTGTTTATGTTTGATGTGCATTACTTACTTAGCATTAGGCTAATAGATGAATTTTGTGATATTGGTGACGAAGCGATAGCTGGTGAGTACTCAAAGCGTACCAGGACTAGAAGGCAGTTGGAGGAGTGCGATCGTGAACGATTCGACCGACTGTTAGGGCGTTTTGACCAGGGTGGGCATGAATGGATTTAGCTGGAGTCATTTTGAGTCGTTTTGAAATGTAAATGGATTTCAATATTTTAGTAGTCGTTTTGACATATACAATGATTTTGAGTTGATTGAAAAGTACACGTTTTTCGTTATTTTCAACGTTTAGTCCAAATTTGACTTGTTTTGAAGAATTTAAGGTTCTATGCAAATTTTGGGAAGGAAGCATCGACTAATAGGCTTAGTGGTCGACCGAGCTTGGCAAGTGTCGACCTGTGTTCACAAGTGTCGACCAATTTGTGTGATGAGCATAGAGGGGACGACCGCTAGGGACGACTGATGAAAACAGAGACAAATGAAGTGTCAACCAGTGCTTGCAGGGGTGGACCAAAAATTTTCTTTTAATGTTTCAAAAAATTGAAATCTTATTTAAACTGATTTTAATCAAACTCTTCTGCTGCGACATTTTTAAATGTTTCAAATGTGTCATTTTAAGTCGAATAACAAAGTTTTAAATTTTTACACAAATTTTCCCGAGTGTGTATATGAGTAGAGTTAGCGACCCGAGTCAGGGGACGACTCGGGGGCGCTACAGAGATGGTATCAGAGCAGTGATTAGTAGTAATGAGCTTACCGAAAACGTGTGGGTTTCTGATTCGCTACAAAGATGCTATCAGAGCCAATTGGTCAAATCAGTCAAATGATTACCTAACAGCCGATCGCCGCACGACATGCTTCGACAACTGTAAGTGTTTAAGTTTAGCTTTAACTATTAGATGCTTATGAGAGTAATTAACCCTTGTATAGAAAATTAGTCAAGATATCTAGATGACCAGGACGTCCGAGAGTATCGAGAGAGACAGCTGACTCAAGGAGTGAGGATGACTCCGTAATGCCCCAAAAACCTGTTCGTTCCCGGTTCATACATATCTACTACTCCCTTACTATACTCGGAGAATTTGAGTAAAAATTTACAACTTTTGTTGCTCGATTTGAAACGACGCTTTTTGAAAATATTTTACACAGCATCGCAGCGGAAAACTATATTAAAATTATTTCAAATAAAATTTCATTTTACAAAACATAAAATAAAGTAACCGGTCGACACTTGCAAACGTCGGTCGACACTTGGGTTGTCTCAGGTTTTTCAGTGGTCGACACTGGCAAACATTGGTCGACACTACGTTACTCTCGGCTTTTTTCGGCGGTCAACACTTTTACGTTTAGCTTGGAGAGTGGTCGACACTTGCTTTCGCAGGTGGACACTTTGATCCTCTCTGTCCGCTTAGGTCGATCCCCGCGGTCGACACTCTCACTGATTTCACACGAACCGATCGACACCCCACTCCTCTATGCTCGCACCGGTCAAACCTCGCGATCGACACTCACCCTCCTATTTACACTAACCGGTCGATACTTATGGACTTTGGTCGACACTTCACACCAGAAACTATAACAGAATTCAAACAAAACAAATACGGTTTTGACTAAACGTTTAAAACCCATGAATCTACTTCTCGACTCAATTTACAACCTGCTACGCACGCCAAAATATTCAACCACATTTCAAATCTCTCGTTTACACCAAGATAACCAAAAACGACTCAAAATACCTCTCCACCCATACTTCCACCTACCATGGTAAAAACGCCTCAACAGCTGACTCAGTCGTCTCACGAGCGTCCTCTTCCAACCGCCTCCTAGTTCTAGACATGCTCGGGATACTCACTAAATGCTGGGTCGTCACCTACATCACAGAACTCAACTATTAGCCTAATGCTAAGTAAGTAATGCATGTAAAAACTCACACTAAAATCAAACATCTCCTAACGCATACAATTTCTACAGTTTCGTCTCTACAGTCATTTTCGTCTATTTCTTACATTTTCTTTATCTTCTTACTACTGGGTTCTTCTTTACGCGCTATACCAAGGTGACCCGGTAGTCCACCTCACTGGACAATGTCAACCTCAATCGAGTAAAGTGACACAAATCACGGTACACTTCACTGTACCAGTCCACCTAACTGGACTAGGCCACCACGTAAAGCGGAGGAATAATAATACCCCTTGCGATCCACCTCACTGAACCGGTCCACCTCACTGAACAAGGTAAGTCAACCCCACCTTCATTATCTATTTACGTATCTTCTCATTTTCGTTCTTCACTACTCACATCCTACTCTTTTTGTCACAAAAATACATGAAAATTCATTTTCGTTTCGTTCTCGTAATTTAAAACCATGATGCACATTCAATAAAGTATAACGTAACATAAACATGCAATGCATCCTACTGAACTGTGATGTAGGCCCGAAGGTAAAACTCCTACTACATTACTTACCTGGCGTCCTTAGCACTCGTAATCCCAAATCTCGTACACTAACTGGAAAACCTATAAAATAATACATCCGTCAATTCTAACTCATTAAATTCATAACTCCCTATCTTGAAAGTTCTAACTCATACCAAAACCGAAACTCTACACTAAACTCGAAATCCCGCACAATTTCTGTCCAACTTCAGAAATTCACAACTTCTCCAATATTCGTCCAAATTGGACGATACAAAGTACTACGGGTTCCTGAGTACGTCTAGTTTCTTATGGTCTCATCCATTTCTCATTTGGATGTCCACAACTTGACCAAATGTGGCCAAATGGACACAGTTCCAAAAATTCACATACTAAGCCAATCAACCACCTAATCTTTCCCACCAATTCTCGTAATCCATTCTTATTTCTATCCTAAACACTAATATACGGATGAAATTCAACTCTACACTCAATTTCTCACATTTTCCTACTAGATTTTCACCAATTCACCCTATACTCTTGCCAAACCCGTTTTTTGTCACTAATAACACTAACACATCAACTAGCTACACAAAATTAATTACAACTTACCGTGATTCGGAAGAATTGAGGAGGAATCAATCACCGATTGCTCGCGGGAGAGGAGAAACAAAAGAGAGAAGGGGAGGGGGAGTTTGCTGGGGAAGAAGTTTTTATTTTTATTTTAATATATTTTTTCTAATTACCAAACTGTCCTCCACCTTTAGCAGTTTCATAATTCTGTGATTCCATTTCTATTCCGGTTGAATTCTTAAATTTCTCTCTCCACCATTAGCCTCAAAATAATCTTTTACTACAGGGCAGAAATTTTTCGTTATCAATTCGTACCAAAACTTCACTGATATAACTACAAAAATCTGTAATTACTTCAAACAAAATTTTCGAGTGCTACAGATTCGATGACGATCAGACAGCTGACTGAGTTGGTAAACAGACAGTCTCAGCAATTAGGGATTTTGTTGAATCGAGAAGTTCAAGAAAGTGCAGGTTATAGCTCTAGCCATGACTAGCCGGGTGACAGATTTCTGAGGTTACGAGCACCGACGTTTGAGGGGGCAGTCATCGAATCCGACAACTACAGAGGAGTGGGTCCATACCATGGAAAGTATGTTTAAGTATGCGAAAGTGGAAGAAAAGGATAAGGTCTCGCTAGCCACATTTCATCTAGCGAAAGACGCCAGATTTTGATGGGAGTCTATGAAGACCTCCACTGAGGTACAACACATGACATGGGAGAAGTTTAAGGAGGTATTTTATAACAAGTATTTCAACAGTACGATGCAGGCGGCTAAAAGAATGGAGTTCTTACAATTGAAGCAGACTGGGTCGGTAACCGAGTACAACCGGCAATTTGAGTCCTTATCTCGATTTGCCAGCAGTTTGGTGATCTGGAATAAGAACAAAGTGTTTCAGTATGTACAGGAATTAAAGCCAGAAATATATAAAGGAGTAAAGATATCTAGAACTCAAGAAGTGCCGTTTTCGAAAGTGGTGGCAAAGGCACTAGAGGTGTATGAAGCTGAAATGAAATGTGTTAAGTACCTCCCAGCAACAATAACAGAGGGGCACTAATAGGTTCAGCGAGAGTTTGAGCAGACATGGTAGTAGCAAAAAGTCTCAAGGGTCGGTGTCATACCCCCATTGCCCTAAGTGTTTGAAGTATCACCCAGGCAAATGCAGACTGAACTCGAGAAAGTGTTACAATTGCAATGAACCTGGACACTAAGCTAAAGATTGCCCGAAGCCTATAGTGACTCAGTGTTTCAACTGCAACGAAGTGGGCCATGTCGGTAGAGATTGCCCAGATCTGAAGAAGGGTCTGATATGCACGATAACGAGGATATTCCCCATGATCGAGTCAGGCGACGATGACCAGCCAGTCGTGGTGTCAAGTACTATATTGATAAATTCTGTACGTACTTATATATTGATTGATTACGATGCGACGCACTCGTTTATTTCAACTACGTTTGCGGTCAAGTTAGATGTATAGCCCATAGCAACGGACTCTAGTTATGAAGTGATGTTGCCTTTTGGTGGTGTTAGTGGAAGTAAGAATTTGTTAGCCGATATCATTATTATGGGCATAATCGGATACGATGCGATATTGAGAATTGATTCGCTATTCAAGCACTACGCTACAATTGACTGCAGGACGGGAATAGAGAATTTTCAACCCACAGATGGTGAAAAGCACACTTTCATGCCGCGAGGAATGCCAGAAAGATATCCATCATGGTGCCTATCAGTGCTCGTCAAGTTTTAATTGCTGAGTTTTTTTGTTTTCTCGCTAATGTTGTTAATGTGCAAGTTTCCAGGGAGTCAAAGCCTCAGGATATTTTAGTTCTTCTAGACTTCTCAGAAGTTTTCCCAGATCATCTACCTGGTCTGCCTCCGGACTGGAAAATAGAATTTTCTATTGATGTATATTCAAGAGCCGAGCCAATGTCCAAGAATCCTTACAGATTAGCACCGACAGAACAAAAAGAATTGAAAAAGCAATTGGAAAAGTTGGTAGAAAAAGAATTTATGAGCCCCAACTTTTTGTTGTGGGCTGCGCCGGTCCTATTTGTCAAAAAGAAGTATGGATCTTTACGGATGTGCATCGACCACAAGAAGTTGAACAAGTTGACTGTTAAAAACAAGTATCCTTTGCCAAAGATAGGCAACTTGTTCGATCAATTGCAGGGAGCACGAGCCTTTTCTAAAATCAACCTGAAATCAGGCTACTACCAGTTAAATGTTAGATCAGAAAATATTCCAAAGACAAGTTTTCGGATGCAGTAAGGGCATTATGAGTTCTTTGGTGATGTCTTTCGGATTGACGAATACTCCACCTGCCTTTATGGACCTGATTAACAGAGTATTCCATTATTATCTCAATAAATTCGTCATAGTGTTTATCAATAATATCTTGGTCTATTCTCGTAGTGGGGAGGAACACAAGAAGCATTTGAAAGTAGTGTTGTAAACCCTGAAACGACACCAACTCTACGCAAAGTTTTCAAAGTGTGAGTTCTGTCTGTACAACATCCATTTTCTAGGTCATGTCATCTCGAGTGATGGCATATCTGTCGATCTAGTGAAGATTCAAGCAGTTAAAGTGTAACGCCCCGAAAACCTACCCGTTTTCGGTACGTTTACTACTTCGATACCACATCTTTGACGCCCCCGAGTAGTCTTTGGACTCGGGTCGCAACCCGTATGCTCGCTTCTCACCCAGACAAAATTCGTATAAAATTTAAACTTTTCGGTTCTTTGATTCAAAACAACGCGCTCAAAAATATTTAAAAGAGTCGCAGCGGAAAACCCGTTTAAAATTGGTTTAAATAAACTTCACCTTTTTAACATAGAAATACAAAGACCGGTCGACACTTGCAATCGCCGGTCGACACTTGAGTCGTCTCGGGTTTCCATCACTCGACACTGTAGAACGCTGGTTGACACTGCGTTCCCCTCGGGTCTTCATGCCGGTCGACACTAGAAGTCACTGATCAACACTTCTACGTTCAGCTCGGTGAGTGGTTGACACATGCTTACGCAAGTTGACACTTTGACCCTCTCTGCCCACGCAGGTCGACCCCCGTGGTCGACACTCTCGCTAATTTTCCACTAATCAGTCGACACCCACGGTCGCCGATCGACACTTAGTAGGAGTCTGCCCGCGTTAGTCGAACCCCGCGGTCAACACTCACTCGCTCATTTACACTGACCGGTCGACACCTATGTACTTTGGTTGACACCTCACACCAGTAATCTAAAAATAACAGCTATTCCAAAAGAAAACAGACTCGAAAAACTTCCTCGAATTAAAACTACCGATTAGAACCTGATTCATACATTTAAACTCTTTCAAATAGTTCAAAAATGCATCTATACATCAGTCCCCATTACAGACACCCAAACCCATCTATGCATCAAAACCTATACACTTGTAATAACCTGAAAAATTTTGGATTTTTAAATTTAATTTCTGAAATTTTTAATTTAATCTCGGCTTGAGTTTTGGAAAATATTTTAACAGGTAAATTAAGTCAAAGAGCTCATAATCTAATTCTAGTGATGGTTTTTAGAATTTTAAAGTCGGGAGGGCGAGAATTTAACGAAGTTACGGACGATAAAAACACGAGAGGGCATTTTGGTAATTTAATCAATTAAAAAAAAAGAAAAAATTAATTAATTAATTATATGTTAAGTGGAATGGCTTCACGAAGAAGCCATTCCACTTCGGTGTTCTGCGAGTCGAACGCCCGAGAGAGACGCGAGCGAGAGAGTAATCGGGGAGGGGGCGAACTGCCGGCGATCTACCACCGGGGGAGAGACGTGACACGCTAGATGGTTCTGGCGAGGCAGAAACTCAACAGGAGTGGGTTCTTCCCGAGCTAAAAACATAGGTGAGTTCTCTCCTGTTTCAGTTTCTGTTGACCGAACTTGGAAGCTCAGTCCTTGAAATAACGACGGTTAGAGCTCGTTTTTTTGTGGGGTGTTTTAGAACCTAGTGAGTGTATGTGTATGGCTCGGCCTTCCCGCAACAGAACCGAATGATAAACAGGGAGTTTTCTCTTTCGGCCTTGTCCTGCTTTGATGGCCGAGCGTGGAGTTGCTTTTGCTTCTACGTTTCAAAGATTTTGTACTAAAACTTAGGAGTAATAAAGGTGAATTTCAGGGTTCATTGAGCTGGTTGAAAAATACACGGTTTTGGGAAAAGAACCGTGAGAATTTTTGTGCTGCCACGCTGTTTTCTAATTAGGAACCACCAAATTGTTAATGTATGCATTGGTAAACCGAAATGTGGATGTTCGGTGAAGAAATTGGCAAAATTGGACTGAAGTTGAGATTTTGGATATTTTTCGTATTAGAACAATTCTGTTTTTGGGAATTTTGATGGGGCTACGGTTAATTGTTTTCAATTCTATTTTAGTGGGTTAAAATAGGTGGTTAGAGGAGCGTTTTGTCGCTGGAATCGTTCGATTCCGATATCCGATGCAAAAGTTATGCGCGTCGGAAGTTTATGTCAGATTTTGGTCCAAGTCAAATTAGTGAGCGTTTTTCGTAGAATTTCGATGTGTGATAGTGGCATGGCTGTTTTTGGTGCGTAAAGTTAAATTGAGTGAGTTTTGATTAAAGAAAAACAAAAATGTGAAATTTAATAAAAATGTGAAGATTCGGTTTCGGGGTTTTTCCACCTAGCTGCGGCTTACCATTTTAAAATCCGTCTTACTATTATAAACTAAGTTCCTAAGGGGACTTTTAGCCACTTGAATCACTCGATTCCGTTGAAGGACACAAAAATTATGCGCGTCCGAACTTTACGCTGGTTTTCGGCCGAAACAAACCAATGACCGGTTTTAGTAGGAATTTCATGAGTGTAGTTAAGAAATGTTATTTTTAACTATTTGGTGAATTTTGAAATAAATACTGATGGGGGATTGGTTGTATTTTAGGTTGAGGCTTTTTCTTGGCGAAACTATGCGTCGAGCGAGCTTAGGACGCCAGGTAAGTAGTGCATGCATGCGTTTTGCCCAAGTGGGCCTACACTGTAGAACTTTAGGGTTTATGTGATTGATTCTGGTGTGCGTGCGTATTGTTTAACATGCATCATTTTTTAAAAATGGGAACGAAAATGGTTTTGAGCATATTTTGAGTAGGTGATGCGACGCGTGGCGGTGGTACCGTGGATCCTACTAGTGTGCGGGCCGGTGCTTCACCAGTCGTGGATTTCGCTCGAGGAGTGGGCCGGCTGGGCCGTCACGCGGCGTGAATGTGTTGACGATGAGGCTGATGGGCAGTGGTACCGCGGATCCTACTAGCGTGTGGGCTGGTGCAACACCAGTCGCGGATTCTGCTAGAGGAGTGGGCCGGCTGGGCTATCGCAAAACATGTGTGTGAAAACTGTGGCCCTATGCTGTGGAGGCTGGGACGGGGGCGACGTGTCAGGGTGTAGTGTGGCGCGAGGTACACCCTCACCCTGATGTGGTTGCTGTGTGGTGATGCGTGTGTGTAGCTTGTGGGCCTCGTTGCTGGGGAGTCTGGGACGGTGGCGACGTGTCAGGGTGTAGGGTGGTGCTAGGTTCCTACTTACCCTAGTACGGCTACACTACGCATCACAAATGTGACAACATGAGTATGAGTGTCAAGACTGCATGTGATAGGATTGCATTGACGGCTTTTACTTTCATATTGTACTACTTACTTAGCGTTACGGTTATGTTGTGTGTTCTATGGTGTAGGTGCTGACGACATTGCTGGTGAGCCTCGAGAGCCTAGTCCTGAGGCCTAAGACAGTTAGCGGCGTGCGACCGAGGCACCGGACAGTGGATTTTGTTAAGGCGACCCGACCCGTGGGATGGTAGGTGGTGACTGGGTTCACTTGCGGGTATTTTTCTTTTGCTGTGTTGATGAACAGTCGATGAGATGAGTTGTATATGCGTCAGTGTATAGGTATTCAGAGAGTGCGTGTGATTTTGACAACGTACGCATATATTTTACATGTAGGAGCTTGAAATTTGCTTTGTATTGTGGATTTTTTTCACTTGTAGTTGATGGATTTGTTGTTTTTAAATTTTTATTTGGTTATGGAGTTATCTCTGGGTGGTTGATGGATAGAAATTTATAGCTTTCTGGTGAACTGTGTGCAGGGTTTCATTTTTGGGATAGCTAGTTTTTAAGCGTTACTCTGCCAAAATTTCGGGATAGGGATTGGGAGTCGAAAGGATATGGAATAGGTTGGGATGTGTACAGTGAGTACTTGAGAAGTGTGGGTGAGCGTGAGGGTGTGGAGTGATTGCAGGTGAGTGGGGACCGCGACCCTGCGGGTGCTCACGGGTCGTGCGGCGCCGGGTGAGGGCGTGTGTTCGGACGTACGGTACGGAGGCAGGGTGCATGGGGCACGCGGCGCTATGAACGTGCGCGTGACATAGTGATGTTGAGTTGGCGCACGAGGCACCACGAGGGTGCGCACAGGGCGTCGAAGTGGGGACGTGAGTGCGCGGCACCGAAATTGTGTAGTTCGAGGGGTGTGTTGGATTCTTTCTTAGGATTTCGAGTCTCGTCGGTTTATTTTAAAACTATTTTAAATTATTTTTTTTCCGCTACGTATTTTTATATTGAGGATTTCGTGTTCCCTCTTCGGGGCGCGAGTTGTTTTCGAATCGACTCGAAAATTTTTCATACTCACAAATGTTCTTTTAAAGATGATTTGAAAACGAAAGTACTATTAAACTGAGTGAGTTGTGTCAAGTGTTAGTGTGTCATAATGTATATGTAGACGTACTGTAGCGTACCGGGAACGTGGGATTTTCTCGGGGTGTTACAGTTATGGTATTAGAGTCATGAGGTCGATGTTGTTCAGAGGATTACCTAACACCGCTAGTCGCTGCACGGGAGCACTCCACCAACTGTAAGTGCTTAGATTTGAATTTATTGTAGTACTAATGTGAGCGTTGTATATGTTAAAGGTAGAAAATTTCAGGAGAGGCTTTCAGGAGAGGCGAGATGTAGAGGTAGAGGGCGACCATGACGAGAGGCACCTCCTAGAGCTGTGGGCGACATGGATGATACCATCTGGCTACTTACCGAGTTAGTCCACCGTCAGTCTCAGTAGTTGGAGAGATTATGAGCAGGGACAACCAGGGTCAGTCTAGCGCCCAGGGTTTGTTTGACAGAGGGAGTGACAGGCTGCATAGATTTAGACCCCTGACTTTTGACGGGTCATCTCCGGATCCTCTCAGTGCTGAAGAGTGGATACGCAGCATGGAGAGGATGATGAGTTTTGTAAAGGTGGAGGAGCAGGACAAAGTTTCTAGTGCGACATTTTATCTTGCAAAGGATGCGAGCAATTGGTGGGATACTATAGTGGCCACGAGAGATATGGAGGCCATGACCTGGGAGAACTTCAGGTCGGTGTTTTTCGGCAAGTATTTCAGTCATTTTGTCAGGACACAAAAGATGGTGGAGTTTGCGCAGTTGAGGCAGACCGGCACTGTGGCCGAGTACGTACGACAGTTTGAGGCCTTGTCGCGGTTTGCAAGGCATTTGGTGAGCCTTGATGAGAATAAGGTACATCAGTTTGTGCAGGGCCTGAAGCCGGATATCTATATGGGCATGCAGATTGCGGGGACCCGAGGCATGTCATACGAGGAGGTGGTAGCGAAGGCCCTGGACATTGAGGAGGCTCGGGCGAAGCTTCCTAGTTATCGGGAGGTACCCTAGGAGCAGCCTCGAAGATTATTCAGAGAGTTGCTGCCACAGTTGAGCGGGAAAGCGTCCATGCAGAAGAGCCTGAAGAGGCCTAATGACAATTCCAGTAGCCAGGGGAGCACTAAGAGGCCGCAGGGGTCGGGACAGTTTCCGGTGTGCCCGAAGTGTCAAAGAAGCCACCCGGGCGAGTGCAGAGTGGGCCCGATGTGGTGTTATAACTGTGGTGAGGTGGGCCACATGGCTAGGGAGTGTCAGAACCGTTGCTTCAACTGCAATGAGGTGGGACACTTTGCCAACAGAAGCCCAGCTGCGAGCAAGACGTCAGCTAGAGTTGCACCGAGGGTCTTTGCCCTTTTTGAACCAGATGATGCTGCCCAGCCATCAGTGATTGCAGGTAACATTTTTGTTTCTGGTGTGGCAGCTCATACTTTGATTGATACGGGCGTTACGCACTCGTTTGTGTCGACGAGTTTTGTAGTTAAGGCAAACTTGGAGTTCAGTCCCGCTGAGCGACATTATGATGTGACTTTGCCATCAGGGAAACATTTGTATTCAGAACAGGTGGTCTGGGACAATGTGGTGACAGTGGGGAAGAAACAGTTATATGCCGAGCTAGTCATACTTCATATGAGCGGTTATGAGGTGATCTTGGGAATGGACTGACTGTTTAGACATCAGCGAAGATTGACTGCAGGACCAAAGAGGTTCATTTTCAGCCCCCGGGCGAGGAGAGCTACACAATTAAATCAGGTAAAGGTCTTGCCAAGATTTCTGCTATCTTTTCTCGTCAGACTCCACGGTTGTTGGGCAAGAGTTGCCATGGGTTTTTGGCAAGTGTCAGGGATGCGCAGTCACAGTGTAACACTCGGATACAGGATATTCTTGTTGTGCAGGAGTTTCCGGAGGTGTTTCGCGATGATTTGCCAGGGTTGCCCCCTGACAGGGAGATCGAATTCGAGATAGATGTTTTTCCAGGTGCCGATCCGGTGTGCAAGAACCCATACAGGTTAACACCTACCGAACTTAAGGAGCTGAAGGCTCAGTTGGAGGAACTAACGGATAAAGGCTTTATACGCCCTAGTTTTTCACCTTGGGGTGCGCCAGTTCTATTCGTCAAGAATAAGGACGGATCCTATGTGTATTGACTATCGGGAGCTGAATAAGTTGACGGTGAAGAACAGGTATCCATTGCCGAGGATTGACGATTTGTTTGATCAGCTACAGGGTGCCCGAGTGTTTTCTAAGATCGACTTGAGGTCCGGCTATCATCAGTTGAAGGTGAAGGAAAAGGATGTACCGAAGACAGCCTTGAGGACGAGGTACAGGCATTTTGAGTTCCTGGTTATGTCTTTCGGGTTGACCAATGCTCCTATAGCCTTTATGGATCTGATGCACCGGGTGTTCAGGGAGTACCTGGACAAGTTTGTGATTGTGTTTATCGACGACATTCTGATTTATTCGTGGAGTGAGGAGGAGCACAGGGAGCACTTGAGGACCGTATTGACTATTCTGAGCCAGCATCAGCTGTATGCTAAGTTCTCGAAGTGCGAGTTTTGGCTGGACAGGATTCACTTCTTGGGGCATGTTATCTACTCTGAGAGTATTTCAGTTGATCCGGTGAAGGTTCAGGCTGTAAAGGAGTGGCTGCGGCCAAACAGTGCTAGCAAGATACGCAGTTTTCTGGGGTTAGCTGGATATTATCGGAGATTTATTGAGGGGTTCTCTAAGATCTTGGCTCCCTTGACCCGGTTGACCAGAAAGAATGTGAGGTAAGAATGGACCAATAGGTGTGAGGACAGCTTCCAGACATTGAAGCAGAGGTTGACTACGGCTCCGATACTAACACTGCCCGTGGAAGAAGAGAAGTTCTGCATTTATTGTGATGCCTCCAGGATTGGTTTGGGGTGTGTTTTGATGCAGGATGGGAGTCATTGCCTATGCTTCTAGGCAGTTGAAGGCTTACGAACAGAATTATCCCACTCACAATTTGGAACTGGCGGCGGTTGTATTTGCACTCAAGATTTGGAGGCATTATCTTTATGGGCAGCAGTGCGAGATTTACTAAGACCATCAACCTTGAGGTACATTTTTACGCAGAAAGAGCTGAATTTGAGACAGAGGAGATGGCACGAGCTGGTCAAGGACTACGATGTGCAGATCAGGTACCACCCGGGAAAGGCAAACGTGGTGGCAAATGCCTTGAGTCGGGTGACAATTTTGACTTCTGCCATGACTTTGATAGTGCCTGTTGAGTTGATGAAAAAGATGTAGGGTTTTAGCTTGGAGGTGGTTTCTGATCTGGCCGCTACTCTTTCGACCTTGTCGTTGAGGCCGACTATTTTGGACAGGATCTGACAGGCCCAGAAGACTAACTCGAAGTGTAGCGAGCTGAAGGTGAGTATGGAGGTCAGGCCTGATTCTGAGTTCAGCTATTCAGAGGATGAGATTCTGAAATTTCGAGATAGGTGGTACGTCCCGAAAGATGAGGACCTGAGGAGGGATATATTATCAGAGGCCCATTCATCTACTTTCTCTGTGCATCCTGGAAGCACTAAGATGTACAGAGACTTGAAGTAGCACTATTGGTGGCCTAACATGAAGCGAGCAATGGCTAAGTATGTTGAGACTTGCGTAGTCTGTCAGCAGGTGAAGGCAGAACATCAACGACCGTCCGGGATGCTCCAACCATTGCCAATACCAGAGTGGAAGTGGGAGCGGATCACTATAGATTTTGTGGTGGGACTGCCAAGGACTTCCAAGGGCCATGATGCTATCTGAGTGATTGTAGACAGGTTGACGAAGTCATCTCACTTTTTGCCTGTGAGGATGACTTATACCATGGATCAGTTTGCCCAATTGTATATTCAGGAGATAGTCAGACTTCATGGGATTCTGATGTCGATTGTTTCAGACCGAGACCCCAGGTTCACGTCCAAGTTTTGGAAGAGTATGTATAAGGCTATGGGCACCAGGTTAGATTTCCGTACGGTCTTTCATCCTCAGACCGACGGGCAGTAAGAGCAGACTATACAAATTCTGGAGGATATGCTCAGGGCCTGTGTGTTGGAGTTTCAGGTGGCTTGGAGCAAGTTCCTACCGTTAGTGGAATTCTCGTATAATAACAGCTACCAGTCCACCATTGGTATGACACTATACGAGGCCCTCTATAGAAGAAAGTGCAGGTCACCATTGTATTGGGATGAGGTTGGGGAGGCCCGATTGATATGTCCTGAGATTTTACAGTAGACTGTCGACAAATTTTTTATGATACGGAAGATGATTGAAGCAGCTCAGAGTCGACAGAAGAGTTATGCCGATCAGAGGCGTCGGGAGTTAGAGTTTAATGAGGGCGACGAGGTATTTCTGAAGATCTCGCCGTTCAAGGGAGTGATGAGGTTCGGAAAGCAGGGGAAGCTCAACCCTCGATTTGTGAGACCATTCCCAATTGTCAAACGGATTGGAAGAACTGCGTACCAGCTTCAGTTGCCTTCGTCAATGGATGCCATCCATGATGTTTCCCATGTCTCGATGCTGAGGAAGTGTATGCGCGATCCCTCTATGGCAGTGCCACAACAAGATATAGAGATCCAGCCAGTGAGGATCTTAGGATCAGCTGTGAAGATGCTACGCAACAAAGAGATCCCGTTGGTCAAGGTGTTGTGGCGCAATCATGGTGTGAAAGAGACTACTTGGGAGCGGCGTGAAGACATGGAGCGTCAGTATCCCAACTTGTTTGGTATGTAAATTTTGGTTACAAAATTCTTATAAGGTGGGGGGGGATGTAATAACCCAGAAAATTTTGGATTTTTAAATTTAATTTTCAAAATTTTTAATTTAATCTAGGCTGTAGTTTCAGAAAATATTTTAACGGGTAAATTAAGTCATAGAGCTCAGAATCTAATTTTAGTGATGGTTTTTGGAATTTTAAAGTCGGGAGGACGAAAATTTAACGAAGTTACGAATGATAAAAACACGTGAGGGCATTTTGGTAATTTAATCAATTAAAACAATAAATAAATAAATAAATTATATGTTAAGTGGAATGGCTTCACGAAAAAGCCATTCCACTTCGGTGTTCTGCGAGTCGAACGCCCAAGAGAGACGCGAGCGAGAGAGTAATCGGAGGGGGCGAACTGCCGGCGATCGACCACTGGGGGAGAGACGTGACGCCCTACATGGTTCCAGTGAGGCAGAAACTCGGCGGGAGTGAGTTCTTCCCGAGTGAAAAACACAGGTGAGTTCTCCCCTGTTTCAGTTTCTGTCGACCGAACTTGGAAGCTCAGTCCTTCTTGAAATTCCGACAGTTAGAGCACGTTTTTGTGGGGTGTTTTAGAATCTAGTGAGTATGTGTGTGGCTCGGCCTTCCCGTGACAGAACCGAATGAGAAACAGGGAGTTTTCTCTTTCGGTCTTGTCCTGCTTTGATGGCCAAGCATGGAGTTGCTGTTACTTCTACGTTTCAAGGATTTTTTGCTAAAATTTAGGAGGAATAGAGGTGAATTTCAGGGTTCATTGAGCCGGTTAAAAAATGCAGGATTTTGGGAAGAGAACCATGAGAATTTTTGTGCTGCCATTCTGTTTTCTAATTAGGAACCACCAAATTGTTAATGTATGCATTTGGTAAACTGAAATGTGCATGTTCGGTGAAGAAATTGGCGAAATTGGACCGAAATTGAGATTTTGAAAATTTTTCGTATAAGAACAGTTCTGTTTTTGGCAATTTTGATGGGGCTACGATTAATCGTTTTAAATTCTGTTTTAGTGGGTTAAAATAGGTGGTTAGAAGAACGTTTTGCCGCTGTAATCGTTCGATTCCGATATCCGACGCAAAAGTTATGCGCGTCGGAAGTTTATATCAGATTTTGGTCCAAGTCAAATTAGTGAGCGTTTTTCGTAGAATTTCGATGTGTAATAGTGGCATGGTTGTTTTTGGTGCGTAAAGTTAAATTGAGTGAGTTTTGGTAAAAAAAACAAAAATGTGAAATTTAATAAAAAGGGGCAGATTCGGTTTTGTGGTTTTTCCACCTAGCTGCGGCTTATCGTTTTAAAATCCGTTTTACTGTATTAAACTAGGTTCCTAAGGGGACGTTTAACCATTTGAATCACTCGATTCTATTAAAGGACGCAAAAGTTATGCGCATCTAAACTTTAGCCTGGTTTTCGGCCGAACCAAATCAATGACCCGTTTTAGTTGGAATTTCATGTGTAGTTAAGGAAATTTATTTTTAGCTATTTCGTGAATTTCGAAATAAATACTGATGAGTGATTGGTTGTGTTTTAGGTTGAGGCTTTTTTTGGCGAAGCTGTGCGTCGAGCGAGCTTAGGACGCCAAATAAGTAGTGCATGCATGCGTTTTGCCCAAATGGACCTACACTATAGAACTTGAGGGTTTATGTGATTGATTGTGGTGTGCGTGCGTATTGTTTGACATGAATCATTTTTTAAAAACGAGAACGAAAATGATTTTGAGCATATTTTGAGTAGGTGATGAGATGCGTGGCGGTGGTACTGCGGATCCTGCTAGTGTGAGGGCCGGTGCTTTACCAGTCGTGGATTTTGCTCAAGGAGTGGGCTGGCTAGGCCGTCACGCGGCGTGAATGTGTTGACGGTGAGGCTGATGGGCAGTGGTACCGCGGATCCTACTAGCATGTGGGCCGGTGCAACACTAGTCGTGGATTCCGCTCAAGCAGTGGGCCGGCAGGGCTGTCGCGAAACGTGTGTGTGTGGCAACTATGGCCCCATGCTGGGGAGGCTGGGACGGGGGCGACGTGTCAGGGTGTAGTGTGGCGCGAGGTACACCCTCACCCTGATGTGGTTGTTGTGTGATGATGCATGTGTGTAGTTTGTGGGCCTCGTTAGGGAGTCCGGGACGGTGGTTACGTGTCAGGGTGTAGGGTGGCGCTAGATTCCTCCTTACCCTGGTGCGGCTACACTACGTGTCACAGATATGACAACATGAGTGCGAGTGTAGAGACTGCATGTGATAGGATTGCATTGATGGCTTTTACTTTCATATTGTACTACTTATTGAGCGTTAGGCTAATGTTGTGTGCTCTGGTGTAGGTGCTGACGACATTGCTGATGAGTCTCGACAGCCTAGTCCTGAGGCCTAGAACGGTTGGCGGTGTGCGACCGAGGCACCAGACGACGGATTTTGTTAGGGCGACCCGACCCGTAGGGATGGTAGGTGGTGGCTGGGTTCATTTGCGGGTATTTTTCTTTTCCTGTGTTAATGTACAGTCGATGAGATGAGTTGTATATGCGTCAGTGTATAAATATTTAGGGAGTGCGTGTGATTTTGACGACGTACGCATATATTTTACATGTAGGAGCTTGAAATTTGCTTTCTATTGTGGATTTTCTTCACTTATAGTTGATGGATTTGTTGTTTTTAAATTTTTATTTGGTTATAGAGTTATCTCTGGGTGGTTGATGGATAGATATTTATAGCTTTCTGGTGAACTGTGTGCAGGGTTTCATTTTTGGGATAGCCAGTTTTTAGGCATTACTCTGCCAAAATTTCGAGAGAGGGATTGGGATTCGAAAGGATATGAAATAGGTTGGGATGTGTACAGTGAGTACTTGAGAAGTGTGGGTGAGCGTGAAGGTGCGGCGTGATCGCAGGTGCGCGAGGCACGCGACCCTGCGGGTGCTCACGGGTCGTGCGGCACCGGGTGAAGGCGTGCATGCGGACGTACGGTACGGAGGCAGAGTGCGTGGGGCACGAGGCGCTGTAAACGTGCGCGTGACATGGTGATGTTGCGTTGGCGCGCGCGGCACCACGAGGGTGCGCACAGGGCGCCGAAGTGGGGACGTGAGTACGCGGCATCAAAATTGTGTAGTTCGAGGGGTGTGTTGGATTCTTTCCTAGGATTTCGAGTCTCGTCGGTTTATTTTAAAACTATTTTAAATTATTTTCTTTTTCGCTGCGTATTTTTATATTGAGAATTTCGTATTCCCTCTTCGTGACGCGAGTTGTTTTCGAATCAACTCGAAAATTTTTCATACTCACAAATGTTCTTTTGAAGATGATTTGAAAACGAAAGTACTATTAAACTGAGTGAGTTGTGTCAAGTGTTAGTGTGTCATAAAGTATATGTAGACGTACTGTAGCGCACCGGGAACGTGGGGTTTTCTCGGGGTGTTACACTTGTCATAGACTCCACAAAACTCACCACAAAGGACCCCGTCTTGCCTTGCCCCACGGGTCGGATCGCCTTGATGGACTCCACCTGCCGGCAGACGGTAGCACGCCGCCAACCGCTTACTCGTCCTGTCTAGGATCCGGCAACTCACCTTCAGGGATCTCTACACCTACACCACGGAACACACAACATAACTCTAACGCTCAGTAACCAGTGCAATATGAAATGTATAACAACAATGCAATACTATCACATGCAATTTCTACGTTCTCGCTCATGTTGTCACAACCCGTGCCACGTGGTACGGCCGTGCCATGGTGAGACTGGACTCTCTTGCCACATCATACCCTAGCACATCATCATCGTCTCAGTTTCTCCAACGACGGGGCCCTCAATCCGTACCCACGCGTCACTCTACGCACCGCAACCATTCCAGGTGAGGCTGGACACACTTGCCACACCGCCCCCTAGCACGTCGCCGTCGTTCTGGTTCCTCCAGCAACGAGGCCGTAGATGCACACCAACACACGCACACCACGGCAGCCATCCTAGGGTTAGGCTGGACGCACTCGGTACACCACACCCTAGCATGTCGCCACCGTCCTGGTTTCTCCAGCAACAGGGCCTAGCTACCCACACACACATCGTCCTCACCACACCTCGACTTCACACTCGCACATAAATCCATGCACAAATTCATTTTCGTTTCAGTTTCAAAAACATGATGCATGTCAAACAATACGCACACACACCACAATCAACCCACACAACCTAACATTTCTTTGTGTAGGCCCACATGGGCAAAACGCATGCATACACTACTTACCTGGTGTATTGTGGTGCTCGGTCTCACCCAAAACCTGCTCAACCTACAATAAAACCATTTCCTTGTCAAAACTCATCCCACTTCTCTACTTAAGCACTGAAATTCACCACACTAACTCAACACTTCGCGCACTCACCATAATCGCTCACTAACCTATTCGGCTCCGAAATCCACCTAAATTCCGACGTGCATAACTTTTGTGTCGATTATTAGAATCACACAATTTCAACGGCTAAACGCTCCAATTGTAACCTAGTTTAACCTACTATAACAGAATCTAAAACTGTTAACTGCAGCTAAGGTGGAAACCCGAAAACAAAGTAGGCTCTAGGGTCAAAATCTCCCTTCCCTGGCCACTCCACAAAACTCAGTACACCTCTCGCCACTCTATCCCATTTATCGTCAACACTTCTACAACAATCAATAACAACTCCAACAAACCCTCCGACCCTAAAGCCCTAACCCCCATCCAACAAATCTCCTCCCCAAATCTGACACTAACGCAACATTGAACCGTGAACTTCTCAAGCTTACCTTGAACCGTTGAAATGCAGAAGAAAACCATGATTAAAACGCCGGCAAAATCGTCGCGGGAAGGATAAGGTTGAAGGGGAGAGTGTCGCACGGTGAGGGGGAGGGAAATAAATAAAGAAAGGGGGGTATAATAATAATTACTATTTCACATTAACTCTTAACCGTTTAACAAATCTGTTATACAGTCCGAATCCGGTTGAATTCTTAAATTTTTCTCTTCTGCATTAGTCTCAAAATAATCTTTTACCCATAAGTAGAAATTCTCCACTCACAATTCTGACCAAAACTCTGCCCATTACAATAACGTAAATCCAAAATTAACTTAAACGGAAAAAAAAAAAATCTGAGTGTTACAACTACTTAATCATGATTATTTTGAAATCATATTAAATCAATTATGTTTTGATTTGAAATTAATGTCATTTATATAAAAATGCATATGTGTTTGTAATTCGAACCATTTAAAAATTCAATGCTTAAACTCCATGCCAAATCCAAACCCATAAAAAAACATCAACCACCATTTGAAAACCATTCATTCTCAACAATCAAATAATCCAATGCAATTTAAAATAAATATTGCAAGATTCAAAACCATTTTCTTTTCTCAAAGCAACCAATATCATTTTTAAAATTCAATTTGAAATGTAAAAATGCAATTCATTCTAATTGACGTATATGAGCATCACACACCTACACGTTCTCTAGCTTTCACCGGTAGGACTGTAGGACTCACACATTGCTTCCCAACGAGGTTTAGAGACTTTCAAGCCATAGAGGACATACATTTAATAGCTATATTTATCGCACACAAAGAGCAGAATACAGCCAAATGAATTTTTATGTTACCATGACATTCCTACTCCCTTCTTCGTAATGCATGCTTTGAAACAGTTATAAAACAATATCATACATGTTAAAAACATATAACGCACCCATGAGATTGATATTTGAAATCAATGCATTTAATTCAATACAATGAGTTTGAAAACCAATTATGCTCAATTCAATGTAAATTACCGTTTTCAAAATTATTCCTTTTAGCATTTCAATAAAACCAAACTAAACAATTTTTCACAATTCATTATCCATTTTACATAAAAATAATATATAATGCTCTCTTAAACATTCAATCAAATCTATCATATCTAGATCCAAGACAGAAATAAAATCTATCTACACCTATCACGACAATAAAATCTAATTAAACTATTCTAATTGGTAGAGATATTTACCGTATGTCGGTTCCTCTACTTCGCACAAACCTTTCCACTGAACTTATCGATTTCTACGCCAAAACGTTCATATCACCAAGCTTGAACAACTTTCCCGAAAGTACGGATCGACGAATATCACTTTTTACCTTTCACTTTCCATCTTTTCCCCCGCAGGTTTTTCCTTCAGTTTCTTTCTCCCTCTCTCTTTTCTCTATGTAAACAGCAGACAATGCCACCTATCCCCTTTTGAATAGTAAATCATGGTTAATTACACATTAACCATGTTTATCATTTGAAAAAAAACCATTTTGTCCTTCCTATCTTGATTTATTACTAAATTACCTTGACTAATTAATCATTAACCATAATTACTTTTAATCTAACCCAAATTAAATTATAATTAATCTAATTTACTAAAAAAATTTAAAATTGGAAAAATCATAATTTTTTTTTTGAATAGTGTCGATCGATTGGCACTGTAGCGCTGATCGATCGACATTGTAGCGCCGATCGATCGACAGTTGTTCTGTTATCAGAACCACTAATAATTAAGCTGATCAGTTGACTCACCCTCAGCCTTCTCCCAATTCACTGTAATTTTGTAACACCAACAATTTTTGAAATTTCGTATTGGTAATCGACAGACTTTTAGTCGAAAACGAGAGCGAAGAATTTCTACCATTAAGTAAAAGATTATTTTGATGCTAATGGTAAGGAGAAGATTATAAGATTAACACCGGAAACGAACCGAATAACATTTTAATTAAACAATTAAAAGTTGAATGTGATTTACTAATTAGGTTGTTATTATTATTATCATTATAAAAAAGGAAGGAGAAAATAGAAGAAGCATCGCGAGATTCCGCCCGCCCCCAACCACCCCCCCACCCCCTCAATCTGTGTTTCTTCCCTTCCCCACACGAGAAAGCCCTCCTTTTTGACGATTTCTCTTTCCAGTCGGCGACTCTCTCCATTCCTTCACAAATCTTCAAATCTACGATAAATTTTAGTTAGTTTTTAATAGATAGTTAGTTATTTAGCAGTTTTAAGTGTTAAAAGTAAAGTTACAGAGAGAATTAGATAGTTTTAGTGACCCTAGGAGGTAGATATGAGATTTAGAAGTTAAAGTCAATTTTTTTTGTTCGTATATTGGTGTTAAGCTGGAAGTCAGAGTAAATTATGGGCTTCGTGGAGACGATTGAGCGTTAGGATGAGGCTATTGGAAACTAAATGTCCTAAGGAAACCGTAGCATTTTGAATCGTCAAAATTGGATAAGAATCGAGATAGTTATCTATTTCCGAAGGTTGGTCAGAAATTGAGTTGGAATTCGGATTTAGATAGAATAGATATTAAATTGTGGTTTCCTTTAAAGTTTTACATGTGGGAAGGAAAGTAGAATTGATGATGTGTGATTTTATAGGTTTCCTAGTTTAGCGAGCTATCTACGAACGACTATTTGCTAATGATGCCAAATAAGTAGTGTATTAGGTGCTTTTGCCTTCGGGCCTACATCACAGTTTGGTAGGTTGCATGCACGTTTATTTTATGTTATGCTTTAATGATTATGCATCATGGTTTTAAAGTACTAGAACGAAATGAAAATGAATTTCCATGTTTTTACAAAATGAAACAGTAGGATGTGATGAATAAAATGAAAATGTACGTAAGAAGATAATGAAGGTGGGGTTGAGTGGTCTTGTCCCGTGAGGTGGACCGCGAGGTGTATCATTTCTTCTCTCGCTTTACGTGGTGGCCTTGTCCCGAGAGGTGGACCACGAGATGTCTCACTTTACTAGATCGAGGTTGGCCTTGTCCCGTGAGATGAACCACGAGGTGTGTCACCTTGATCTAACACGTAAAGAAGAATCCAGTAGTAAGAAGATAAAAAAGATGCAGGAAAGAGACAAAAACGAAATTAAAGACGAAACTGTAGAAACTGCATATGTTAGGATATGTATGTTTTCAATGTTATGTTTTTTTGTATGTGCATTATTTACTTAGCATTAAGCTAATAGATGAGTTCTGTGATGTAGGTGATGAAACGATAGCTGTTTAGTACTAATAGCGTGCCCAGAACTAGGTGGCAGTTGGAGTAGTGCGGTCGTGTACAGTCCGGCCGGTTGTTAGGGCGTTTTGACCATGGTGGGCGTAGGTACGGGTTTTGGGGTTAGTCGGAGTCATTTTGAAGTGTAAATGGATTTCAAACTTTTAGTAATTGTTTTGATATATAAAGTTGATTTGAATTGATTGGAAGGGATTTGTTTTGTTATTTTCAACGTTAACTCAAAACTCGATTTGTATTTGAAAGATTTAAGGTTTTTATGCAAATTTTCATGAAGGAAGTGTTGACTATAGACTGAGTGGTTGTCCAAGGATAGCAAGTGTCGACCTGTATACTAGAGGTGTTGATCGAACTTGACAAATGTCGACCGCGAGTATCGACCTGCGAAGGCAGAGCCAAACAAAGTGTCGACCTGCGCCTGTAGGTGTCGATCGGTAGCGTAGAGATGCTAGGAGTGTCGGTTGCAAGGTTCGACTGATGGAAACATAGAGGATGAAGGTGTCGACCGGTGAAGGTATGTGTTGACCGCTCTCTGTGATGAGCGTAGAAGTGTCGACCACGAGCTTTGACTGGTGTAGGTAGAGAGCGTCAAAGTGTCGACCAGTGAAGGCAGGTGTCGACCGCTCTGTGTGATGAACGTAGAAGTGTCGACCACGAGGTTCGACCGAAGCGGGCAAAGAGAATTAAAGTGTCGACCAGTGAAAGCAGTTGTCGACCGCTCTGTATGATAAGCGTAATAGTGTCGACCACGAGGTTCAACCAGTGCGGGTAAAGAGCATAAAAATGTCAACCGATGAAGGCAGGTGTCGACCGCAAGGATCAGGGTGTCGAACACTGCATGCAAGTGTCGACCGGTTCCTCTTTATAATGTTTTGAAAAGTGAAGTTTTATCTAAACTGATTCTAATTGAGTCTTCCGATGCGACGAGTTTAAACGTTTTCAAAAATGTCATTTTAATTTGGGGAATGAAATTATAAATTTTTACACGATTTTACTCGAGTGTATGTGTGTGGGTAGTAGTAGTGAGCGTATCGGATACCGGCGAGTTAGTTTGCGGGTCGTTATAGTGATAATATTATAGCATAATGAACCGGAAACAGTGTGAGTTTTTGGGGTGCTACAGTGATGGTATCAGAGTCAAATGGTCAAACTATTCAAATGATTACCTAACAGTGCCGATAACCGCACGACGTCCTTCAACAACAATAAGTGTTTAAGTTTAGATTTAGTTATTAGATACTTATGAGAGTAATTAACCCTTGTCCAGAAAATTAGTCAAGATGTCTAGACCACCAGGATGTCCGAGAGTACCGAGAGAGACAGCTGACTGAAGGAGCGAGGATAACTTGATGACAATCATACAGTTGACTGAGTTGGTGAATAGACAGTCTCAGTAATTAGGGATTTTGCTGAACCGAGAAGTTCAAAGAAGTGCAGGCTCTAACTCTAGCCATGACCAGTCGAGTGACAAATTTTGGAGGTCACAACCACCTACTGAGATCTGCTTAAGTATGATAGCTGCAGAACAGTGGGTCTGCTTAAGTATGATAGCTGCAGAACAGTGGGTCTGTACCATGGAAAGTATGCTTAAGTATGCGAAAGTGGAAGAAGAGAGTAAGGTTTCACTAGCAACATTTCATCTAGTGAAACACGCCAGATTTTAGTGGGAGTTTGTAGAGACCACCACTAAGGTACAACACATGACATGAGAGAAGTTTAAGGAGGTATTTTATGACAAGTATTTCAAAAATACGGTGCAGGCGGCTAAAAGAATGGAGTTCTTACATTTGAAGTGGACTGGGTAGGTAACCGAGTACAACCAACAATTTGAGTCCTTATCTCAATTTGTCAGCAGTTTGGTGAGCCAAAATGAGAACAAAGTGTTTCAGTATGTACAGGGATTAAAGCCAAAAATATATAAAGGAGTAAAGATAGCTGGAACTCAAGAAGTGTCGTATTCGAAAAAGGTGGCAAAGGCACTAGCGGTGGAGGAAGCTGAAATGAAATGTGTTAAGTACCTCCCAGCAGAGTAGAAGTATCTCCCAGCAACAACAACAGAGGGGTACTAAGAGGTTCAGCGAGAGTTCGAGCAGACAGTGTAGTAGCAAAAGGCCTTAGGGGTTAGTGCAGTACCCTTAGTGTCCTCAGTGTTTGAAGTATCGCCCAGGCGAATGCAGACTGAACTCGGGAAAGTGCTACAATTGCAACGAAACTGGACACTTAACTAGAGATTATCCAAATACCAGAGTGACTCGGTGTTTCAACTGCAACAAAGTGGGCCATGTCAGTAGAGATTGCCCAGCTCTAAAGAAGGGTCTGACATGCACAACACCAAGGATATTCGCCATGATCGTGTCGGGCGACGATAACCAGCAGCCATAGTGTCAGGTACTATATTGATAAATTATGTACCTGCTTATACATTAATTGATTCTGGTGTGATGCACTTGTTTATTGCAACTGCGTTCGCAGTCAGATTAGATGAATGGTCTATAGCAACGGACTGTAGTTACGAGGTGATGTTGCCTTCTGGTGGGCGTATGTACTCAAATCAAGTCGTATGGGATAGTGTGGTTTCTGTGGGAAGTAAGAATTTATTAGCCGATCTCATTATTATGGGCATAACTTGATATGATGTGATATTGGGAAGGAATCGGCTGTTTAAGCACTATGCTACAATCGACTGCAGGACGGGAACAGGGAGTTTTCAACCCCTAGATGGTGAGAAGCACACCTTTCAGGCCGCAAAGAATGCCCGGAAGATATCTGTCATGGCGCCTGTCAGTGCTCGTCAACTTTTAATTGGTGAGTCTTTTGGTTTTCTTGCCAATGTTATTGATGTGCAAGTTTACAGAGAGTCAAAGCCTCAGGATATTTTAGTTGTTCAAGACTTCCCAGAAGTTTTCCTAGATGATCTACCTGGTCTGCCTCCGAACCGGGAGATAGAGTTTTCTATTGATGTATATCCAAGGGCCGAGCCAGTGTCGAAGAATCCTTAAAGATTAGCGCTGACTGAGTTAAAACAATTGAAAAGGCAATTAGAGTAGTTGTTAGAAAAAGGAGGATGGATCTTTACGATGTGCATCGACTACAGGAAGTTGAATAACCGGACGATCAAGAACAAGTACCATTTGCCAAGGAAAGATAATCTATTTGATCAACTAAGAGTATTTTCAAAGATCGACCTGAGATGAGGTTATTACCAGCTAAAGGTCAGGTAAGAAGATATTCCGAAGACAGCTTTTTGGACGTGGTATGGACATCATGAATTCTTACTGTGATGTTTTCAAGATAGGTCTTGGATGTGTGCTGATGCGGGAAGGGAAGGTGGTAGCCTATGCCTCTAGGCAATTGAAAACCTATGAATATAATTACCCAACACGCGACCTGAAGTTAGCCGCGGTAGTTTTCGCGCTGAAAATTTGGAGACATTATCTGTATGGACAGCCGTGTGAAATATATTCAGACCATAAAAGTATAAAGTATATTTTGACCCAGAAGGAGTTGAACATGAGCCAACGACGGTGGTTAGAGTTTGTGAAGGATTATGACCTTGAGATTAAATACCACTCCGGCAAGGCGAATGTAGTGGCCGATGCATTGAGCAGAGTGACAACATCCACTTCAGCCATGACTCCAAGTATACCGTTAGCATTGGATGCAGAATTTCAGAAATTCAACTTAGAGGTGGTGTCGAATGTGTCGGTCATGTTGTCATCTATGTCCCTACAGCTCACTATATTGGAAAAGATTAAGCAAGGCCTGAAAGATGACGCTGAATGCAATGAAATTAAATCAAGCATGGCTTCTAATGATAGGTCGGAGTTCAGTTATTTGGACGACGAAATCCTCAAGTTTTAGAATAGGTGGTATGTTCCGAATAACGAGGAACTTCATAGGGAGATTCTTTCGGAAGCCATTCTTCTAAGTTTTCCGTACATCCAAGAAGTACCAAGATGTACAGGGACCTTGAACAACATTACTGGTGGTCTAATATGAAGATGATTGTGGCAGAGTACGTTGAAGCGTGTTTGATTTGCCAGGAGATTAAGGCTAAACACCTGAGGCCAGCAGCAAAGCTACAACCATTGTCTATTGTTGAATGGAAATGAGAGCAAATATCAATGGATTTTATTGTTGGATTGCCTCGGCAACAAAGGGTAATGATGGTATATGGGTGATCATTGATCGGTTGACCAAGTCATCTCACTTTCTGCCAGTAAAGATGACATATTCTATGAAACAGTTCGCCGAACTGTATATTCAAGAGATCGTACGATTACACAGAGTTCCGACTTTGATCATATCAGACAGGGACCATAGATTTACAACAAAGTTCTAGAAGATTCTGCACAAAGCTATAGGTACGCAACTCAATTTTAGCACGGCATTTCATCCTCAGACGAACGGTCAATCGGAGATGACTATCCAGATGTTGGAGAATATACTTTGAGCTTGCGTACTGGAGTTTCAGGGTTCATGGAGCAAATACCTACCTTTGGTGGAGTTTTCTTATAATAACAGCTTTAAGGCTACGATAGGTATGGCTCCTTACGAGGCTCTGTATGGGAGAAAGTGCAGGTCTATGTTATATTGGGATGAAGTTGGAGAAGCACGATTGATTGATCCAGATATTCTGCAACAAATTGTAGAAATGGTTGCATTTATTAGACAACGGATCTTAACAGCTCAAAGCCGACAGAAGAGTTATGCAGATCATCGGAGCAGAGAGCTAAAATCTGAAGTAGATGATGAATTCTTTATGAAGATCTTTCCATTCAAAGGAGTCGTAAGATTCAAAAAAATGGGCAAGTTAAACCCTATATACATTGGGCCAGTTCATATTACAAGGAAAATAGCGAAGATAGCTTATCAGTTACAACTACCAGTCTCGATGGATGAAATCCACAATATATTTCATGTCACTATGCTAAGAAAGTATATTCGGGATCCTTCTCACATCGTAGAGCAACAGAATGTAGAGATCCAGCCAACATTGACCTACGAGGAGGAACCAGTGAAAATTCTGAATTATGCAGTGAAGATTTTACGAAACAAAGAGATTCCGTTAAAATAATTTTTAGAATTTTGTACCAATAATCAGTGAAGTTTTAGTCGAAATCGAGAGCAGAAAATTTCTACCATTAAGTAAAAGATTATTTTGAGTCTAATGGAAAGCAGAATATTATAAGATTTCGACCAAAAACGAACCGAATAACAGTTTAATTAAGTGCTTAAAAGTTGAGGGTGATTTAATAATTAAGTTGTTATTATTATTATTATTAAAAAAAGGAAAGAGAAAATCGGATAACAGTTTAATTAAATGCTTAAAAGTTGAGGATGATTTAATAATTAGGTTGAAAGAGAAAATAGCAGAAAGATCATGAGATCCCCCCCCCCCCCCC
>CM039519.1:22591207-22663011 GCA_022433055.1 Begonia peltatifolia | reverse complement strand
CCTCCTCCTCCTCCTCCTCCTCCAAATCGGATAACAGTTTAATTAAATGCTTAAAAATTGAGAGTGATTTAATAATTAGGTTGTTATTATTATTATTATTATTAAAAAAAAAAAAGAGAAAATAGCAGAAAGATCATGAGATTCCCCCCCCCCAATATATTATAGGTTTTATGGAGAATATTTGTAACGCTCCGAAAACCTATACGTTTCCGGTACGTTCACCGCTACGATACCACATCTTTAACTACCCGACTCGTCTCCGGACCCGGGTCGCCAACCATACACTCGCTTCTCAGTTTGACAATTTCTTACAAATTCAAGACTTTTAGTTCCTCGACTCAAAACGACATCCTCGAACATCATTTACGAAAAGCCGCAGCAGAAAAACTCTTTTAAAATCGGTTTAAATAGAATTCACCATTTTAAAACACAGAAATACAAAGATCGGTCGACACTTGTAGATGCCGGTCGACCCCTGGGTCGTCTTGGGTTTCCATCGGTCGACACTGACGAACGCCAGTCAACACCGCATTCTCCTCGGGTCCTCACGTCGGTCGACACCAGAAATCACCGGTCGACACTTCTATGCTCAGCTAGGAGAGTGGTCGACACTTGTTTTCGCAGTTAGACAGTTTTACCCTCTCTGCATGCGCAGGTCGACCCCCGCGGTCGACACTCTCGCTGAATTTGCACTAACCGATCGACACCCACGGTCGCCAGTCGACACCTCGTTCCTCTCTGCCCGTGTCAGTCGAACCTCATGGTCGACACTCACCCTCCCATTTACACTGACCGGTCGACACCTATGGAATTTGGTCGACACTTCACACCAGCAACCCAAAAAATAACAACAGATCAAAAAGAAAGCGGACTCGAAAACTTCCCCGAATTAAAACCACCGATTACAAACCTGGACCACATTCAAACTCTTTCAAATAGTTTAACAATGTACCTATACATAAATCCCGACTAATAACATCCACACCCATCTATGCCTCAAAACCTACACACTCGACATAGACCTCTCAAAACTCACTACAAAGGACCGCCGTCTCACCTTGCCCCACGGGTCGATTCGCCTTGACGAACTCCACCTGCCGGCACACGGTAGCACGCCGCTAACTGCCTATTCATCTTGCCTAAGATCTGGCAACTCACCTCCTGGAAACTCAAAACTTACACCACGGAACACACGACATAATCTTAACGCTCAGTAAGTAGTACGATATGAATAGTAAAAGCCGACAATGCAATCCTATCACATGCAGTCACTACACTCAATCTCATGTTGTGACCATTCCAAGACGTGACAGCCCAGCCAGCCCACTCCCCGAGTGGAATCCGCGACTGGTGAAGCACCGGCCCACTCCCCGAGCAGGATCTGCGGCGCCACTGTTAATCATTTCGTAATAGCCTAGCCGACCCACTCCCCGAGCAAAATCCGCGACTGGTGAAGCACCGGCCCACTCCCCAAGTAGGATCCGCGGCGTCACTGTCCATCATTTCACAACAGCCCAGCCAACCTACTCCCCGAGCAGAATCCGCGACTGGTGAAGCACCAGCCCCCATCCCCGAGCAGGATCCGCGGCGCCACTGTCCATCATCCTCACCATCAACACATACACGCCACGTGGCAGCCCAACCGGCCCACTCCCAGAGCAGAATTCGCGGTTGGTTAAGCACCGGCCCACTCCCCGAGCAGGATCCGCGGTACAACCGCCACGTGTCTCACTACTACTTACTCAAACAATGCTCAAAATCATTTTCGTTCACTTTTCAAAAACATGATACATGTCAAACAATACACACGCACATAACAATCAGCCCACACAACCAAACATTCCTTGGTGTAGGCCCGCCTGGGCAAAATGCATGCATACACTACTTACCTAGCTCCTAGCTTTTCGTGATTCTCGTTTCTATCACCTCCTCGGGCTCCACCTATCACATAACAATTCACATTAAAAACTCATCTCACTACTCTACTTACGCACTAAAACCACCACAATAGCTCAACACTCCGCGAACTCGCCAAAATCGCTCATCAACCTATTCGGCTCCAAAACCAACCCAACTTCCGACGCGCATAACGTTTGCGTCGATTATCGGAATCACACGATTCCAGCAGCCAAACGCTTCAATCGTAACCTAGTTTAACCTACCAAAAAATGTTTCTTAAACGAACGTCCGTAGTTAGGCTGAAAATTCACAGCCAGTTCCGTTCTAGGGCATAAAATTTTGACGTTCTCGTTTTCTCGCTCAAATTCGCTCACTTACTCACCATTCCTTCGCATTCATCCTCAATAACCCACAACAATCAATATTAGACCCAACACACACTCTAACTTTAAACATTTAATCCCCTATCCATCAACTCTCTCCCCACACTCTTCCGTTAACCTAAGATAGACCATAACTACACAACTTACCGTTGAAATGGAGCGGAAGACGGAGTAGAATTCTCGGCTGAACGACGCGGAAAGAAGGAAGCCGAAGGGAGAAATTCTTGCGGGGAAGGAAGGGTTTCGCCTCTCTGTTTCACTTCGTGAGACAGGGGGAAGGGAAAATAAACAACAAAGGAGGGGAGAGCTACGGTTCCCCTCCCTATTACATAAATTTTTCTTTCTAACAATATTAATAATAATTAATTACTATTTCCTCACACTTTAACCTTTTAATCCAACAGCTATTCAGTCTGTTTCTGGTCGGATTTTTAAAATTTTCTTTTCACCATTAGTCCCTAAATAATATTTTATCTAATAGTGCCAATTCTCCGCTATCGATTCTGACCGAAACTCCGCCGTTTATCGTCCCGACAACTCAAAAATCGGTACCACTAAAATATGGGGTGTTACAATGTTGAGTGTTAGGATGAGGCTATTGGAAACTAGATGTCCTAAGGAAACCATAGTATTTTGAATTGTCAAGATCAGATAAGAATCGAGATAATTATGTATTTCTGAAGGTCAGTCGGAAATTGAGTTGTAATTCGGGTTTAGATAGATTAGATGTTTAATTGTGATTTCCTTTAGAATTTTACGAGTGGGAAGGAAAGTAGAATTGATGATGTGTAGTTTTATAGGTTATCCAGTTTAGCGAGCTATCTACGAAAGAGGATTTGCTAAGAACGCCAAATAAGTAGTGTAGTAGGTGCTTTTGCCTTCGGGCCTACATCACAGTTCGGTAGGTTACATACACGTTTATTTTATGTTATATTTTAATGATTATGCATCATGGTTTTAAAGTACGAGTACGAAACGAAAATAAATTTCCTTGTTTTTACGAAATGAAACAGTAGGATGTGATGAACGAAACGAAAATGTATGTAAGAAAATAATGAAGGTGGGGTTGAATGGTTTTGTCCCGTGAGGTGCACCGCGAGGTGTATCACATTTTTTCCCGCTTACGTGATGGTCTTGTCTCGACAGGTGAACCGTGAGGTGTGCCACTTTACTAGATCGAAGTTGGCCTTGTCTCGTGAGGTGTACAGCAGCTGTGTCACCTTGATCTAGCATGTAAATAAAAATCCAGTAGTAAAAAGTTAAAGAAGATGTAAGAAAAAGATTAAAATGAAAGTAAAGAGTAAACTGTAGAAACTGCATATGTTATGATATGCTTGTTTTCAGTGTTATGTTTTTTTGTATGTGTATTACTTACTTACCATTAGGCTAATAGATGAGTTCTGTGATGTAGGTGGCGAAGCAATAGTTGATGAGTACTTATAGCGTGCCCAATACTAGGTGGCAGTTGGAGTAGTGCGCTCGTAGACGATTCGGTTGCTGTTAGGGCGTTTTGACCATGATGGGTGTACGTACGCGTTTTGGGGTTAGTCGGAGTCGTTTTGAGTAGATTTGAAGTGTAAATGGATTTCAAATTTTTAGTAGTCATTTTGATGTATAAAGTTTATTTGAATTGATTGGAAGGGATTTGTTTTGTTATTTTCAACTCTAAGTCGAAACTTGATTTGTATTTGAAAGATTTAAGGTTTTTATGCAAATTTCTGTGAAGGAAGTGTCGACCTATAAGCTGAGTGGTTGACCAAGTCTAGCAAGTGTCGACCTGTATACTAGAGGTGTCAACCAAATTTGGCAAATGTCGACCGCGAGTGTCGAACTGCGAAGGCAGAGCCGAACAAAGTGTCGGCCTACGCCTGAAGGTGTCAACCGATAGTGTAGATATGGTAGGAGTATCGGCTGCAAGGTTCGACCAATGGAAACAGAGAGAATGAAGGTGTTAACCGGTGAAGGTAGGTGTCGACCGCTCTCTGTTATGAGCGTAGATGTGTTGACCACCAGGCTCAACCGGTGCAGGCAGAGAGCATCAAAGTGTCGATCGATGAAGGCAGGTGTCGACCGCTCTGCATGATGAGCGTGGAAGTGTCGACCACGAGGTTCGACCGGTGTGAGCAGATAGCATTAAAGTTTCGACCGATGAAGGCAGGTGTCGGCCGCTCTGTGTGATGAGCATAGAAGTGTCGACCACGAGGTTCAACCAGTGCGGGCAGAGAGCATTAAAGTATCGACCGGTGAAGGCAGGTGTCGACCGCGAAGATTAGGGTGTCGACCGCTGCATGCAAGTGTCGACCGGTTCCTCTTTATAATGTTTCAAAAGTGAAGTTTTATTTAAACTGATTTTGATTGAGTATTCCGCTGCGCTGAGTTTAAACATTTTCAAAAGGTCGTTTTAATTCGAGGAATGAAGTTGTAAATTTTTACACGAATTTTACTCGAGTGTATGTATGTGGGTAGTAGTATTGAGCGTATCGAAACCGGCGAGTCAGTTTTTGAGTCGTTACAGTGATGGTATCAGAGCAGAGCGAACTGGAAACCGTGTAGGTTTTCGAGCGCTACAAATTTGATGATCGATCGGCCAAATGTGCCAATCAATCAACACCCTCTTGGCCAAAACTTTCAAAAATCGTCAAAATTGGCGATCGATCAGCCAAAAATGGCAATCGATCGGCCCTTTCTCTGTTTTTCTCTCCAAACTAAGTCAAATTCTCAAAAACATTTATACCATTTCATCCATAAAACTTTTATAACGTATATTTACATTTCTTTCCTCAAGTTATTATCAAAATACTATTACAATTGAGTATTAAAATTTTCAAATCATTATAACTATATTTATGACTTATTAATTTTGAAGATCTTATACTTCAAATATAAGTTTTAAACTAATGTGATTATTTATTTTTAAATTTAATACCACGTATATGTAAATTTAAAATTGCACATATATTCAATGATTTTTCTTTAAATTTATAAAGTATATTTTATAATGTAAAAATAAAAATTAAGCATAAAAGTTATTTATTAATTATAGCAATAAAAATGTTTATAACATTTGCTTGTTGGGTATATTATTCCCACCACATTCTACTGGACAAAACAAACAATGGCGTCTTCCTCCGTCCCACTCTCATTGGCCAATGAGTCAAATATGTTTTAAAGTCAGTCAACCGTAGCTATTTGTTATCACCGAGGCAACATGACATTCAAACTACCTCCCCGCTCCTTGAATACTACTGTTACTAAAACTTCAGTTCCTCTGCATGAGCCTCCTCAAACTTCATGGTGCCTAGATTCAAGAGCTTTAAATCACTACACCACTAACCTCAACTTTATGTCACTGAGTTAGTGCTACTTCGGGCCAGAACAGGTGATTAGCTAATGGTATGCATCTGCTGATATCTCATCTTGGTCATAGTTCCATTAACATTTCTTCTCAACCTTCTCTCTTTCTCGTCCAAACATTATTCACTCATCTCTTCCATAATCTTGTTAGTGTCCGCAAATTATGTTAAATAATAATATTTCTGTTTCTTTTTATCCTTTCTATTTTGGGGTCCAAGATTTGAAGTGCTAGACCATTTTAGTGCCAGGCTCGCTCTATGTTGGCTTATACTACTTTTGTCACACTTTAAAAGGAATCCAGAGACAAAAATAAGAACGACCAATCTGAAAGTCGAGTCAAACCTTCTAACCATTAATCTTATTTACTTGAAAGATACAGTGGAATAATTGATATTTAAATATAAAGTCAGGGCTTAAAACACACAGATTAAATACATACAACAAATAACACTAGATGATATGAAAACATAATTCCGAATAAAATGATTGTGCAAAATAAATAAAGTTTACAAATCCTCAATAGTATCTAACTTTATGATAAAATAAATTCTTCAAAGGATAGTTGTAAAATATTGGAAAAATGTTGCACGCGTTAGGCTACTCATGGGTTGGTGTATGAAAGTCTCCCTCATTAAATCCTGAAAGACGTGTCGTTGGGGTAAGTCGATTAAACTCAATAAGGATAAATTTTATATTTGATTTTTAATAAATTATTCTTACTTTGTGAAATAACAATGTTTTGCAAATTCATCCTTTAAAAAATGAACAAGAATTATATTTTTCAAATTACTCCACTAAAATGTAGTATCTAAGTTAAATAAGCTCCTTTGTACTATTTAAAAGAAATTAAGTGAAAATGAAGTCTATCATGTACGCCGAACACACTAGGTCATCGGCCATGATTTAAAAACAACGACACTCGGCGATTACAAGTCACATAATTATCTTGATCAGGTTTAAAGTTTCACACCCAATGACACAGTTGTTCAGCTGTTCTATTACTTCTAGTGAAAACATATAGATCACATCAAATGATAAAGTATGCAATTGATAAAAATGTCAATAAAACAATAGCATAAATTAAATAATTATTTTATACTAAAATAAATTTAATTATTGAATTAAAAATCATGTTTAATCAAACATAAAATAAACATCTACCTCTAATGGACCTATCCAAATCCAAAGCTCAATAATATGATATCTAACAGTCCAAAGTTTTAATTTAGTAAGTTGGTTCCTAAGTGAAATAGAATTGAATTTTTCTAGGCTAAACATTTATACACTAACCTCTTTTTATAATCCGATTAATCTATATTTGAGTGATTGAGGATATTAAAAAAAAAAATTCTCTAATACACTATGGAAATTTCATTTGCAATACAACTGAACAAAAAACAGTTAGGATTTATTAATACAAGCTAAGAAGAAAAATTTATTTTTTGATCCAGGTTCCACAAACATGGCAGAGGAAAACAAAAAGGGGGTTTGAGTTCTTATCTCCAATCTTATAATTTTCATCCATTCAAACCTCCAATTAAAGTAACGAAATCAACTTCTTTTTTTTTTTGTAACCTACATCAGGAAAGGCTCAACCACCGATTCTAACAAGAAATCATTCGCACAAAAACTCAAGCTTTTATCAAAGAAAACAACACAAAGGAAGCAAGAATTCAACTCACCGAATTTCGAGCATTAGTGCTTCAACCTACGATGACTACCGACTCTAGCTGCCCCTCTCAACTCCCAAGTTTTTCTCTAGGTTCTCTTCCACCTTTTACAAATTGACGTAAATAAGAAGAAATTCCCTCATCAAACGAGGTAACGACCCTTTTATGGCAATTCAAAATAATTAAATCAAATTAATTTCCTTACCTCTCTATTTAATTATGTAGATACCACAACTTCCCATTTGCCAGCCCTTCTTCTTTCCACTCCACTGCTTTCAGTGCTTCTATGGCCTCTTCATCACTCTAGCACCGGCATTTAGGATTACTCATTTTCTTATGCTGTTCAATATATTTCATCAATTTCAAATTTATCATTATCTAAATGTAATTTTTTTTATTTCTGTAACGTGTGCTCACTACCCTTTATTGTTTCTTCCTCATGTTCTTCTTCTTCTTTCGAATTATTACATATTGATTTATGTGGACCATCTCCTCACGTTTCCATTGATGGATTTTGTAACTTCCTATGCATCATTGATGACTATAGTAGCTATAGTTGGATATTTCTTTTAAAAACTCAAGATCAAGGACTCACTATATTTCAACAGTTTTGCTCCTTTATTCAAACACATTTTGGTACGCATATCAAATCTGTTTGTTCGGATTGGGGTGGAGAGTTTCATCCCTTGTCCTTCTTTAAAGATCATGACATTCTCCACCACCTTTGTAACACCTGAAACTTTTGTATATTTTGTCCTAATAATATTCGATGAATTGTTTTAAAACGATATATGGAAACAACAAAGGGAGAAGTGATAATTAGTAAAGGAGAAAAGGAAAATGAATAAGTGAAAAAAAGAAATGGAAAGAGTGAAAAATGTTGGAAATAAGAAATAGGGTCAATTTTGATGAAATAGAAAGTTATGTGAAAATTGAGTAAATAAGCTAAAATTAAACTTTATCAATTAAAGTTTATAAAAACCCAAATTTTCCCTGTCTTCCACGATTTCCCCAGTAACCATTTTCTCTTCTTGAAGTTTTTTTCAGCCAAAACTCCCTTCATTTCAAAGGATTAGATGTATAATAGGATTGAGTTTTTCATGCAAAAATGTATGTTTTACTAATTTTTGTGAATAGTTTTAAGCATCGGTGTTGAACCTTCGAAATTTCAGAGTTAGAGTTTGGTCTTTTTTCTTCTTTTG
Organism: Begonia peltatifolia; assembly: GCA_022433055.1. Lineage (NCBI taxonomy): Eukaryota > Viridiplantae > Streptophyta > Magnoliopsida > Cucurbitales > Begoniaceae > Begonia > Begonia peltatifolia. The sequence continues at coordinate 22,654,503 of CM039519.1, read as the reverse complement.
GATATTCTAACTTAATTTTAGAGGTTTTAAAGTTCTTGGATTGAGTAAAATGGAAGATTATGCATGATAGAAGTGAAAATTAGAGGTGGGTTTGAGTTTTATGAAAAACAGAACAGATCATGTTCTTGTGATATTTGGCCACGTTATTGGTTCTCTTTTGGTAAGTGGCTTGCACCATTAGAAAGTAGACTTTTAGAGGAGTCCATAGCACTTGGAATTACTCGATTTCAAGTTACATCGAGAAAGTTATGAACTTTTGAAATTGGACGAAAAACTGTTATAAAAAAATCTGAAAGTTTCTTGTGTATGTGTTAAGTGTTTCAATTTGATGTTTTGTTAAGTTGTTTGATTTCCACGGTTAAAGCAAACGGACTCCAAATTTAATTGTAAAGGACCCAAGATAAGTATTCGTGATTTGCTTGGCCGATTTGGCCTACACCACTGGAAATTCTATTTTCGAGGATTTGATGATTTAAATTGTTTTAGCGTAAATTAGACGGGTAGTAGGTTGTTTAAGTTATAGAATGCCTTTTTATTTACATTGATTGTTTTCTATGCTTTTTATAAGTTTAAGCATTATGAACTATTCATGCATCACATTTTTTTCAAAAATAGCATGAAAACGAATTTCTATATATGTCTTATGAAAATAAATGAACTAACGAAAAAAATGAATGCATGTGATCCCAGTCATGTCAGGGTGGGGTTCAGACATAGTTGTCTCGTAGGTGGAGCATGTTTTCCCCTTGGTAGATGTAGGAGGTTGTCTAATCGCTTGATGTGCCTTCTCTATTTGATGAGAGTAAATCCCCGGTGACATCCCGCTATGTAACGAAATAAAATGAAATGACTGCATGTTTTATGAATTGTATATGCAAGACATGTGTTTACATTTACGTTGACTTGCTGAGTCTTTAGATCATAGATGTTTCTATAGTGTAGGTGATTTAGAAAGAGATGGAGACGTTTTACCTCAACTTGACAAGTGATGTTGTTGAAGAAGGATGGTCATGGGAGGGCGCTTATGGTTGTCGGAGCGTGATTGACCCATGGGCTATGTGAACGTATTTTGGAGTAATGTACAAAGGTTTTGGGAAATATGGTTAGTTATTTAGGTTTTGAATTGTTTTAAATGAGTTGATAGAAGAAATTTAAGAGTCTGATTAAACGGTTTTGTGTTTAAATATATATATTGGATGTTTTGGATAGGTAGACCGTATTTAATGGTAAAAGTAGGGGTATGTTGTTCGTTTTTATAAAGAAAATGTGAATTGAGAGTTAGGTATGCTGTAGATGTCCATTAGAAAATTTCAGTTAAGTTTTCTGGTGTTGAAGTGTCGACCGATGCTGGCATGGGTCAACTTATCTTAGCAAGGGTCGACCATCAGAATCGACCGATACAAACATAGAGGAATGAGATGTCGACCTATATTAGTAAAGATCGACCTATCTTTGTAAGAGGTGTCGACCTGTTTTTGCAGGTGTCGACCGATGTAAACAGAAAAGAATGAGGTGTCGACCCGTCTTAACAGGTGTCGACAAAAATCTCTGTTTTACTGTTTTCAACACTTGAAATTAAGTTTACCTTATACTAGGTTTTCACGCAACGATTGTTTTTCCGTTGTAAACGGTTTAATGTTTTTGATGTTGTTTTAAGGCTATAAATAAAAAAAAATTTATGAGATTTTTTAGGAATAGTGTTTAGGGACGTTACAACCCTTGCTCAAAATGGATGCGTTGTTGAGACTAGTCTTGCTCTGCTCTTTCAAGTGCAATTGTCAATCCGTTTTTGGTCTTTTGCATTTGTTATTGCTATCTACCTACTTAACTCCTGTTTCTTCTCTCAAACTCCTTTTGAATGTCTTCACTCTTAAAAGCCTATTTACAAGACTTTTTGGATGTTCTTGCTATCCTAATCTCTAGCCTTATAATTCTAACAAACTCTAAAATCGTTATTTTGAATGTCTTTCTTGAATACAGCTCTAATAATAAAGGATACATTGTCTATAATCCTTCCACTAGTCGTTTGTATATAGCTAGAGATGTCATTTTCAATGAATCTGTTTTTCCCCATCATTCATTTTCTTCCACATCCCCGCCCATTTCGTCAACTACAATTCCTCTACCATTTCTTCCACCACCTTTTGGTCCATTGCCCATTCTTCCTTCTTTATCTTCTAGGTTTCCTACATGTTCTCCTACCTTGGCTCCTTTGTTGTCCCCTGGCCATTCTCCCGTTTCAGATACTGTTAATGTCTCTGACCAAGATGATATTATTTATGAGGAGCCACCGAATGTGCATCCCATGGTGACTAGGTCGAAGGTTGGCATCTTGAAACCCAAAGTATGGATGTTGTCACGTCGGTCTCACTTAAGCTAACTACCTTCAAACAAGCTTCGAAGGAACCTCTTTGAATGGCAACTATGCTATCTGAAATGAATGCTCTCGTCGCAAATGGAACTTGATCCTTAGTTCCTCTGTCGCTTAATAAAGATAGTGGATTGTAAGTGGGTGTTCAAACTTACGACAAATTCAAATAACTCTCTTAATCGACACAAAGTCAGGCTTGTCGCCAAAGGATATCACCAGACAGAGGGACTCGATTACTATGAGACCTTCACCAGTATTGTGAAGCATGCAACTATTTGTATCGTGTTATCAACACGATACAAATAGTTGCGTGCTTTACAATTTGGCTGAAGGTCTTAGAGCAATCGACCCCCTCTGTTTGGCGGTACCCTTTGGCAACTAAGAAGAGAAGGCAAAAGATAACACGATACGAATGATTGTGTGCTTCGCAATTGGACTGAAAGTCTCATAGTAATCAAACATATACAAACACTTGAAGATGTGCATGAGTCTCACTATCCATATTCAATTCCAATAATTATTGAATCCAAAGTTCTCCGATAGAGTACATAATAATATACCAAATTGGTTTAAAATAATTCATCTAGCATGTTCATGACACAATTATCAAACCCATTCTATCATGTACGAAAATCTGTTTTTCCTTTACTGTTATCAACTTCAAAAATTCACTTCTTAGTCTACCTAACCACTCATCTCAATTTAAGAGTCTATCTCTTCATTACCATGTCTAATATTAGATATAACAAAACAGTTCCATGAATGAAAGTCAACTAGATAGGATAACAACATCAAAATCGCAGCAGGCATGCTCCAACAAAAATATGTAGCTTAGTCGATTCAATCAAACGAAAACATGGTCAGATTTTCGATAACAATGTTTTTGTCCAATATTTGAAAAATCATAATTTTCATCTCACAAATCCAATTCATACAATTCCAACGTCTATGGTTCTCTCAAGATATCTAGTACAACATACTAAATTAGCATGAGCATTGGAAATCGTTCAATTAGTTGAATTTCATCGAACATGTAAATGCATAGAATCTTCCCATTGTTGTCCAATTTGACCATAGATGCTTAAATATGCACATACATGACAATCTTATCGCATGCATGATGTCCAATATGATTCTAACATCTCCATACCGCTTAAAGCATGAAAGAATAAATCCAATCATAATATCTTAAAGTTTAACGCCATTTTTTTGAAATCTATGACACAATACCTATATTTGTCGTCATTCCATGCTTCACAACTCAACTCCGAACATCTAAACAACAAAATTCATAAAATTCACGAGAGAACTAACCTTTCCTTCCTAAATATAGCAGAGGGGAACCTAATTTTCGTGGCTCTCAACTTGTAGAATGAATGAGTATTGAGCAAACCCATACTTTTAATGTGTCAGAGAATCAACCATGATTCGTGGGTGTGATTAGGGCTTTTAATCATTATATTTGGACACTTTAACAATTTCATTCAGGGAGTTTTTTGGAGCGTTTGGTTAACACTTTGTCAATTCCAGTGAACATCTTGAGAATATTCTCTTAGAATTTTTCGGGTCCAGTCGTTTCACCTTAATAATACAATGGAACCTGCTTTAGTTTGCTTGGAGAGAGAACCTACAAAAACCGAGCCCTTAAATAATGAAAAAACCGGCCCAACCTGTTACCCAAATACAAAGCCGAGCCAGCCCATCGTCTGAATTCCAAATTAACTCTTTAATTTCAACTTCCACAATTTGCTTCTGAGAAGGCTCTCTCCCCTATGAATCTCCTCTCCGCGCTCTCCTCTCGCACAGTCGCCCGAACACAAGATAAATCGTGCAAGGCAGCTAGTCTCTCCTTCGAACTCGTGGTCTCAACAGTCAGCGCGTCTCCTATCTCGTCTGCAAGCTGTAGGTGAAGCTCAAGCTCGATTCTGATTGAAGTGGAGGAGGGTTGAAGGTTTCCTCTCCTTTCTATGCTATCCTCTTAAGCTCAAATTACGATTGAAGTAAAGCACCAAGAACACCCCTCCGACTTTGCATTACAGGTATTTAATCTTCCTAAAGGTTAGATTAAAGCATGTGAATCGGGGTCCCTGTTTCAATTTTGTATATTGTTTACATACACAAATAAAGATAATTTACGTAGAGACCACCGTTTTTATTAGGTTGAATTATCATGTTTCTGGATTTAGGACATCTAATATGCCATTGGGCTCTAACTAAGGGCACATTTTTTTTGGGTACCTTTTGGGTCTAATCCTTCCATTTTTTATATGTTTTTCTAATGTCAATGTGTGAAAGCATCTGTTGATTGAATTAATGCCATTTCTTTATCTCCGTTTCATACAATTTACAGGAAAATTTTCCTATTGGTGTTTGAAAACAAAATGATAGAATCGGGCCATCATTATGGATTAACTAGGCTAGCTGTATGCACTCGCAGTGGAATTAGTTGAATAGAAAATTTTTTTACATGTGCCTTCAGCATTCAACTCGCAGTATTGGTTCACAATAATAGTTGTTTTTGTAGTTGCTGAATTATTTTGAAAAAAGTGTTGTGATTAATCAGATCTGTAGAGATGCATATTTTAAACATCAACTGAACCAAAACTAATTTGCAAGGGCCTTGCATGTCTTATGTTGATTGAGTTACTGATTTGTTTTGGATTATATTTTTCAAGAACTCATAAAATTTAATTTCTTTCAAATTGGAAGTTGATATTGGTGAATTGTCTTGTAATTTTCCCTCACCGGACAATATCTTATGCTCCCTACTTCTGCATTTCTCCTATTAATATAAATTTATTTTCCAATGAAAATTTCCATTTGGGATTCTCAGCACTTGACACACAGAAGAATATTTCTGTGGAGTTATTTGGCTCATTTGAAATAGTGGAGTAGTAAAATTACTGAAACATTTGCAACATAACAAAACCAGAAAATTAGATTGCTGATTGATTATATCTCTATTCTTCTCTTTGAGTTGACACATGTTCTTAAGTGGTGTTATTGTATGCAGTACACTGCAGTAGATGGGTTATGACTCTGATAGTGCCTCCCAGGATGGTGGAGATGAAGGTAATCTTGTTTGGAATACCTCTCAAACGTGTTAGTTTCTTTTTGTGTCTATTTTATGGTCATTAATCCTTGACATAGACTATATATTGGTATTTATCAGATTCACGCCACATTTTTAGGATGTATATTAATTGTTTCTTTTATCACCATATATTATTTTGCCCCTTTGAATTAGTTTTGTATCTAGAACAAATAAGTGCAGGCAATGAGCTATGTCCACCAGAATGTCTAATCAATCTGTTCAAGCTTGTTTTTTGTTTTGTTAAAAGTTTTATTAATTTGATTTCAACCAGATATCGTCCCATGCCCTTTTATATCCACTTTAGTGTAGTATTTCTCTACAAAGATTTACTGTCAGAACATACACATAAAATCTTGAATAACAAAAAAGCTCAACTGTTTTGTTTGTTTTTTAAATTTCTTTTCCAAAATAATTTAAATGCACTATTGGAAATGGCTCCATAGTGTGTTTTCGACATCACTTAAATGTCGACATCCTGTCCACAACTTCTAAGCAGTATTTAATCTGGCATTATCCAAGCCATCGAAGCTGTTTCTTTTTCTGTCTTTGATCAATCTAGTGACAAATGGTAGGAGGTTTTCTCCTCTTCTTCAAATGATATAACAAGTATGTTAGTTCTGATAACGTGGGCTTGACTAGTTAACCATTCATTCTTTATAGAACCAGTTCTCTTGAAGTCTACCCTAGCTCTTCATTCCCCTTTACGTTATCATTTCTGCAACTGAAGCAGGAACAGTATATTTATGACGTGAAGTACTTGACAGACAAGAATGTAGACTACGGAAAAATATTCACTAATTGTCTTTCCACCAATCCTTTTTATGTGAGTTAAAGGGTATGAGATAAGCCATATTTTTCACTTCCACGTGCATGAGAAATCCTTCTTTGCTATCCCTATGGCAATGCACTTTCAAGCTGCTGCAGAGGGCAGTGATAGGAAGATCCCTGAAGCTACCTCTTACAGCTTGCTGTTCTTCCTACCCTTCCATGTAATTAGCTAGCCCCTAATGATCTAATTAGAACTTTCCTGCCAAATGTTGCTGTTTCACGTGAAGAACATTGGGAAAAAATATTGCCTATAGTCCTCTGGTTGGCCTTTGTGTAGGCCATAGTAGTTCCAGTGTAAATATCAAATCATTGAATTTATGAGATATGCACACTTTAGAAGGCTCTTCGATGTGGATAAGGGTGGTTCAATTGAGAATAGACCTTTTCCGGTTCTTTTGAAAAAGATACCTGTATTACCAAGGGTGGTCATATTGGGAACTAAAGTTTTATATTAAAAATTCTATCTTTTACATTTGGATGTGTGGTACATATATAACAAACCAAAATATGAAATAACAATTAGGAAAGTATACAATTAGGGAAGAGTACTAGCTAATTAATTATACAATTTTCATTTTTATTTTTTGATCCATCAATGGAAAGATCTATCAGTCTATCTAAGGAAGGACCATAATCAAATCATTGAGGCTGAATATTTTGTGATGATACTCTTGGCTTGATTTTTGAAAACACGTCCAGTTTGAAAATATCTTGCGTGCCTAGCTGGGTAATGATTGCATGACATTTCTCTACTGGAAGTCCTTTTTGTTAACAGGTTTGTTAGCTGCTCCTTTGTTGAGATGTAGGGAGTGCAGATTAACCCCTTGCCAAGTTTCTCCATAATGAATTGTCTTTCCATTTTTATTTCTTTGGTTTTATCACGTCGTAACTGTTTTTGAACAATCTTGATTGTTACATAATAATCACAAAATAAGTTTAACGGTGATGTGCAATGTATTCCAAATTCATCAAGTAGCCTTCTCAGCCATATCACCCACAAATTTTACAAGCCATTGCTCTGTATTCTGATTTTACATTGACTCGGGTAACAATATTTTGCTTCTTGGTTGGCTAGGGTACTAGGTTCCCTCCTAGGAATGTTATTTGAGATTGATTTCCTATTTTCTTTGAAATTTGCCCTGTTTGAATCTATGTAGGCATAAAATTCGAGGTGGCTTCCCTTTTTGAACAATACTCCCTTTCCTAGAGTACCTTTTAGGTATCTTAGTGTAGCCATTACAATGTAGAGGTAATCCTTATTAGGATTGTGCATGAATGGGCTCACTATGCCAATTGCATATGTTATAGCAAGTCGTCTATCATTTAGATATATCAGCTCTCCAACTGATCTCTTGTACTCTACTTTGTCAACACTTGCCATGTTTGGATCCATATTTAAGTTTTTAAGTGACTTTAATTGATGTACTTCCTGTTATGAACCTAGCATTATTGTTTAACTTGGTAAATCAAGTGTATACTTTCCTTGAGACTTGAAGATTCCTTCCTTTGATTCTCCTACTTGAACCCCTGAGAAATATATTAAGTTAGATTTTTATCTCAAATTTTATGGCTAAGTTTGCCTTAAGATTTTCCACTTTACTTGTTGTTTTATGTCAAAATAGTGTCATCAGCATAGACTAAGTATTGTAATTTTTTCCATTGGATCTCGTTTTATAAACATGATGTGGTCAGCTTGGTTTTGAGAATATACAAGTTTAAGCATGCCCTCGGTGAACTTTCTCGACCATGTTCCTGGAGACTGTTTTAAGTCGTAGAGTGACTTCTTTATATTGCAAACCTTCTTTTCTTTGCTAGCCTTCTCAAAATGGGTTGCATGAACACTTCTTCATCATGATCTTTATGGAGAAATGGATTCTCTCATCTAGTTGTTTCAGTCGCCCATTCCGAATATAGTGGCAACTGAGAATAATGGACATATATGGTAGTCATTTTGCCATCGGTGCAAACATTTCTTGGTAGTGGTAGTCAATGGTAGTCATTTTCCCCTTTTTGATTGAACTTGAAGTTGAATATCTATTTACATCCTACCACCTTTGTCTTTTGATGATTTCATTAAGGTCCATATTTGATTGTTCTCCAAGGCCTTCATTTCTTCCATAACATCTTTTCATCTCCTGTATTGGAGTACGCCATGCATATTCTTTGGAACATTGAACATTTATAATAGACACGTTACTGGAAAGGCTTTCCATGTCGGGCAGAGCTACTGATAGGATGTAAAATGAGATATAGGATGTTGAGTGCATATCCTCACATCCTTTCTTAGTGCAATTGAAACAGTCAGGTCCTTTTCATTAATAATGTGCATATTATTATTTAAAGATTGGTTACCTGATTCTGGCTCAAGGAGTGGCACTGCTGACTCATAAAATGGTTTCATTCCTTTTAGAGTAGGTCTGGATATGGATTCCTTGTTACTTATTCCTGTTTTGGTTTGGGTTTGAATTTAATTGTTGTTTTGTTGGGGTTTCAATAGGGTAATATACGGGCTCTTCATTCTCTTGACAACCAGGATTTTGTCTGGAGCTATATTGGAAATTAACACTTGGGTCTTCAGTTTGTGGATAATCAAATTCTGGTGAAGGGATGATTGATATTTGATTTTGATCCTCTTTTAAAGTCTACCCCGAGGAACAATTATTGGGTAATAAAGGGTTTGCTTTAAGGAGGATGCATCCACAGATGTGTAGAATTCATTTATCGAAAGATGGTAATGTTTGCACCCTTTGCTTGTAGGGGAATATCCTAGGAATATATATTTGATTGCTTTGGATTCTAGTTTAGTCTGGTTTTGTCTATGATCGCCTATGAGCCGGTGATATGGACATAAAGTAGGAGGAATAATTAGAAAGGAGAGGTAGATATGGAAGTTTAAGGTGATTAGTTATTGTAATCTTTGGTAGCGGTTATAACTACCAATAGTCTGAGTGAGTAGCTGGTGGGATATAAAAAAGGGAAAAGGTGGTTGATAAAGGGATATGAGAAAAATTAGTGGAAAGTGTGTGATTCAGATCTGTGAAAGTTCTAGGGGAAATATAGGGAATATATCTAGTCTGCAAGAAATAAAGGAAATAATTTCAGTTTACTTGTGTTGTAGAAGTGTTATCAGGATGCAGTGCAGCCAAATATATTTGGCATTATTGAGGAAGAGTGAAGACTGTGCAGTAGGAAAGATCACTTTTAGGGTGTTGAATGGAGTTTTCATGTTTAGGACTCTACTAGGCATCTTATTTAAGAGATATAAAGCTGTTAAAATGCTTCTCCCCAATATTGTTTTGGAACATTCATTTCAAACAGTAGCCTTCCTGATACCTCTAAGATGGTTCAATTTTTTCCATCCTGGTACTTCATTTTGTTGTAAGTATTGCCATATGAAATTTAGTGAATGATTCATTGTTATTTTAAGTACTTTGCCTAGGTTTGGGTTGTATACTCCTTCCCATTATCACTCTTTAAGATTCAGACTTGAGTGTGGTATTGGTTTAAGATCATTTTGTGAATGTTACAAAATGGTTTTCCAGTCTCAGATTTACAAGTTAATAGATATATCCAACAAACTCTTGTGTGATCATTAGTGAAGTAGCAAACCATTTGTGGCCACTTATGTTGCTAACTGAGTTGGTCCCAGCAGATCACTGTGGGTCTTGAAAAAAACTGTTCAAACTTAGTGTTTGAGATTGAAAGGTAGCTCAATTATACTTGACAAGTTCACATGTCTCAGAGAACAGTTTAAAAACTATATTATCCAATAGGCGTTGGGAAACATAGTTTCATATAATTTAAGTTTGGTGTGCCCTAATTTAGAGTGCCAAAGCTGAATTTCATCAGCTTTGGTTATACATGCTTTTGGTTTATGATTGGGTATTTCATCTTTCACAGTCTCTTCTATCAAATAAAGAATGTCGTTTTTTTAGCATTGCCAATCCTCACGAACCATGAAATTCACAATGTCTTTTAGGGAATGTAACTTGGCAATTTAGATCCTTTGTTAGTTAACTAACAGAAATAAGGCGACAAGGGAGTCCAGGGACACGTAAGACAGATTTAAAGGTCAGACTATTTGATAATTTAATATTTCCAATTTTGACGATTGATGTTAACGCATCAGCAACCTTGACCTTTTGGTAATTTGAGTAAGACACAGGAAGTAAATAGATGTTTCATACTTTGCGATCTGTAGCCCAAGGTCAATGATCCAAGGGTTAATTTTTTAGGTTTGTGAGGCTACTTCGACAAAATTACCTGATTGGGAAAAATTAGAGAATGCTGGAGCATTTAACCATCGTTACATGTTTAACATCCTATATCATGTATCTTGCTTCTTCCAGAGGTGGTGGAACTTGGGATCTGTCTAAGAGACCCACTTCCTCGACCACTGCAAGAAATTGGTCTCATTCATTTTATCGGTGGTGATCTGTGGGGAGTATCCTTCATGGGAACTTCCTAGTTGTTTTCCTCCCTTTTCTGTAGATGTGTGGTGATTTCAGTTATTTTTAGATAATGACTTCAGCAACCAAACCACAATTTATTGCCGCAAGATGAGAAAGAAACACAAGATTTTGATAAAACCTTGCTCTGATACCATGGAGACAAATTGGGAATTAAACTTTCTATTAAGAATCCCTTCTTTTACATTGGACGTCTGGTACATGTAGAACAAACTAATTTGGAAATATTGAAAATCAGAAAAGTTTATAATTAGGAAAGAATACTAACTAATCTATCTTCTTAATTATATAACAGTAATATTTTAAATTTAACACTTATTTTTGATCCATGGAAATATCTATTGATCTATCTATGGAAGGACTGCATTCAAACATCATGGCTAGATATTTCGTGATGATATCTTGGCTAGATTTCTGCTACTATGTCAAGACCAAGTAAGGCAGAATATATCTTTCTTGAATAGTAAAGAATAGAGTCACTGTTCTTTTCTGAACTGCTTTGTTGGACACCTATTTTTGTGAAGAGTTAAAAAATACAGACCAATAGTGAAATGTTTGGATATCTGAGTGATGGTATTCAGAAAATTGTTTTATGGCGTCTCTATTCAGTTTGTATATTATTGGTGTTTGCGTAGATATAATTTTATTTAGTTATTTATCGTTTGAGATTTTTATCGAATACCTACTGATGTCTTATTGTTTATCTTAATACTTGGTTGGAAATAAGTTTAATCAAAGCATTATTGCCGGGGAATTTAGATCCTCTGTTTCTTCTATTTATTACCATGCTCATATAATACTTTGCTCAACTTTTTTTGATTAGAAGATGGTGAGGAATATGATGATACTGGCGGAAGCAATCGATTCTTGGGGTTCATGTTTGGAAATGTCGACAACTCTGGTGATCTTGATGCGGATTATCTTGATGAGGTGATGTATTGCTCCTTTATATTTATGCTTTAGTGTACTCTTTAAAATTGAAGACATAACATCTTGTAATACACGCCCCTTAAGATACTATGTTTACTATCTGGACAAATTTATGGATGTAATGCTGTTTTTTTCTTTTGAATTTATATTTTTTTATCTTCATTTATGAAGGAGGTCTTGTTGTTCAAATGGCTGTGTTTTGTTGTGAGAACTTTTTTCTTAATTTCTCATTAAAAATTTTGTATTACTTTCTTATGCTCTTTATATTCGTAGTTTCAAATGACCTTTCTTCGCTATTTCTTCAATATAATTTTTGTTACATTACTGTTGTTAACACAAGCATGTTTGGCAGGGTTCTCTTTAGTCTATTGAACCAAATACAAGAATAATGCATTTCACAATATTATTTGTGATAACTTCAAAAAACTTGCTTATGATTAAGATAAAATTAAAGCATAGAACTTTATTAAAAAAAAAAAACTTAGAGAAATGATTTATTGAATTATATTATTGAATACTCTAATATTTTGTGAATACATGTACTGTATTTTAAAATGTTTTGCTAAGAAAAGATACTAAAAACTACTATTAGATAGGTTACCACATTCTGTAAATTTGAAAATTCATTTTTTTTATTGGTTTTCCTAGCTTTTTATCAGCTAAATAAGAGGTTAAATTTTTCTTAATTTATTTATCACAATATCTATCACCCCTTGTGCAAGTCAACTTTTTTATAACTTTATTTTTATTTTTGGTGTGATTGTCATTGAAAAGGTTTATCAGTCAAATATTTGTCATGAATCTGGTATGAAGTAGTTATATTGCTTGCTACTTTTTTTCTTTTTTGCAAGTTTTGACCATATGTATTTTAGTGCTTTTTCTTCAGGAATGAGGTCAGTGTTACACAATAGTTTGCTATCTGTTATATGGTTTTCTATATCCAGATCAACTTAAACAATCAACAATGAGGATTTGACTTTTTTTTCTTCCCTTTGTTGTTCCATGGATGGCTGCATTGATTTTAATAAGTGCTCTAAGGCGGTTTTGGTGTTTAAGAGTTTGCTACTTGGTCCGGTTTATTCTTGTTGCTGTGTGACATAGAGAATGATGTGTTTTATTGTCCTCATTTCGTTTAGTTTCAACTTGTAGTTACTCAAATTTGGATTCGAAGGTGTTAAACATTTTTGTATCTTCCAATCTCATCCTTAGATGTCCTATAAGACTTCAAATCAATAGCATTGAAGATTGGTGTGTCATTTTTGTATTTAACACAATGATATACTTTCCAGGATGCCAAGGAACATCTAGCTGCATTGGCTGACAAGCTGGGTCCATCTCTAACGGCCATAGATGTATGTGTCTTTTGATAGTATTTTTTCCTCTGAAGTTCTGAAGGATAATTTATTTTGAAACGTTTAAGCTTTCAATTTTTATATAGAACTCATGTTCAGTGGACTTATTATTTACCTTTCCTTTTGATAAAAATGATGCTTATCTTTTTCAGTTATCAACAAAGCGAGCGCAACCACCTGATACTGTTGAACAAGGTGACGCTGTACGCATGTGAACTAACTCATGTTTGTTCCGGATTCTGACACTTCTATAGTTTTCCTCCAGAGTGGAGTGTTTCTTTTTGTATCGCTGCTCTGTTTTTTTTTTAATAAAGTAATACGTACATATTCGAGGACAGATATTGACTTATGGGTAAATTGTAACTTTCTTATTGTTAAGTTGGATTTATCCTTTTAGTTTGGTTGGCTGCCATTACTGTGAATTGTTGCTCATTAGTTGTATTGTTAGAATTTTGCTTAGGAGGAGCTCTTTCGCTTCTGTTCTCTTGTGCAATCTCTTTCTTAATATAATTTATTTTTTATTAGGAAAGAAACAATAAAACTGTAAGTACTTTGTACATTCATTTTGATTTTATGATTCCTTGGTGCAATGAAGTAGGTCATTAAAGAGAAAATACTGATAATTTTGGTCAAGTGTACATCAGTGACTGTTATTATTAAGATCGTTGTATCCAACCGAATAGGTGCATATCTACAAAATGCATATGTATTTTTATTTATTGATTGACTCATAGATATGGCCTTTTTTTCTTGGTACCATTGACCTGGTTATCTTCTTACTTGTATAGTGTGCTAATGTCAGATTATGATGAAAAGAACGAGGACGCAGTTGATTATGAGGATATTGATGAGCAGTACGAAGGTCCAGAAGTTGACGTGGCAACCGAGGAGGACTATTTATTGCCAAAAAAGGAATATTTGTCCGCTAAAATTTCTGTTACTGCTTCAGAGTCTGCAATATCTGTATTTGACGATGATGATTATGATGACTTTGAAAAGGAAAATGCTGCTGGGGAAAAAAACTTTGATGCTCCTTCTGAATGCGTAACAGGTATAATAAAACCTATGTATTACGATCATTTAAATTTGCTGATGGTAATGGGTGTTAACAGTGTTGCAATCACCCTCTTTGATTATTAATTTGATGTAGCCCTAGCCTATTTACAGCTTTCTTCGTTTCTCCTTTATTAGCCATATATCCTGCATTATATCTAATATTATGCTTTTGATAATTGAGGGATATGGTTGTCCTAACTTGCTGTGCATTCTCAAGCACGATCACATAACCTCTAGAATGGCTCCCAAGTTTGTCAGTAGTAATGGGATTGTTTGTTGTTGGAAAGAAAAATACAAATATCGGGATTATGGTTTTAATCTTTACTTTTGAAGAAACACAAACTTGTCATGGTATATGAGCTACCACATGGTTCTGTGATTGCTGGAGTAGCTTGGAAACTATTGCAGGAGGATGAATTGTCAAGGATGAGGTAGATTTCTTTGTCGAGTATCGACTAAACTTGTCAGAAACACTTTCTTCTTCCTGTTGTCGAAACAATGCAACCTATATCCCAGAATTTTGAGGCTCTGGATGTCTCCACTCTTTTTCTCTCCAGCTCTCTTAACGTCCCAATTATATAAGACTTAAGATCTCTGACTTTTACTAACTTCTTAACTACTTTTGGGGAATAAGTGGACATCTAATGACCACTCGGGATAGTTGTATTCATTTAGCTTTTCAGTGGTTATTTGTATGGTAGAGCTGGCATAGGTTGTGATGGGTTGCACCATGACTAAATCGGTGGCAGAGTCTGAAGTAGTTGCTGACATAGGTATTTGGTAGATAATGTTGAAAGGGTGTCAATTGGTGAATGGGACAAGTGAATAGAGTCATTAAAAAGAGCGTCCTTTATAGTCATGCAAATAACTTCATTTAAAGAGGAAGATTAATTAGCCACTAGATTAAAAATTTAAACAAAAAACTGTTGCAAAGACTGGACAATAATTTTCCATTGATAGAGCTAATATTGTCCGAGAAATGTAGCAGTAGAGATAATGAGTTGATTCTGATATTATATAAACTGCGAAGTATTGGCAGAAAAGAGTTAATTTTTTGTGTATTTGCCTTTAAAACAGGCGACCAATTTGGAAGAAAAGAAAAACTAGTCTGGAAAAAAAAAGAACAATCTAGAAAGAAATATTGAAAACTCTCTAAGCTATTTACTCGAATCCATACATAAATACTGTGTACAAGATTCTTAATGACCTATTTCACAAGTATGGAATTATCTAATTTTCAAGAGAATCATGTCATTCATCAGATTTATTGGAGTATTTTCCACTAAGAAGTTTCAACTATCACTCTTAGCTCGTGGGTGAGTTCTTTTGAGAAAAGGGGCAGCCGATGAGGCCGTAACCTATTCACTGTTTTCTTACTCGCTATATTTGTATTTCTTGCATTACATGACTTTTTCATATGTCCACGTATTGAGGCAATTGAATATTCTTCGATACGTGGGTTTGTTTTGTTTCTTTCCAACATACTGCTAATATCTTCCTTGACCCCTAATCCTTCCCGAGCTAATCAATGTTCAATATTTGTATCTTTTTGTTGAGACATTACTTCAAGAATTTTAAAGCAATATCTACTACACCTTTTATATAGAATGATGACTTTCTCGACTATTAATTCTAGATGAACAAAGTGAAGGCCTTGATGTGGTTGCAAAGGAGGACAACATCACATCGATCGATTTCCACCCGGTCGACTACTTTGGTGATGACAATTTGGCCATCGTTACCGAGGAGTTTCAGGTAAATTTGTGATGGACCTCTTTTTGAGGGGTTTGATAGCGAACTAGCATGTATAAAACATGATGAATAGAGGAATAAAGTGATGAAATGAAACAAAATTTGTTCAACTTAAAGATTTTGTAGTAGTATTTATTCCCTATGAACTTCCTATGCCACTTATTTATTCTTAATTTTAATATTTGTATAAGATGGGTACTATTTTAAATAAGTGAATGATGACATGACACATTTATACCCTTTCTATAGCTGACTATATATTGATATAAAACCAAATTTTCTCCTTTTGTTTTTTCATGACTTGAAGAACTCTTAAATGCGGACTATGTTTATATTTATTAATTCAGTTAGAACACTTTCACATTATGAATTTCATTCCCAACTTTTATAGGTGGGTTGGGGTTGTCTGGGCCAGGGGTGTATAGGGTTCTGCTCCTAGAAAGACAATTAAGATTATGTGATCTAATCTTTAAAATTGCTTCTTGTTGTCATGTAACAGGAGGTTCATAATGAGCCACCTTATGGGAAGGGTCTTACTTCGCTACCAGTTTTGTGTGTGGAAGGTGGGATGGATATCTTACGATTCTCCGAAATTTTTGGTGTTCATGAGCCGCCTAAGAAAGGAAAGAAGGAACAGAGACACTCTACTCATAAAGGTGCTTCACTAATATCAGGAATTGTTTTTCAAGACTTAACGTTATGTACCTTCCACCTCATGGTCTATTCATATAATTGAATATGGAATTATAGTTTGAACTTTCTTTAGTCGTGAAATGACATATTAAGAGGATGCATCATTCATCAAAGGTTTGTAATTTGAGTATGGACGTGGATGGGTTTTAAGAAAGATTTTACAAAGGTATTTTGTAACTCAAATTGACTTTTCTTTCTCATTTGTGTATATTCAGAGAGGTATAAATCAATGAATGTTTCATATATTGTTGAGGAGGATGAAGAGGCAATTTTGAAGGATTATGGTCACGGAATATTATCTTATGTGAAACATCGCCAAATTGAAAATGACATCTCAGTGTCCAATGTGGATGATCCAGACTCACTAAAATTTGATCTCCATGGAGCTGATCTAAGTGCTCACGCAGGCAAGTATAAGAATGACACTTGCTCAAGTGCAGAACCCCTGAGAGAGGGGTTGACAGAAAATGATATCATTGGACTGAAATCTCAATCTCATCGAGTAATTTATCCCATTGATCAGCAAAAATGGGAAGATGAAATTTTGTGGGACAATTCCCCAGCCTCAACTGCAAACTCCGCAGAGAGTTGCGAAATATCTGGATATGGCTTGGGTGTTTCACTTGCAAAGGAAAAGGAACATGAGATTACGTCACAAAATCTTCAGTTTGATTATACAGCTAATCAGTATGATAATAGAAATGATTTTTCTCTTTATAACTTTTCTGAAGTTTTAGAGCCATTTGGATCAAGACAGCTTGATGAAGCAGCAAACTCGATGTTATCACCAAGGGGCCAACATCCTCAACTGTTAAGGTTAGAGTCCTCATTGGCAGCAAATAATCTTTCTGGTAACGCAAAGGGCAATAATTGTGATGAGGTTTACCAATTTGGCACTATTAGGCGGTTTAGCAGACTTTCGTTGCTAAACAATAATATGGTTGATGGGTCTTGGTTGGACAACATAATTTGGGAATCTGATGGATCTATGGAGGAGCCAAAGCTAATCCTTGATCTTCAAGATAAGCATATGCTTTATGAAATCTCAGATAACATGGAAAACAATGATTTCGTTCATCATGCTGGGGCTGTGGTTGTGCGAAGTTCTTCTAAGTCAGCCAATGGATATATTATTGAGACATCAGGTCCTCGAGCTCATCAATCTAGCTGGCAGGATGTTGGAAACGATTCCCATTATGTTGATAGTATATTACCTCAGCCACCAAAATCTGGTTCTGAAAAACGTCCCTCTCATGGCATTGAAATTCTTCATTCGGAACCTGCCCTTAAGCTGCAAACAATGAAGCTTAAGTTGGCCAAGTAAGAAAAACCTTTTCGAATTTTTTGGTGGTGTTTGTTTTTGTTGTGTCAAGTTTTGTTCTTAGACTGGGTTAATGGTGTGTAGGTAATAATTAAATAGGTATAATTTCTGAAAAGAAATTTTTACTGCTGATAATTACTAATTTCCTGATGAATGAACAGATTCTGTGCAATTAAAAAGAAAGGAATGTTCTTGCCAAAAATAGAAGTGATCCTGGTTAAGTATTTTATTTATGAAATTTACATTACAAATCGCAGATTCTAATATCATTTGTGTATGTTTCATTTGCTTTAATTTTGTAGTGTTAATTTATAGATTGGTTTGTAAATCATGAAAGTAATTATGAATTAGAATGGCTAGCTGTTGAACTACTCCATGTGAAACGAGCATTCCAATGGAATTGCCACATGACAGTAAGAAGCTTTTGTCATTGTTTGTGACGTGCCTCACTTTTAATGGTCATGGTTGTCATTATTGTTAAAATGCTGGAGAGAACGCATAAACTAACTAGAACGCATAAACTAACTTTCTTTTGTCATGTTATCGTATTTCAAACATTTGGGGATCATATTATCAGATTTGTCTTTGGAGTAATGAACTATACTTTCTGTTGTGCAGTAAAGACCTGGCCAATTTCCACCGACCTAAAGCTTCTTGGTATCCTCATGATAATGAAGTGGCTGTCAAAGAGCAAGGGAAGTTGCCAACTATAGGACCTATGAAAATATTAGTGAAGTGCCTGGGAGGGAGGGGTAGCAAACTTTATGTGGATGCCGAGGAAACTATTTTGTCTGTGAAGGACAAAGCTTCAAAGAAGCTAGGTAGTTGGTTCATATCAAATCAATTTTTTGCGCTATAAATGGTTGATATATATATATTTTTTTTTTTGCATATGGTCTTATTTCTTGTGCAGTTGTTCTTTTGTAAATATGAAAATTGTAGTAATATTTTTTGTGAAATAAACAAGACTATTCTTGTTTTTTGGTTAGATTTTAAGCCTTCTGAAATGGTGAAAGTATTTTATTTGGGAAGAGAACTTGAAGAAGACAAGTCTCTAGCCGCCCAAAGTGTTCAATCAAACTCCTTGCTTCATCTTGTTCGTTCAAAAATATACTTGCTGCAACAGGTGCAAAGTCTTCCGTTTGACAATAAGTCTTTGCGACCTCCTGGGGCATTTAAGAAGAAAACTGACCTTTCGGTAAAAGATGGTCACGTATTTTTAATGGAGTAAGTATTTCAAACACTTCATTTTCTTTGATCGTATGATATGCTTTCCTAAGTTGTTTACTATTGCAATTTTGTCTAATGACGGTTTACAGTCAATGTGGCTGGCTTACATTTATATTGGTTTCATAATTTTCTTTTATTCTTAGAAATTTATTGGAAATTTGAAGTGGATAAAAGTAATGGTTGGTAAACCTAGATGTTAGTAGGATACTGATTTCTGTTGCTGTCTTATTAGAAAAAGCAAGAAAAATTTTGTGAGATTTTTATTGCGGGAGAGACAGAATAAAGGCAAAAATTGGTGATGCACCAGTCTACCTATCTTTCACAAGACAAACTGTAATCCACATTTTTTTTTCTGTTGATGGACAACACTTTTCTTCAAAATGGACGCATATACGTCTTAAATTCATAGAAGTGATTCCAGACTTGCCATGTGGCTTAAAGTAATAACAAAAGTGTTGGTTAATTCTTTACCATGTGCACACGAGTGTTGGTAGCAATGCTTCTTCATATGTGAATTCTTCTTGAATTGAAGATTCAAAAGAGAATCACTTTTATTGGTTGATAACTCCTCCATTTAAAGTGATTTACAGCGACTA
Source organism: Begonia peltatifolia (assembly GCA_022433055.1). Lineage (NCBI taxonomy): Eukaryota > Viridiplantae > Streptophyta > Magnoliopsida > Cucurbitales > Begoniaceae > Begonia > Begonia peltatifolia. The sequence continues at coordinate 22,634,811 of CM039519.1, read as the reverse complement.
ACTAGATAGAATCATAGCTGAAACCAATAAATAAGAAATGTCAAATACAAAATTCAAAGAGCAACTACATCCTAAAATCCTATCCCTAAAAAATAGGTGATAAGATAAGAGTAGCATAATGGAATTTAAATTAAGAAGAGATTCAGCAGCAAATCTAGAAAGAAGATCGTGTTTTTTTCAGCATTCTCCCTCTAGCTGGAGAGAAAATATGAACACTCCCACCTTGCTTACAGTCTTAAAAAATTTTCTTGCCAAACCCTTTTGAAAAAATGTCCCCAATCTGGTATATGAACTTTACATTATTTTGTTGCTAATTACCTAGAACAATAGACATAACCCTTCCCTCAACACTTTCTGTAGCTTATATGTTCGGGTAATATTAAAGTAGGGTATATGATTGATATTTTTAGTTGAATTTTACGGTACAAAATTTACATTTTTGTGTGTTTTTTGCAGGTATTGTGAAGAAAGGCCTTTACTTTTGAGCAATGTGGGAATGGGTGCAAGACTATGCACATATTACCAAAAATCAGCTTCAGATGATCAAACTGGCTCGTTTTTGCGCAACGGGAGCAATGGACATGTTATTTTATTAGACCGTGCTGATAAATCTCCTTTCCTTGGGGACATAAAAGCAGGATCTAGTCAGTCATCGCTTGAAACAAAAATGTACAGAGCACCTATATTTCCTCATAAAGTGCCACTGACAGACTATTTGCTAATTCGTTCTGCAAAGGGGAAGCTTCTCCTAAGACGGATTGACAGAATTCATGCCGTCGGACAACAGGTTTGTCATCATGCAGAGTTTTTTACTAGTGCATGGTCCTATGGTAGTAGTTGTTTTATCCATCCTGAAATATTGGTGCTGCAATCAATGTGCCTCAACAAGTTCCTCTTTTGTTTGTTTGAAGCTTGTGGCGTGCTAGAAATAATAGAGTTATTATGAATTTGGATTTAAGTTAAAGCATTTATAAATTTTTTTTTGTTGAAAGAGTACGCAGTAGTTAGAATTTTATTCAGATTTATTATCTCTAATACAGGACAGTGGAAGAGGACATCCTTCTCGGGGAGTGGGAGTTGTTCTTTTTTGTTTTCTTCTCTATTATCTAGATCCATTCTTGATATACAGTACAACTTTTTGAATATACAGAAAAAAAAAACAAGAATTTTCTTGCATTTGTTTGAAAGAGTTTTAATTAGACTATCTTATGTTCAAAGCTAAGCTGATTTCTAAAACTTGGGTCAGCTCAAAACGTGCAAGTCTGGCTTGAAGGCTAGTAGGTAATGTGTAAACATTCACATAATGGGGAAAATTTTTTTTCTTGCTTTCTTCTGAGAACAATGTTCAGTATGAGTTAATCAAAGAATTTGGAAGGCTGCGAGTGCTCCCAAAAAGGCGGCACATCTTTTTTGTATTAAGTAAACAGAATGTAGGTCTTAAGCCATCAGGCTGCCATATTATGTAGATCAGAAGTAGCTATTTTTCAATGACTGGACATAACGTGGAATCGTCTCCTTGTTGGAATCTGCTGTATTGGTGCCATTCTTTAGCATGTATATACATGGAAGAAAGAATTACTGAAATGACGCTGGATAGAAGAATGATGTAAAATAGTGAGAATCAATATTAGTTAAAGTAATGTAATTTTTTCTTTTTGATTTGGTGGAGCTGCCTTTTCTTTTCAGGAGCCACTTATGGAGGTAATGTCTCCTGGATCAAAGAGACTTCAGAATTATATGATGAACAGATTAAATGTTTATGTGTGCCGTGAATTTCTGGCTGCTGAAAAGCGTCGATCACGGCCATATGTTCTGGCTGAGGAGCTGCCTTCTTGGTTTCCTTATCTCTCTGAACCCTTAATAAGGAAAAAATTGCGAGCATCTGCTGACTTGATGGTTGTCTATATTATTATTTTTGGCTTTGTTTGAAATACACTCACATTCACATAACTTATCATTATTTGACTTGTGTGCTGCATATGCAATACTGTAGAAGAGTCCAAGTGGACAATCAATTTGGATTAAGAAGCCTGACTTCTGCATCTCCAAAAATGATCTACGAAGGGTCACACCAGAAGACGTGAGTAAATTATCATCATATTTCTAATGGGTGCTCTTCGGCTGGTCTCTAATTTGTAGTCCTATATGATAAAATTTCTATGAAACAAGGTTCTGTCTTTCCAAAGATCTTATTCCACCTTATAGTCTTGTGTTTTTCTATGTTTTTATGAGAGGCTTTTAAGAGCGAGCGTGAGAGGGTTGGGAACATGCAAAACAAGACAAAAAGTCTCTGTAAATATTTGAACTTGCGAAGTAGGATGACATGAACCTCTGATTTTTTTTTTTCTTCAGTGTTATCTTTCTTTGGTTCCTGAATGATTAAAGCTGTAAATAAAATACAATCCACAAAATGATTTCTAGCATATGTTATGCTTGATAATGTCATTTCTGTCCTTAAAAAGTAATGTTTTCTGCTGTCAAGACAATTTTTTTTTTGCATACCTTGATTATCATATTGATTAAATCATTCAATATCTGAGTAACTAACTTGATAATGTGTGCTGTAATCAAAATACATGATTTAACATATCTAAGTTTACTATAGTTTGTATTAAGAATTACATGAATGATTAAATTAATTTCAATCCAACAACACAGTTTTTGGGATTGGTGGTAAAAGGTTAGATTCTTTGAATGAGTAATAACTAGAATTTTTAAAGTAAATTGGCAACATTCTTCTGAGCAACATCAGGTTTGTTTGTACTTTAGGTATGTAGATATGAAAGTATGCAAGCCGGTTTATACAGACTTAAACACTTAGGGATCGCCGAAGTTTTTTCGACTGCAATTTCTTCTGCAGTGAATCGGCTCCCTGATGATGCAATTGCTTTGGCTGCTGCTTCTCATATTGAACGGGAGTTGCTAATCACTCCATGGAACTTGAGTAGCACTTTTGTTTCTTGTATGCAGGTAAAGAATCTTTCCTCGTAGAAATTTTTGAAATAGAAGTCCATAATTGTCTTGAATAATGCTTGTGACTGCTCTATTGCATTAAGGAATGGATTGATGAAATGCTAAAAATAATTCTACATGAAATCTTAGCCACTGTATGAAACAAATTATTACTAATAGTAACTATATGTATATAATTATTTAAGATTAACTTTTTATATTATTTATGACTTACTTTGCACTATTTATTGTTATAATCTTATTATAGAATATGTACTAATTATTTAAGATTGCCTTTTTTATATTATTTATGACGTAGTATATACTATTTATTGTTATAATCTTATTATAGAATATGTACTTAATTAACATATTCTATTAATTATCATTTTTCCAAAATACTTGTGACACTAAAAGTTTTTCATTTTTTCTCTTACCTTTTTGCCTCCATAGAGATACCTACATGTTCTTTATGTTTCACTAGTGCATGTGACTTCCTTGACCTCCTATTGTTTTTCCAAGATTCCATTTCGGTAAACCAAACTCTGGAATTAGTAAACTTGCCCATTCTTAAGATCCCAATGTACAAAACTGATCATGAAGTAATTTGGAAAACTTTTCAATATCAGTTCTTTTGTCTCAGTTTTATCTTTTCACTCTTTATTTCTAAGCCTAACTGTGGTGAAGTAATTTACTTGCTAAGATTTTATATACTATATTAATAAAACAAAATAATATATGTTGATTGGACTATCAAATATTAGATATATGAAAATTTGATGAGAAAAACATAGTCAAAAGGTAGACAAAAAAGAGGGAAGTATTTGAATGTGGAAATGGCATCAAATAATAGATATAGGCGGTGTGAATGGAGTAATGTCTAAAAATTTAGAGGTGGAGGATCTTTTTGTTACATGCATTCTAACCTGGTTACTGTCCCAACATATTATTGTTGACAACATTGTCCTTGACAGTGCTAGAGTTTTGTTTACTTAGAATCTACCAAGTGTCAAAGATTAAGAACTTCCATAGAAGATATCGATCTGACTTGAATGTCATTGCGGTAGATGAAGTTGATGAATAGAAAGCTATTTGAGGGTTAGTCAAAGTGTTGTAAGCAGCTAAGAAGGAAACTATTGATAGGGAAAGAAAGAGAGGAAGAAAGAAAAGAAGAAGAAGGAGAAAAAGAAGAATTTTAGAGAAAAAAGTAGGATTAGCAAATAAAAATCATGTTATTCATTCAATAATTATAATAATATATTTTTTCAAGTTACAATATTAGAACTTAAATATTAAAAGTTAAGGTTAATTCTAAAAGATGAAAAATTAACTTTAACTGAAATAAATAAATAAAACATATAAATAATAAAATTAAAATGTTTAAAATGTTCTCGTCTCAAAGACTTTAAATTTTTAGAAGAGTACATCCACATTTGTGAAAAAACACTTAACACTCTCAAATTCATTTTCATTATTTGAACCAGTGAGGAGAGAGAGAAGTCATTTTGTTTGAATTTGATTTTTGGCATTACTAAATTTACAAGTTATTATTTGAACTTTTATAATTATTTCTTTCAAATAAGTTTATGAGAGAATGTGACATAAATAAAAAAAGTGATGGAAGTAAAATTGTTGGAAAGTGAAAATCGCAAAGTCACTAGATGACGAGAGTCAAAGTGGGGAGAATAATAAGAATTCCAATAATTGGGGTTTTCAGATAGATTATGAAAGAAATCAATGACATTTGGAAAATGTTGATAACTGCAGAACGGGCCTTTGGAAATTAGTTGGTTCCAAACTAGAAGAAATCTTATACTTCTAATTACTAAATGCTAAATAGAAACCTCCTCAAGAAGAAACGGCCACAGTCATTACCCAATAATAATACTTTCTAAATGCTGAAACCACCTTTGACTTCGGTTTAATGACAACCTGATTTGCTTTTCCAAGGAAGGTGAGAAAGATTGGCAAGGGAGCTGAGTCTTTTAGGGCTTTAAGTCTGTAAGGGCTCAGTAATTGGATGTGCTGGAGTAGTTAATAATGGTTGTAGTCATAGTTAGCTAGTGACAGTGGTAAGGAAGAAGAATAAATAGAGACGGGGAAGAAAGGAGTTAATGGAGTTCATAAAAAGTGAAGGAAGGTCTGATTGTGTCTATTTCCAGAACTTGAATGGTTTTTTTTGCTAAATTCTTACGTGTGAACTGTGTTGAATCACTTAGATAGCTAACACTGCTCCTCACCTCATTTGGGGTCTTTTCACAGCATTATTGGCCTTCCGCAAGAAGTATAATCTTTTGATCAAGCAACCTTAAGGATGCTTAAAAACAAACGTGAAGTAGAAATACTATCAATGACAACACGAATAGAAGGTAATTAACCTTGGGCTGAGAAAAAAGCATCCAATGCTTTAAGAGCTTGGCCAAAACACCAAACTGATGATGAGAAATGTTCATAAAGTGAATAATTGATTCTTAATGTTTGAAGCTACAAATATGCTTTTTATTGATTTCATAGTATTTGGAAAAGTGTTTCTGAACAAAAGATAATTGCTCGAGCAACTTCTAAGAGATGTCAGTTCTTACGTTCGGCTTTTCCATTTTGTTGAGGGGTATAAATACCTGAACTTTGGTGGACTATCCCCATCTCAGTAAAATAGGTTCCTAGAGTCGAGTTGAAATAATCTGTGGCATTATTTGTTCTAAGGATTTGAATGTTGGGTTGCATTGTGTTCGGATCATTGAGTGAAATTTCTTAAAGATTTGTGCAGCTTGAGATTTTTCTTTCATCAAGTATATCCATGTGACTTGGCTGTAATTATCAATAAAGGTGATAAACCAACAAGTACTGGAGATATTTTTTATGCTCGAGGGCCTCCAAATTTCACTGTGTATAATTGTAAAAGAATGTGATTGTTGTTGATAAATGAGTAGAAAAAAGGCTTCTAGTATGTTTGACAAATTAACAAATTTCACATTGAAATGAACTCGGATTTTTGTTGACGAATAATGATGAAAATAATTTTGATAAATAAAAAAAATAAGATGATCCAATCTAAAGTGCCATAACATTATAGTGCTTTCATTTTCATTGGTTGGAACAAAAAAGGACTTTTGGAGGGAATTTGTTGATAGGAAAAATTTGGTTTAGGCTATTTGAGTTTGACATCCATATTATTGCCTTTGCCTTGAAAGAGGTAAAGTTTTGCATGCTCCTTAGCATTGTCAATCTTCCTCCCTGAGTTTTGATCCTGAAATACACAATGTGAAGGAAGAAATTTAGCGAAGTAGTTGAAGTCTTTTGTGAGCTTGCTAATGGATAAGAGATTGCATGTAGCAAAGCATGATTAAGAATAATATTTGGAGATATAACAACTAAATCAATATCAGAAATAGTTGACAGAGTGCCATTAGCAATGCACACTTTGTGATTTCCAAAGTAAGGTAAATATGATTGGAATAAAGAGGTGTCACCAATCATATGATTAGATGCTCATGTCAATCACCCAAGTGCTAGACTTCTCGGGTTTGTTGGTGCAATGGGAGCCTATTCCAATTACATTTTTGTTGGGCAACAGAGCCTAATCCAATTACATTTGGACCTAGATGAGAAGATTTGGACATTTTTTGAAGGAAATCTAGCTGTTTTTGGCTGAATATAGGGTATATGAGTGGTTCGTCATAAGTAGCAACATTCCCTCAGCTTTCATGGTTGATTGGAGGTTTGTTTGGCTTCCAATCAGCAGACTTTCCATGGATTTTCCAGCAAGTCTCACGGAGGTGTTCAAGTTTTTGACCATGGTCGCACCACAGTCTGCCTTTGCAAAGATTATTATCATTTGGTTGATGATGATGTCTATGAGATCCAAATGTCGTGCTTCAATAGCGACGCTAACTGTGTTTAAAGTTCCCATTATAACCTTTTGTCGGTTTTCTTCTCTTCGTACCTCTAAGAAGAATTCTCGAAGAAATGATAAAGGTTTTGTTCCAAGAATTCTACTTCGTACAATATCAAGATCCTTCTTTAAGCCGAGTAGGAATTTAAAGCTCCTTTCGTTTTCCACATGAGTGTCGTATTTCTTTCCATCTTCTGGACTTTTTCATAAAATATCTTCAAATATGTCTAACTGTTGCTAATGTCGATTGAGGATGTTGAAATAAGGAGTCATTGAACTATTACATTGTTGTAAATTATAGAGGATTCCTTTTATCTCAAATATTTCATAAGTATTTTCATTATGGGAGTAATATCTTTGACACTTACCTATATTTCTTTTGTTGTGAAGAAGAACATAAAATTTTGACCTATTTCCTTCTCCATTGTGTTGATGAGCCATGACATGATCATATAGTTTTTGGTTTTCATCTTTTGGGTTGTGGGGTAGTCTTGCTCAGCTGTATAGCAAGACCGTTCAGGTAATCATTTTTTCCTTTTCCTTTGTCCCTTGAGTTTGTAATCGGTGATAGGAATGATGAGGTTTTCAGATTGTCCATGATTGGTAGAGATAGCATCCTCTGCAGGAGAGGTGATGTCGGTTGAGGAAGAACTGTATTTGGAGGCTATAGAAGAATTAGTTAATCGGAATTTTTGATGAAGTGATTGGCTTAATTCTGAAATATTAGAAAGAGGAGATGGCGTAGATAAAAAAATGTCGGAATTAGGATTTCAAGTGAGAGATTATGATACCATATAAATTATAGTGAAAGAAAAGTCTCTCTTTCATTTATGACATTTTCAAAATATATACAATGAAGGAAAGAGATCACATATGATTCTTGCTCCGGTCTGCCCCGACCCACCGACGTCAGTGGTGAGAATTCTCACATTTGATTTTCTCTTACAAAATAAGAAACTACATAATTGATTAGGATAAACAAAATAAAGAAAAATAAACTTAGTTCTCGTACAAAGCATAACACTCATTTGTTTTATATTATTTTTTTAATATGTAATGGAGATTATATGGATTAAAATAACTAAATGTAAAATTTATGAATTAATTCTTAGAAATAAAGTTTTTGATCGAAATATAAATCAAACGAAAGTCTCTTTAACTATTAAAGAGTTTATATAACAAATCGCCCCTCTACCACTAAACTATACCCGCTTCAATAACAAAGGTCTCTACAACTTAATAGATACAAATGACTTAAAGGTGCTACTTTTGATGCTACAATGGAAAGCTATTTTACTCCAATTATGTTTTGCAGGGAAAAGAAACAATCGAGAGACTGGAAATTACAGGTGTTGGTGATCCATCGGGAAGGGGACTTGGTTTTAGCTATGTTCGAGCAGGTCCAAAAGCACCTACGTCAAACGTGTCATTTAAGAAGAAAACAGCAGCTGGTCGAGGAGGTTCTACCGTTACTGGAACAGATGCTGATCTCCGTAGACTAAGCATGGATGCTGCACGAGAGGTCCTTAATTTAAGCTTTAATTTTATATAATATAAGTTTTACTTTTACTTTTGCTCAATTCTTAACGTAGCTTCAATTTCCAGGTTCTTCTCAAGTTCAATGTTTCCGAAGAACAAATTACAAAATTGACAAGGTGGCATCGGATTGCAATGATTCGCAGGCTTTCAAGTGAGCAAGCAGTTTCTGGGGTACATCTTGATCCAACGACTATTAATAAGTATGCTCGTGGGCAGCGGATGTCCTTCCTTCAACTGCAGCAACAAACAAGAGAAAAGTGTCAAGAAATTTGGGAACGACAAACTCATAGCCTTACAGCCATAGATGGGGACACAAAGGAGAGTGACTCTGAAGAAAATAGCGATTTAGATTCGTTTGCGGGGGATTTAGAAAATTTGCTCGATGCAGAGGAATGTGAAGATGCCGAAGTTAGTAAGTTCCTTCCTGGCCATGAAAATGTAGATTCTGTGAAGGGGATTCAAATGCGAAAACACGGATTCCTAGCTCAGGCAGAGGAGGAAATTGAAGATGAAGCAGCTGAAGCAGCTGAATTATGCCGGTTGCTAATGGATAGTAAGAATTTAGTTCTCCACCTTGTTATTTATGCATGAAAGATATATCTTTTTGTGCTATACAGTGTTGAACTTTTGCTTACAAAGTCAGTATTGTTTCAGAGCTTCCTATCTGCAACTGTGCTTGAATGTTTTTTGAAGTATGAGATGTGTTACATCCCATTCTTTGTTCTTCTGTCACTTAGAAGTATATTTTTTCACAAGAGATAAGAAACAAAACTTTTATAAGTGGGAGAAGATTACAAAGGTGAAGGGGGCTATTGTTCTACTTTAAATTACAAGACTACAACAGTGCAGGATAAAATTTTTTTCAGAAAATTACAATAAAATAAGGGCTATTTATACTTTAAATTACAAAAAAATGATTTCTTACACCAGTCAAAATCTCGTGGAAGTGTTGGGTTTCACTCTCAATATATGGTTTCTCGTAACCTTTCTGCAGATAATGAAGGTAAGATGAATAACAAGAAAAAGAAAAGAAAAGTTGCAAGACCGGAAGCTGGATGGATGCCGGGTTTGCTACCTAAGTTCAATTCTGAGAATGCAGAGCATATCAGGGCTAGTATTAACACTAGTCTGCCTGAAGGATCTTTTACATCAAAAGACAACAATAAAGACCCTCAAAAGGTTAGGAGTATTGCATAATTTTTTCTCAGCTCAAGCTGAAATTTAAGTTAGTTTAGAATGCTTTATCATTATGTGCTGATAGAAAACTTTCTCCGATGAAAAAATGGATAAGTGAATAGTTTTTTCTTATTAGGAGTGCTTATCCTACATTTGTAAATTTGTTTCTTTCCAAGTCTGGTTATTAATAGATGGTGGAAGATTATATTAAACACTGGTGACTAAAAGATATTCCTAATATGCGATTAATTATATAGAATCAAAATCTAAATTATGAAACGATTGTACTTCTAATTTCGAAATCAATAAAGGATTGCAGCTATTTTTGACAAATGTAGTGCGTATTTCTAAGGATTCTAACAATTTCCTGTAAAAACAAAAGAGTGGAAAAAGAGATATGGAAAGTGAATTCACAAAGAGTGATATCTATAAATAAACTGACCGGAACCCTTATTTTTTGGTGCAGGTAGAATATTTTCATATTAAAAAAGATAAGTCTGGGAAGGCGAAATCTTTCAAGAAGAATGAAATTTTGAATATGAACCTGATCAATAAACGGCTGAAGATATCAGGAGATAAAGTCAAGGCAAGTGAGCTCATTATTGTTTAATTTGTGGAGATTGGTGGATTTCTTTGGATCGATAATTTTCTTTCGTTTGTGTGGATTGCTATCAACGCTTCAAAAAGATCTTATTCCCACATCTATTATGATGCATGATCTCAACCTCCAGTCTAGCCAACTCTTTATACAAGAGGTTTTTATTTTACTCGATGACAGGGAAGCTACTTGTGTTTATTCTCTCTTAATTAAATAAAATCATGACCTATTATTTGCTTTCCATTTATTTGAGTCAAGCAATGGAAAGTTATATCAGGGGCATATGCAAGGGATTCATAGGATGTCCCAAGTTGTATGTAAATAATTAACTAATCTCAGCGTCACCAACATAGTAGGAATGAGAAGTAAATGGGTAGTGAATTGGCATGATTTTTGGTTGGCTATTGAGAGTCTCCAACCAATGATTTCTTTGATAAACATTGAAGTGCTTATCTGCAGAAGTGAACTAGTTACTGTTTCGTAGTACTGGTGCTAACCTTGTGTTGTGGATGTTTTGTCTGCTGCTATTTTTGGTGTTTCTCTGTTGATAAACCTCACTGACTAACTTGTTTGAAAACAGAATTTTAAGGAGAAGAAATCAGCCAGAGAAAATTTCGGTTGTGGTAGATGTCATCAGGTAAACAATTTATTGCGTATTTTTAAAAAAAGTAATATATATTTCTGGATAGTAGTTGATTCTGATACTTACCTTTCTGTGGACTAGTTTGGACATATGCGGACCAACAAGAATTGCCCTTTGTATGGAAAAGATTTTGACGTATCAGAAACTACGGATCAGGAAAAACCATTAAGAAAGTTGAATTCCCTGGACTCTTCTGCTCAATCGTATCAGAAGACTCAGTTGAAGAAGCCAGTGCCAAAAATTGCAACAAAAACTGCAGTTGTTGAAGCCTTTGAGGGTGACAAATCAAGCTCGATGTCAAAAGTTGTTCCTCTGAAGTTTAAATGTAGCTCCACTGACAGGCTTTCTGATATTCATGCCGATGGACCAACTCCTTCGATTGACCAGCGAGTCAATTCTGACCATGAAACTGAAAAGTTTTCTGCCAAGATTAATAAGATTACGTTTTTCAATAAGACCAAAATTGAAGATTCACCAGTAGAATCTTATAAGCCATCTATTGTGATAAAGCCTCCTGATGCTAATAAAGCGCAAGTTGAATTGCGTAAGTCTTTCATATTTCGACCACTGGTTAATTCTGATAGGGACATTGTGGAATCTCCCAAGCGCACTGCTATGCCAAGGCTACCAGACAGTGAACATCTTCGCAAAAAAATCAAAATCAAACAGCCAAAAGAAATAGTAGATGTGGATTTGCTTGGTCAGGATGGCAGTTTTGGACTTGAATACAGAAAAACAAAAAGAATAGCCGAGTTAGCAAGTTTTGAGAAGCATAGAAAGCCCGGGAGTATGAGTGGCAAAGAAATAGTAGATCAAAGGTGGTGGGTTGAGGTAGAAGCGCAGAGACCTGAGGAGAGATCATGTGAAGATAGGACGTGGAAACTTGATGAAGAAATGAGAAATCAGGAGCAACAGAAGTTAGCTGATATTAGAAAATATGAAGCGGACATTAGAAGAGAGAGAGAGGAAGAAGAACAACTTAAAGCAAAGAGGAAGATAAAAAAAAATCATGGAATGAAATATGAGTTTATGGAGGACCCATGGATAAAAAGAAAAGAGAAAAGGCCATTAGAAGGATTACGAAGTTCTAAAAGAAGAAATATTGAATTTGGAGTATACAATGAAGAGTGTGTGCCAGCAACAAAGCGACGTAGAGGAGGGAAGGTAATCCAAGTCTTTTTTTATTCTATCCCAATCCAAGTCTTTTTTTATTCTATCCCTCACTAGATGAAGATCAACAAAAATTGTTGTCATTTGGCTTACCTGCCGCTTAATAGCCCATGCTACATACATGCATTATCTTATAACTGTGATATTCAGTGCAGGTTGGCTTGTCTAATATTTTGGAGCGCATTGTGGAAACTCTAAAAGACAGGTACGAGGTATCCTATCTGTTTCTGAAACCTGTGTCTAAGAAGGAGGCGCCTGACTATCTGGATATCATAAAGACTCCAATGGACCTGTCCACCATTAAAGAGAAGGTGAGGAAAATGGAGTATACGAGTCGGGAGGAATTTCGCCATGATGTTTGTCAGATTGCTTACAACGCTCACCTATATAATGATGGACGCAATCCAGGTATTCCCCCCCTTGCAGATCAACTTTTAGAGATTTGTGATTACTTGCTTAATGAGAATGATGAAAGCCTGACAGAAGCGGAAGCTGGTATAGATAATGCTGATTTATTGGAGACAAAAGGCCTCTATGGTTGACGGTTGGATTAATTCTCAAAATTTTAGGTTGTTGAATTAGTGTTACTGAAAATCTGGCTTTGATGATTTTCCAAGTCATAGTTGTCCCTGAGAAAGTAGGAGTTACTGTTTGTTACACCAAGTAGTTTTGTACATGATGAGTTAGCAAGAAAGCTGTATAAGCTGAAGAGAAAACAGTGAGCTTTTGGATGTATAATATCACCAGTCTTGTATATTGTCGTCCATGATTTCTGAATGGGGAAAGTAAATTTATGTTCATTGAGAAAATATTGTCAATTTGAGAGATTTAGCTGTGAAGGATGATATTTTTTGGCAGGTTGAGGTCAATTAGTATACGACGGTATAAAACTTCGCTCAGCATCGTGTTTGAAATCGAGCTATTGAGATTACAGGGACTAATCATCATCTATAATGTTATGGAATAAAATAATTTTATTAAATTACACAGAATATCCACAATGTTATTCAACTGAAATTGCAGTATCTGAGAGCAAGAGATGCTAACTTTTTCCACAAATTTCCGGGATGTCTGGCTAATTTCCCATGTCTGTTTTAAAGCCGTTCATTCTTTAATACGAGATTTCTGGTTTATTGTTTCATTAATGTATGTGAATGATGTTTGTTTCAATGTCTAGCAGGAAACCTTGTTTTTATTGAGTTTTTGTCATTTTCAGATTACCAAAATGATAGCCATATGTCAACTTTTTTCATGTTAGCTTTTCTCCCCCGTAGTACTTGTATGCTATTGGCCATTGAGGAATACTTAGCTGTAGTCTCGTGCATAAAATGATTAGAATTCGAACACGCCAATGTTTTACCAGAAGGATTGAACGAATTTATAGGGCAGCAAGGAAAGAAAGGTTGAGAAGGATTTAAGATATGACATTTATCATCTGTTTCAACAGTGCAAGTAGAAACAGCTTTTGAAAATCGCAGTTTTTTTGAAAAAACCCATTGGAAATAAGTGATTTTTTTTGTAATTGACTTTTCATAAAAAAGAAACAAGGGCACGGTGAGTTCTTTAGATGGGCTTGTTTCTCGACTACGAAAACTCACCACCACGTGAAATGGATGAACACAAATCGGGACGCAACAAGCCCCACCCACTCATATTCTTTTACACTGGCAGTTTTTTATTATCAAACTCCGCAACAAATCATGCAAACACAACAAGTTTATGAGGCCTATAAATTCGAATCAAATAGCATTTAAGGTCGCCCCTCCCCTCACTAAATAAATCATTGCTTTATATTCGTGTGAATTAATTACCCTCACACAAAAAGAGATTTAATGGTTGGCCTAAAGACTCTTGCTTTCTTTGCCACTTTCTTGGTTGTTCTCCCCTTGATGAAACCCGAGTTGCCGCCGCGTCCTATATGTGCTTCTCAAATAGCTTTAGCCAGTTACGCATGTGCATTTCTACCTCCAACCCCCCCAGTGCCTGTAACTCCACCTCCCACTCCTCCAGCTCCACCTTCACCTCCATCTCCACCTTCACCTCCTGATGATGGTGGTCATAGACATCGTCGTCACAGGCAAAATTTCCAAACTTTTGATTAATTAGAATTCCATCTTTTGTTTGGATTGAAAATATATTAATAATTGAAAAAAAGGAAGATATTAGAATTATTTCAAAACAGTCTTTCATATAAAAAGGAAGTGAATCCAATAAAAGTATATAATTTAATTCACAACCTTTGGGATCAAATTATGAATTGGACAACAATTATTTTTTGTCTGTCGAGACAATTTCATGTTTCTTATTGTACGTATAGTGGAATTGCTTGGACTGAGACATGATTTTCTGTCAATTTTGCTGGGATCGGGTCTTATTTTACAAAGTAAGAGTATAGTATTACTTGCCAAGTCAATTTAACGAAAACCTTGATAGCTAAATTACTTGGTTGAAGTTTATTTACTCCTTTTTTTTTCATCATCAGGCACCGCCAACATAGGCACCGACGCCACGGAACGTCGACGGAAGAGAATTGTTGCAGGTGGCTCCAAGAAGTTGATAGCGAATGTGTATGTGAGCTTCTTGTTCGGTTGCCAGAATTTCTCTCCCGTCCCATCCATGAGTATAGTGTCACTGTTGGTTCGGCTTGCAATGCTACCTACAACTGCCGTGGGAGAATAAAGATATAAGAAATTTAACTATCAATCTCCATGTCACTAAGATCATTATGTTTGGATATATATATAATATAAGAAATCATCATACGTGTATTTAATATTCTTATGCCATTGGCATTATTACATGTTCTAAGTTGTGTTTATAAGGTTCATCACAGCTCCAAATTTTAATTCAAAGCGACAGATGTGGTGGGGTTGGATTCAACTCAACTCTACATAGTAAGTTGAGCACAGAAAGAAAATCCAAAAGGAGACAAAACCCACCTCGAAAGATATGCTCCAATTGCACATCCAAAAACCGAACACGATGCCAGTATGAACATACTCTACAATTGATCAGTCAGATCGAGGAGTTACAATTTATAAACATGATGTGGCAGAACTTTAATGCACACGAAATTTGGAAATCTTAGACCACACTCTAAGATGAATCGACAACATTTAAGCAGGCAGACACAACCACGGACGAACACAAGTGAGTTCTCCCACTCATGTTTATGAAAGGAAGTTCAACAAACAACTTTGAAACTCACCCAATGAAAATTACAAAAAGAATCCTAAACACTTTAACCATGGGCGAGCATATTAGAAAAAGAAATTGTCATCCCTTGTGGACAACAACAAAGATGCTTTCTTAGTAGCAATTTCCATGTACATTGGATGAAAGTTTAATACAGTAAATTATTAAATTTGTAAGTGATTACTTCCATGAATAGTGAAATATTGAGATATGATACCAATTTATTGATGTTATGACCTGAAAGTGGGCCTAAACAGAAGCATCAAGTTGAGCGACTCGATCCTCGAGAGGATCCGATCACTCAACCCAAGGATATGTTTGAGTGCAAAAGACAAAATAAACCTGATCTACAAAGAGTGGACCGTAATCCACGAAGTGATCACAAAAAGATGAGATAGTGCGAAAACTTAAATAATTCAATATGATACTGTGTAGGAAATAAAATACCAAACATCAAAATTTAATACAGACCAAAAATAAAGAAATTTAAATGATCAAAAAATTTCTCACCAAGACAAAATAACACTCGAGAGGTATAACATGAGAAAAACGAAGGAAGAGATCTACTCCGCAACGTGCATTGGCAACACCAAGCTCCACGATTCTAACTTCGGAAATGATAGGGCCTTTGGGGTGAGCGGCAAACTAACTAGGGAACCCTATACTAATACTCATATGCACATGGAAAATTTATTTTATCATTTTTTTTCAAAACCATGATAAGTTGTAAAAATGCTCCATTTCAAAACAAGCTCCATAAGGCAAAGATTTTCAAATTATTAAATCCCTATTAACCATTTAAAAATAAGCTCAACTACCCATGAATGAGGCAAGTTTGAAAACATTGTTACGTATATCGGTAGCTATACATAAAATAAGTCTCCACAATTTTCATTAGAGAACGTCCTAGTGAAAAAAAGGGTCATTCACAAACCCCTCGACTACACTATCACATAATGATGGTGATTGAAGTCCAACAACATTTCATGTGCCAGAAAGAAGAAAATAAGAAACATGCGATTCGGAGATCCAGCCTCATTACCTAGGTGGTCATTGAACAATGGTCATCTGCGATTTAATTCGTATAAATGATAATCAATAATACCTTGGAAAGTTTTAGGGATTCAAAACCCAAAGGAGTGGGTCTTCAGTGCCTTATTACTCATTTCATAATCAATAAATAAGCAACCTTCATGCAGTAGAAGAGCATACTATTCAAGTACTGTTGGTTTGGTCGCTCAGCTAGATACAACCCAAAACAACCAAAAACGGATATTAAATGGTTCAATCAGCCACACACGAGCATCAAGTCTAACTCCAATTCTTTTGGTTGCCCGACTTGTGTAACCCCAAACAACTAAAGTCTAACACCAGAAGGCTCATCTAGGTCAATAAAAAAATCATCCTATTAGGCAGACGATTATAAAAATTATTTAAATACCATGCACTTGAAATTCAGATGTGTAAAACGTACATATATATATGTAAAAATTGATGTGGTGCGACAGACCCTGTTAGGATTTTCATATGTGTCAAATCTACCATAATGTTTTTGAAAACTATGCATGCAACATAAAACTGTGTAGTATATAAACTCCAATCTCGATGACGACAACAACTTATGACTAGCCATAAGGCGTTATCAGATACAAATATCAAACTTCAAAATCTAGAATTCAAACCATTTCTAGTTGTGGTTCTTAGTATCGAGTTAGAACCTATTTTATGAGAGTGACAAAACTTGAAGTTTCTATTACGCATGCTCGACTTTCGAAACTTCTTATAGATCTTGAGTTTATCTAATAACAATGTTAACCAACCTAATTTTGAAGTTTCTAACTTAAACACTTAATAATTAAATTTAGGGTCTCACCTCGATTTACATGCAAAATTATCGAAAAAGAATTTAAATCAACATAGACCACCATCACGTTTAGAACGACGAAATGAATTAGAAAACAAGGTTCAAAAAACTTTTGACATCATTCAGTTGTCCAGACAAGAGGTCAATGATCTACTAATCAAGCTTTGGAGTCCATAAGTGGCGTCGATTTTCCAAGCAATGCCTAGATTGGCTGGAAAATTATGAATGGGCAGAATTGGCATGAGACTAGGGGACCAGACCAGACCCAATGATTTTGTCCTGGTTTGTTTGTTCGGTTTTGCTACCCAATGATTGTAGTAAAATTTCATATTATTTGGACAAAAAATGCGAAACTTGTGTTTGTTATAATATAGTGATTTTCGGTGATTATTAGTTAGAAATCTGAGATGAACTAATAATTGTATTGACACACAAGTTACCATGCTTGAAGCACATAATTTGGTATTAGAACCTTGTTACGTCCTTGCTTATTTTACTATTGTTTTGGTATATTTTTTGTTGGATCAATGATGACACGAAGTGATGTCATTCATAATCAAAACCGAGATAAAAATGTTCATCAACCCGAGACACCAAATCAAAAGGAGGGTGAGACTAGTTATTAAGCGCAAATTGATGATATTAACCAAACAATTAAAGGCCTTATGCAAGGGTTTGAGGACTTAAGGAATGGACTTGTTTGTTGAGGTCCCTTACTAAGAAGAAGACCCGAAGCTCCTAGAGAAAGAAATTCTTACAACGAGTTTGTTGATGATTTGGATTTCAATAATGAAGAATTTGATCTTCCCCATGAAAGGCACGATCCTAATAAAGATCTCAAGTATGTGAAGTTAACCATTTCATTTTTTAATGGAACACGTAATGGTGGCACTTTCTAAGTTTGGGTGGTCAAAGTAGAAAAGGTCTTTGATTACAACAATTACTCTAAAATGGTAAAGATCCAACTGGTATCCCTTGAGTTAACCATGTATGTTAGTTTACGGTGGGATAACTTAAGAGCTCAAAGGAGACATGATAGAGATGAACTTGAGACGGTGTTGGCTTCAAAAGGGACCGTGTTAAACCCACAAAAATAAGGATGTGCTTGGGTGAAGGTGAAGCCAAATATAGCCGCAAAACAAGTAGAAAATGGCAACGAAATGTGAACCAAGATGAACCGAAATGGAAGGTGATTGTGTGTGTATGAAAGATGGATGGAATCTTGAAATGATGGATGAAAATATGGAGGAGAAAGTGAGATGGAGATGAAGACCCTAGGCAGAGCCGAGAGCTATCTTATGTTATGTTTACGGATGCATGTCTTCCCTTGAAAAGATAACCACTTTAGGGGACCAATTTCTACCTCCTCAACCTTTTAGACTCTTAATGAGAGAGGAGAGAAAGATAATAAGAGTTCACCAAGCATCCTTGAGCTTGTTGAACAATGGAGGCACACTTCTCATGGTTTCAAGAACCATGACTTCTCTTTCGGTAAATCTGAACCACTTTAGTTGGAAAAAAAGAGAGTTTGTATTAATTTGGAAAAATGTTTTTTACAAACACCAATTGATATGCTTAAATAGAAAACTAAGGTGGCCGGTTAGGATTTTGGAATTTGAATATGTAGAGCTTGGAACCGTTGATGAAGAAGGCCTAGGTGAGCGGCCATGATTGTAATCCGGCGCGCACATCCAACAAATGAAGTACCATTCGAGCCAACCTTGATCAAGGGTAGTAAATGGCCATGTCATCCATCCTTAAGCGCACTACATGGTGTATTTGCATGAGCCAAATTTTCAAGCTTGAGGCTTTCTTGCATCGGTTCTTCATGGAATGGTTTTATAGGGATGTTGCTTCCAACTTTAGGCCGAACCACCTTGTGCTCAACCAAAACCATACCACCATCTTACATTTAATCTGAACTACACAATCTAATGCATGCATGCAATATAAATGGTTTGCCAAAAATATAAAGGCTAGTGTATGCCAAAAAGAAAAGAAAAAAAAATGGTTACATGATGTTGAGGTTGAGAAGACAAATTCTTTTTGAGCCTTGAGTTGAATCCATCTGTGCATCCCAAGTCAAGATGTGTAGAGGTTGATCCATGTCCATTAAGTTAGGTTTTTACGCAGAGTCATCAAATAGATCAACACCTGCAAAAGAAACAAAGTCATAAGTAACGAGATTAAGTAAAGTTAGGGTATTTGTTTGTGACTGAGTAATTGGTCTCCTAGGCATTTCAGAATCTATCTCAACTTTGAGAGTTATGAAATCTCTAATAAGAAAAAAGTTTGTACCTAGTTATTACAAACAAGAGTTATTTCTCTAAATGCAGAATTTAAAATAAAACTTTCAATCTCTAACACCTGGAAATTTTATTAAGCAATTTAGCTATGTACACATACTTCACATGAAATTTTAGAGATTTACCAAATAAAAGTAAATAGTGTTGCAAAGCCAAAATTGAGGACTTAGGGGGATGAGATTGGACAATTAAGGAGAGAGTTAAAATGTATAAGATTATAAAAAAAGGGAAAATTTGAATTTAAAATCTCAAAGCTTCTCCAAGAAGCTTCCACAAATGCTCTAACCAAACATCCCCTTCTCTTTCTTCTTATTTTCTCCTTCTTCTCCCCTATGAATACAGCAGCTCATCTCCCTCTCATTCTTCTTCTTCTCCTCTCCATGCCCAAGCCCTCCTCTCTTCCCTTTGGTTTCGGTTTTCAGAAGAAAAACCCACGAGATTTCTTCCCTCTTCCTCCCTAGTTTGGATCTTTAAAGAGAAATCCAAAATCTCTCCCAAGTTTCTCTCAATCTCCTCAAGGTTTTCAAAGGTAAGTTTTGAGTTTTCTTGGATAGATTGTAAGGCCCCGAAAATCCTCCGTGATTCCCGATTCGCTACCAACTACTACTCGTCACCATCCCTCATATCCTCTACTAAATATTTCTTAGAAATTTTAAATCTTTATTTTTCGACTCAAAATGACTATTTTTTTTTAAAACTCAAAGCAACTTCCAAAAGAATATGCATAAATGTCGCAGCGGAAACTCGTTTAAAATCAGTTTAAAGAAACTTTACTTTCTAAAAACATAAAAATAAAAAGACTGGTCGACACCTGCAAGAGCCGATCGACACTTCAGTTGTCTCGGGTTTCCATCGGTCGACACTGACAAGCACCGGTCGACACTACATACTTCTCGAGTCCTTTCATCAGTTGACACCGGGGACACCGGTCGGCACTTCTACACCCATTTTAGAGAGGGGTCGACACCCGCTGCCGCAGGTTACACCTTGATCCTCTCTGTCTGCGCAAGTCGACCCTCGCGGTCGACAACGTTACCAATTTTACACGGACCGGTCGACACTTGTAGCCAGGGGTCGACACCTAGTTCGTCTCTACCCTGCACAGGTCGAGTCTCGCGGTCGACACTCACCCTCTATTTTACACTGACCGGTTGACACCTATGGACTTCGGTTGACACTTTGCACTCAGAAACTTTAACAAAATTCAACAAAACAACACGAATTTTGACTAAACGTTTAAAAACCATAAATCTACTTCTCGACTCAATTTACAACCTATTACGCATGCCAAAATACTCAAACCCAAATTCAAATCTCTCTTTTACATGAAAATGACTAAGTACGATTCAAAATACCTCACTACCACTCGGATGAGTATGTATGAGGACGACTGCGGGGCAAACCTCGAGCGACGGCGTGAAGTAACGCCTTGAGTGTTGGCCGGGCCGTAGAGAGGGGCGTCGTCATAGTCTCATATCGCTTGGGGGAGGTATATGGAAATGAAACATATGTAAGGAAATTCTTCCAAGATAGTAAGATGTGTTTTGAAGCACAATTGTCAATGGATCCCATAAAAACTCTGAAGTTAAAAGTGATCTGGCGAGAGCAGTAACAGGTTGGGTGACCGACTGGAAAGTTCTCGCAAAACAAATCTATGAGGGGAGGATATTGGGCTACGACCTAATCCCCAAAGCGGACAATATCTTACTGGGAAAAAGGGTCGTTACAAATGGTATCAGAGCCTGTACTCAACCGGAAATGTGGCCAATTAGAACGTTGGGCCCCGAGGGGGGGTGATTGTGATGACCCGGATGAGTATGTATGAGGACGACTGCGGGGCAAACCTCGAGGGACGGCGTGACGTAACGTCTCGAGTGTAGACTGGGTCGTAGAGAGGGGGGTCGTCACAGTACCACATCGCTTGGGGGAGGTATATGGAAATGAAACATATGTAACGAAATCCTTCCAAGATAGTAAGACGTGTTTTGAAGTACAATTGACAATGGATCCCATAAGAACTCTGAAGTTAAGAGTGCTCTGGCGAGAGCAGTACCAGGTTGGGTGACCGACAGGGAAGTTTTCGCCAAACAAATCCGTGAGGGGAGGATATTGGGTTACGACCCAATCCCCAAAGCAAACAATATCTTACTGGGAAAAGAGGTTGTTACAAATGGTATCAAAGCCTGTACCCAATCGGAAATGTGGCCAAGCAGGACGTTGGGCCCCGAGGGGGGGGTGATTGTGATGACACAGATGAGTATGTATGAGAACGACTGCGGGGCAAACCTTGACGGACGGGGTGATGTAACGCCTTGAGTGTAGGCCGGGTCGTAGAGAGGGGGGTCTCGTCATAGTCCCACATTGCTTGGGGGAGGTATATGGAAACGAAAGATATGTAAAGAAATCCTCATAAGATAGTAAGACGCGTTTTGGAGCACAATTGGCAACGGATCCCATAAGAACTCCAAAGTTAAGAGTGCTCTGGCGAGAGCAGTACCAAATTAGGTGACCGACTGGGAAGTTATCGCCAAACAAATCCGTGAGGGGAGGATATTGGGGTACGACCTAATCCCCAAAGCGGACAATATCTTACTGGAAAAAGGAGTCGTTACATAGATTAAATGATTTTAGTTTATAGATGATAGAAATGAGGTTAATGTATTATTTTGGTTGAGTTATTTGGTGTTTGTTGAGATTTGTTTAGGAGGCACGAAAATTTGGAAGTTTATGCTCAATCTTTATCTTTATGCTTCACACTCTGGCTATTGGACTTTAATTGTGATTGGGAATAGGAAATATTGTGGATTGATGCATGTTTGGTTAGTGGTTGAATTGTACAAAAAATTGAAATTTTGGGCATGCTTCGGTTTTGAGATCTTTGGACTAAGCTATCGATTTTCATTTGCTAAATTGAATTGTTATGGCATATTAGACTCTTTGGATGATCTTTTGTGTGATGACTCGAATGTGTATGTAGTAGCACGACTATGAGGCAAACCTCGAGTTGTGGGGCAAACTTCGAGACTTAAGCCAAGTGTAGGCAAATTCTGGACTCTAGTATAGGCAAATCTTGGGTTGTAAAAAATGGGTTGTCACAATGCCACATCGCTTGAGAAGGTATATGAAAATGAAATATATATAAGGAAACCCTCCTAAGATAGTAAGACACGTTTTGGAGCACAATTGACAATAGATCCCTTAAGAACTCCAAAGTTAAAAGTACTCCGACGAGAGCAGTAGCATGTTGGGTGACCGACTAGCAAGTCCTCGCCAAAAAAATCTGTGAGGGCAGGATATTGAAATACGACCCAATCCTCAGAGCTGACAATAACTTACTAGTAAAAAGAGATCGTTATAAATGGTATCAGAGTCTGTACCCAACCAAAAATGTGCCCAACGAGAACGTTGGACCCCCGAGGGGTGGTGATTGTAATGACCCTAATGTGTAAGTATTAGCACGACTGTTGGGCAAAACGTTAGTTGCAAGGCACACCTCAGGACCTAAGCCAAGTGTAGGCGAATCATGGACTTAGTATAGACAAATCTAGGGCTATAAAAAAGGTGTCGTCACAATCCCACATCACTTGTGAAGATATATGGAAATGAAACATATGTAAGGAAATCCTCCCAAGATAGTAAGACGCATTTTGGAGCGCAATTGACAATCGATCCCTTAAAAATTCCTAAGTTGAAAGTGTTCTGGCTCGAGCAGTACCATGTTAGGTGACCAACTGAGAAATCTTTGACAAACAAATCCGAGAGGGGAGGATATTGGGCTATGACTCAATTTCCAGAGCGCACAACATCTTACTGGGAAAAAAAATCGTTATATTTAGGCTTTGGAATTAATGCATTTGGATAAGTAGATCAAAAGTTATGAAAATTTGAAGTTGGCTCAAATTATAGGTCAAAATCCGAATTTGATGTTTGAGTTGAATTGTTGGTTTGAAATTGATTCAAAACTAATTGGTTATAAGTGTGCTTAACATTCCCTTTTGTTTTTGAATTATTAATTGTGGCTGTATAGTTATATGCCATTGTTTTGGTAGATTTTGAGACTTGTTTCAATATATTTGATTGGTTATAGTTGTAACGCCCAGAGAACCCACACGTTCCCGGTGCGCTTATTACGTCTACACACTGTGACATACAGAGACTCGACGCGAACTCACTTACTTTAATACCACTTTCACTTTCAGATCATATTCAAAAGAACATTTGTGAGTATAAAAATTTTTCGACTCGATTCGAAAACAACTCGCGCCCCGAAAAGGGAACACGAAATCCTCAATATAAAATACGCAGCGAAAAAAGATAATTTAAAGTAGTTTTACGAATAAGACAACACAACTTGAAACCATAGAAGGGAATCCAACACACACCTCGAACTACACAAATTCGGTGCCGCACGCCTACGTCCCGACTTCGGCACCCCACGCGCACCCTCTCGGTGCCGCGCGCGCAAACTCAACATTACCGCGTCGCGCGCATGCTCGTAGCGCCGCGTGCCCACGCACCCAATCTTCGTACAGCACGTCTGCATGCACGTCCTCACTAGACGCCGCACGACCTGTGCGCATCTGCAGGGCCGCGTGCCCCGCGCACCTGCGACCACGCCGTACTCCCTCGCCCATCCACACTTCTCTAGTACCTCACTGTACACACCCTGTCCTATTCCATATCCTCTCGACTCCCAACCTTTCTCCCGAAATTTCGACAGAGTAACGCCTAAAACTGGCTATCCCAAAAATTTAAACCCTGTACGGAGTTCACCAGAAAATTAGAAATATCTATCCATCAACCATCCAGAGAATCTCCATAACAAAATCAAAGTTTAAGAACAACAAAATCCATCAATTACAAATGAAGAAAATTCACAGTATAGAGCATTACCAAGCTCCTACATGTAAAGAGTACGCGTACGTCACCAAAACCACAAGCACTCCATAAACCCCTATACCCTGACGCCTATACAACTCGTCTAATCAACTATATATCAACACAACAAAAGAAAATACCCCAACAGTCCAGAGCCATCACCTACCGTCTCCACGGGTTCGGTCGCCTTAACAATCCACAGTTCGGTGTCTCGGTCGTACGCCGCCAACCGTCCTACACCTCAGGACTAGGCTCTCGGGGCTCACCAACAATATCGTCAGCACCTACACCATAGAACACAAAACATAAACCTAACGCTCAGTAAGTAGTACAATATGAAAGTAAAAGCCGACAATGCAATCTTATCACATGCAGTCTCTACACTCACACTCATGTTGTCGCATCTGTGACGCGTAGTGCAACCGCACCAAAGTGAGGAGGAACCTAGCGCCACCTACACCTTGACACGTCGCCACCGTCCCGGACTCCCCAGCAACGAGGCCCACAAGCTACACACACGCATCACCACACAGCAACCACATTAGGGTGAGGGTGTACCACGCGCCACACTACACCCTGACACGTCGCCCCCGTCCTAGCCTCTCCAACAATGGGGCCACAGTTGCTACACACACATTTCGCGACATCCCAGCCGGCCCACTCCTCTAGTGGAATCCACGACTAGTGTTGCACCGGCCCACACACTAGCAGGATCCGCGATACCACTGCCTATCATCGTCACCTTCGACACATACACGCCGCGTGACGGCCCAGCCGGCCGACTCCTCGAGCAAAATCCGCGGTACCACAGCCACGCGTCTCACCACTTACTCAAAATATGTTCAAAACCATTTTCGTTCCCTTTTAAAAAAACATAATGCATATCAAACAATACACACGCACATCACAATCAATAACATAAATCCTAAAGTTCTACGGTGTAGGCCCACTTGGGCAAAAGACATGCATGCATTACTTACTTGGCGTCCTAAGCTCAATCGATGCACAGCTTCGCCAAAAAATGCCTCAACTTAAAACACAAATAATCACTCATCAATCTTGAAACCCTTGAAGGGAATCCAACACACACCTCGAACTACACAAATTTGGTGCCGCACGCCCACGTCCCCACTGTGGTACCCCACGCACAACCTCTCGGTCCCGCGCACGCCAACTCAACATCACCGCATTACGCGCACGCTCGCAGTGCCGCGTGCCCCACGCACCCTGCCTCCGTAAAGCATGTCTGCACACATGCCCTCACCCGACGCCGCACGACTCGTGCGCACTAGCAGGGTCGCGTGCCCCGCGCACCTGCGACCACGCCGCACTCCCGTGCCCATCCACACTTCTCTAGTACCTCACTGTACACACCCCGCCCTATTCCATGTCCTTTCGACTCCCAACCTTTCTCCCGAAAGTTTGGTAGAGTAACGCCTAAAAACTGGTTATCCCAAAAATTTAAACCCTGCACGCAGTTCACCAGAAAACTAGAAATATCTATCCATTAACCATCCAGAGAATCTCCATAACAAAATCAAAGTTTAAGGACAACAAAATCCATCAACTACAAATGAAGAAAATTCATAGGATACAGCATTATCAAGCTCCTACATGTAAAGAGTACGCGTACGTCACCAAAACCACAAGCACTCCATCAACCCCTATACCCTGACGCCTATACAACTCGTCTAATCAACTATATATCGACACAACAAAAGAAAATACCCCAATAGTCCAGCCATCAACTACCGTTTCTACGGGTCAGGTCGCCTTAACAATCCGCACTCTGGTGCCTCGGTCGCACGCCGCCAACCGTCCTACACCTCAGGACTAGGCTCTCAGGGCTCACCAGCAATATCGTCAGCACCTACACCATAGAACACACATTATAAGCCTAACGCTCAGTAAGTAATGCGATATGAAAGTAAAAGCCGACAATGCAATTCTATCACATGCAGTCTCTACGCTCACACTCATGTTGTCACATCTGTGACGCGTAGTGCAGCCACACTAGGGTGAGAATGAACCCAGCGACACCCCACACCCTGACATGTCGCCACCGTCTTAGACTCTCCCACAACGAGGGCCACAAGCTACACACACGCATCACCACACAGCAACCATATCAGGGTGAGGGTGTACCTCGCGCCACACTACACCTGACACGTCGCCCCCGTCCCAGCCTCCCCAGCAACGGGGCCACAGTTGCTACACACACATTTTGCGACAGCCCAGCAGACCCACTCCTCGAGTGGAATCCACGACTGGTGTTGCACCGACCCACACACTAGCAGGATCCGCGATACCATTGTCCATCATTCTCACCGTCGACACATACGCGCCACGTGACGGCCCAGCCGACCCACTCCTCGAGCAAAATCCGCGGTTGGTTACGCACCGCCCCACACACTAGCAAGATCCGCAGTACCACCGCCATACGTCTCACCACTTACTCAAAATATGTTTAAAATCATTTTCGTTCCGTTTTAAAAAAAACACGATGCATGTCAAACAATATGCACGCACACCACAATCAATAACATAAATCCTAAAGTTCTACGGTGTAGGCCTACTTGGGAAAAACACATGCATGCACTACTTACCTGGCGTCCTAAGCTCACTTGATGCATAACTTCGCCAAAAAATGCCTCAACCTAAAACACAAACAATCACTCATCAATCTTCGCTTCAAAATTCACTAAATAAGATAAAAATAACATCCCTTAACTAAACCCATGAAATTCCATTTAAAACGAGTCATTAATTTGCTTCGGCCGAAAATAAGCCTAAATTTCGGACGAGCATAACTTTTGCGTCCGTTAACTAAATCGAGTGATTCAAGAGGCTAAACGTTCTGTTAGGAACCTAGTTTAAAATACCAAAACGGATTTTAAAACAGTAAGCCGCAGATAGGTGAAAAATACTAAAATCCAAATCTGCCGTTTTTATCCAAATTTCACATTTTCGTTTCCTTCAACCAAAACTCACTCAAAACTATCTTTACGCATTAAAAATAGCAATGCTAATACCATGTGCCACAATTCTACGAAAAATGCCAAATAATTTAACTCGGTCCAAAATCTGACATAAACTTTCGACATGCATAACTTTTGCGTTGGATATCGGAATCGAACAATTCCAACGGTCAGACGTTCCTCTAACAACCTAATTAAATCCACAAAAATAGAATTTAAAACGATCAACCGAAGCTAGGCCAAAACTCCCAAAAACAGAACCTGTTTTTATACGAAAGAAAATCTAAAATCTCAACTTCGATTCAATTTTGCCAATTTTTTCACCGAACAATCACATTTCAACATATTAGGCAAAATCTAACCAGAAATCAGAAATTCAAGCACCAAAACCAAATTCTGGCTCAACCCCCCTTCGGTTTTTCTCCCTTTCACCGGACACCTATTGTCCTTCCACTAAACATACACATTCACCCTCCTAATTCACTCAAACATTGCGGCCAACTCCACAAAAAGCGGAAGAAAACCAAGCACTAAGCTGGGCCAAAAAAGTAAAATCGAAATAGGGCTCACCTTTGCTTTTGGAGCTCGAAAAATCAAACCACGATTGAAACGGGTTTTGTCGGACAGGTCTGGCTTACCGGCGAGTGCTTCTCCATGCTGGCCGTCGGTGCTCAGTAGCTCGGCCCAGTTTCTCTCTCACCCTCGATCGCTCTCTCGGCCTCGCCGAAGAACAAGGTGGAATGGCTTCGACCCAAAGCCATTCCACCATAATAAATAAAAATTAAAATAAAAAAAAATTTTAATTTCATTACAATTTACCATAACGTCCTCACGTGTTTTAATCGCCCGTAACTTCGTTAAATTTGCGTATCCCTGACTTTAAAATTTTGAAAACCGTCACTAAATTCAGATTTTGAGTTTTATAACCTAATTTTACCCGTTGAAACAATTCTCGAAACCTCAACCGAGATTAAATTAAAAATTTCAAAAATTAGGTTTAAAATCTGAAATTTTTCGGGTTATTATGATAGTTATGACCAAAAGTTTGTTGTTATAAATGAGGATATTGATTTTGGAGTTGACGTGCTTTAGTTTTCAAGTTACAAAAAGGAATTGACCAAGTTGCATTAAATTGCTAAGGACTCGAGGTAAGTATGCTTTGCATGTGCATTGTCTATTTCAAACCTACATCACCAAATGCTAGGATTAAGTTGTATACATTATGCTTGCTTGATATGTTCATGCATCATGTTTTAGAAAAATTCTGAAAATGAATTTGTGCATAAATTTATGAGACGATACGAAATGAAATGAAACGAAATAGTACGATATGAAATGAAAAAGAACGAAACAGAACATGAATGCTTTGAAAGAAGTGATTCACCCTTCATTATTTTCAGGAATTTTATCTTTGGAGGGATTGATCGCACTTCCATCGGTATTTAGGTTTTAGCTTTGGGAGAAATTGACCGCACCTCCATCGGCATTTGGTCATAGTCTTGATTAGGGTTGGTCTTTCCCTAGTGTCAGTTTTGGAGAAACTAATCCGCCCTCCATCGTCATAAGGATTGTAGATTTGGTGGAGGTAAAACTCTCCAAAGTCAGCTTTGCAGGAGTTGATCGCCACTTCATCGTCATTTAGATCGTAGCTTTGGGGAGGAGTTAGATCCTTTCAAGAAGAATGAAAATGAAACAAAAGAAAATGTAGAAATGGCATATGTTAGGAGATTTTGACAAAAGAGTTTTAACTTCATTTAAACATACTTATTGAGTATTAGACTCATAGTTTGAATTTTGTGATGTAAGTTAAGAATTAAGCTGTGAGATTCACGAACCAACTTAAGACAAGTAGGAGCAATTGAGGAAGCATGTCCACGAGGTGGCCTTGGGGCGTTAGCATTATTTTGACCCATTGGTGTGTGTAATGTATGTATGGATGTATAGTTTGTTTTAAGTTTTCAAGTGTATGAACTTAAGGGTTTTAATGTTTCGCTCAACCACAATTGAAGTATGGAAAGGCTTTGATGGTTTATGGATAGTTTTAAACGAATATACTGTGTTTTGAAAGTTTGATTTTGTGAAAGAAGTTTGTTTTGGTTGGCTATTTAAGGATTGGTTTTGAGGATGAAAAACAGAATAGGTGTAGTAATTCAAAAATTTTACCAGACTAATTAAGGTTCCGTGTAAGTTCAGCAAGAGATTTTAATGGATAAATTAATTAAATAAAAGTTAGGAATGAATTTTGAAGAAAATTTCTGAATTTTAAAGACGAAAGGACGTGAATTGGCGGAATTTTCAAGGGATTAAAACGTGAGGGCAATAAGGTAATTTACAAATTAAAAAAAAAAACAAAATTGTTAAAACACAAATGGCTTCGGTGAGAAGCCATTCGCGTTTCTCTTCTCCCTAATCGAAGATCCCGAGCACGACGCAGTGAAGGAGACCTCGACGATAGTCTCAATTCCAGCGACATTCGGCCAATTTTCGACCCTCTCCTTCACCAACGAATGAAACCACTCGGTTTCCTTCCTCTTTTTCTAGCCTAAACCCAATGAAAACCTGGCAATTCTCCCTTATTCTTTCTTTGTCTGAATAACCAATTGTGGAAGGTTCGGATTGGATTCGATTTCCTGATGTTTTTATGCTAGTAAATAGAGTGTTTAGAGGTGAGTTGCGAATGTTTGAACCGTGTACAGTGAAAGTTGAGATTTTAGAGGAAAAATCGAGAGGGTGTACGGTGCAATTTGGGTTTTCTGAATTTCAAACCTCCAATTATGGTTAGATTATTCTTAATAGGCTAGAATGTGATAGATTGGTGATGAATTGAGTGAGTTTTGCTGAAAAACTGAGAATTTAGGATTTTAGGCCCTAAAATAGAACCTTTTTGAGTTTTTGCCCTAGCAACGAATGTTTGTTTTAGAAATCCTTTTAGTATGGTTAAATAGGTTCCTTGAGGAGCGTTTAGTCGCTGTAATCTAGTGGTTCTGATAATCGTAAGAAAAGTTATGCGTGTTCAAAGTTTAGGATTATTTTTTAGCCGAGTCGAGTTAGTGAGCCGTTTTGGTCAGATTTTGATGGATTGCGTTAGTAGTTGTAATTTTAGTATGCAGGATGAGTTTTGGGATGAATTTTGATGTGAATTGGTCATGTGATAGGTTGAGCCCGAGTGTTGGATAGAGGTCGATCACCAAGAAGCTCAGAAGGCCAGACAAGTAGTGTTTGCATGTGCGTTGCCCTTATGAGCCTACACCATAGGATGGTAGGGATGATGTGTATGTGTTGTATGTTTCGTTTCAGTCATGCATCATCTTTTGAAAAGTGTAATGAATATGAATTTAAGCATGATTTTAAGTACGCATGTAAGGTGTGATATGTGAACGGTGAGGAAAATGGTTACGTGACCTCGAAGGAAGTGATTCGCCCTTCGATGCAGAAAGAGAATCAACTTGGGAAACTTGATCCGCTTCCAACTCTGTAAGAGGATAGTTGATATGAGATGCGTGTGCGACTTTTGGGCACCATTGCTGGTTGAGCCGGGACAGTGGCGTTGTGTAAGAGGCGGTGTGGCGTAAGGGCCAACTACCTAAGGCGATTGTACGACGTGGCCTCGAAAGAAGTGATTCGCCTTTCGACGCAGTAATAGAATCGACTTGGGAAGACTGATCCGTTTCCCAACTCTGTAGGAGGATCGTATGAACGATGACAGAAAACAACAACATGAGTGTGAAAGTAGAGATTGCATGTGATAGGGTTGCATTGACCGTTTTACATTTTATATCGCACTACTTACAAAGTTTTAGGCTGACATGTGTTCTGTGATGTATGTATCGTTGATTAGGAGGGCGAGTTTCTCAAGCCTAACTAGGAGTAGTGGACAGTTGGCGGCACAATACCTTACACCGACAGGTGGAGTTTGTTAGGGTGACCTGACCTGTGGAGTTAGCCTAGTATGGATGGGGTTTGGGGTTTTGAGAGGCGTTTTGAGCGATTTTGGTGATACATGTGTATATTTATACATGTGGGCATTGCATTGCCCTATACTGTGGATTTTCTTCATTGTTAATAAATGAGTTTTTTTTTAAATGCTGGTAGTCGAGATGATATATAGTTATATTTTGAAACTATGTGGGAGATTATGGTATAAAAACCTGGGTTTTGGTTTTAAATGATTGAAATGAATCATTTTCTTTTCCTTGAGTTCGAAGTTTTATTTAAGATTATTAGTGTAAAGTGTCAACCTACACACGTAGGTGTTGACAGAACTAGGCGAATGTCGACCACGAGGGTCCACTCATGGAAACAGAACCAAACTAGGTGTCGACTTGTATGAGAAGGTGTCGACCGGCTAGTGTAAAAATGAAAAAAGTGTCGAGCACAAGATTCAACCAGTGCAAACAGAGAAAATTAGGTTGTCGACCCGTGCATACAGGTGTTGACCTATTAGTGAAATGAATATGGAAGTGTCGACTGCAAAGGTCGACCGATGCAAATAGAGGCAAACGAGGTGTTGACCCCTATGTGCAGAACGGGTCAGGTGTCGACCGAACCTTACAGAAGTCAACCGGGGACCCTTTTTTGTTTTATAAACTTGAAATTTGTTTGGTTTTCTTTTATACAATGAGTTCTCACGCAAGTGTTGTTCTCCGCTGCAAAAAAGGTGAAATGTTTTAAATGACGTCGTTTTAGGGCGATGAATGAATTTTAAACGTTTTTATAACAATATTTTTAGTGTGAGTACGTAGTCACGTGTCGATTTCGGGTTCAGAAAACTCGGGTCAGTACAAGTTAGTAGCTCAGATCGGCAAACTGAGTTCGGATAACTCGGGTCGCTACAAGTTATAGTTTCAGGGCAAATCGAAAACCGATGGGTTTTCGGGGCACTACAATAAGGGCCAATTGATCATCCAAAATTTTGAATGAATGAAACCGGCACCAGAATGGGTGCCGATCGGTCCACAAAAGTGTCGACCGATTGCCCCTTAAAGGACGTTTAGGATCGGTGCCAGAAAGGGTGCCGATCAATCGACAATTTCAGTCGATCGATCGCCCCTCGGTGACCTCTCAGGTGGTTTCCACCCAAGCGACTGCCAACCGGTCAGCGCCTTGAGTCGATTGAAAGCTGTTCAGTTTAAAAAATATATATATATATACACACTAATTGAAAGCTAAAAACAAAACTTTCATTACTTTAATCTCTTTATAACGTTATTGATTCAATTATTCTTTGAAATAAAAAATTGCATAATATACTAACCTTGATCTATTTTAAGTGTATGTTTTATTTTGCCTTACCGAATACCGTTTTCTCCGCTTAATCCCTTTTACTTTGATTATCTCTTGGATGATCTAGATAGTTTTTTTTATTCTCTTGTTGAAAGGAAAAAGATAACCACACAAGCGTAATTCTCTATGCTTACCCTTTCATTTATGTCTCTTCTAACACAGTTCTTCATTCGTATCTCTTCTAAGACATCTGTTCAATTATAATTTATATAACTTTATATATATAACCTGAGCGACTACAGACCGGTCGGCGCCTTGAGTCGATCGGTCGGCTGTTCAATTTAAATATATATATATACACACACACCCACACACCTTTTTAGGTTTTAAGATTTTAACGACAATTTAAACGACGAGTTTTCCACTAAAACCAAGTCTTCCGCTATGCACTTTAAATGATTTCAAGCTTTTTAAAAGTTTATCAATTTTTTTATTGGCTTCTTATTAAGTTTACAAAGTTCACGAACACTTCAAAAAACAGGAAGGACTTCGGGGTCGTTACACAATCGGTTGAAGAACATCTCACCGAATTCAAAATTCTTTTAATTAGAAGTGAAGTGGAAGAACCTGATGAACAAATGATCGCAAGATTTATATGTGGGTTGAACAAGGAAATTGGTCATATTATGGAGGTTCAATCATTAGACACCATGGAAGCGGTTGTCCAAACAGCCCTGAAAGTTGAGAGGCATGAAGTGGAAAGGTAAGGGGGTAGGAAATCGGTTCACTCCAAAAATCGATAAACTTCTACCTAAAATCGATGAAAAGAAGTCATTTCCACAAACCTGGCCTTCAAAAGGGGTGGAAAACAAAACATTTGTGGAAGATGACACTCGACCAAAGGCAAGGGAAATAAAGTGTTTTAAGTGCCTTAGGTTGAGGGCATATGGCGGTAGAATGTCCCAACAGAAGAGTGATGGTCTTTAGAGAAAGATCAGATGAAGTTATTAGTGAAGATGAAAAGAACCTATGGCGGACGGCCGATCACTGTCCGTTCACCTACAACAGACGACTGATCTACAAACAATGGTTGTCCGCTGTGGAAAGTCATACGTGGCACTGGATACATAAGATCGGCAGCACGGCTAAAGGGTGGAGAGTGTTTGTTCCACGTGCAGTGCACGAGACACAAGAATGGACGGCCATGGTATGAACACGGCCATCTGTTCCACGGAGAATTACAAGAACAGCTGGCTGCATTCTTACAACGACTGCTCATTTCATCGTCAAGCACAAGAACAGACAGTCATTTAAAGAAAACGGTCATCTGTTCAAATTGGGGCTGAGAATAGAGGGTCACAATCCCAAAAACAGCCGACCGTCATTAAAATTAGGGTTGAGAACGGAAAGTCACTACCCCGACAACAGACAACTATTGTGTGAGAATGAACGGTCACTACCCCAACAACAACAATCCGTTCCCTGACAGTATATAAGGAAATAGACGCCATTCAGTTGAAAAAATTTTAGAAAACCGCAAAACCTTTTAATCAATTTGCAAATCCAAAATCCACCGATTGATGCCCCACCTCGTTCATTTCTCCATACCTAAGTGTTTTGTGCCATTGTCATCCAAAACCTCACAAATTTGAGTCGATTTTTGTTGAAAATCACAAATTTCAAATTTTGACAAAATCCACCATGAATTGGCTGAGAGATTGGTTGTTAGGCGAAAGATTGGGCTGACGGCATGTTAGGAACCATCAACATTGCAAGGCAGTGCGACACAAGGTGGCTCGAAGGAACGTCAGGCATCGTCAATATCGGACGTGTTGCGACATTAGCCTGGGTTCTTTTCAATGGAATTTCGTAGTCAGATATGTCGATAGCAATTTAAGCAGGATCTGTTACATTGGTCGGTAATGCATTCAAAGGCTGTCAACTTCACAAGTTGGGAGTCCTTGGAGATCCAAGAAATGTTTGACAGAAACGGTCTGCACGAGGTTTACAGTTTGTGGGTCGATAGTTGTGACCAATAGTTCGCCTTTTTTATGCAAACTTGAGCTTTACGGGGAGATCGGGAGTGTACATCATGGGTAGTGGAGACAGTTAATGGGTTGATCAGGTTTGTCGAAGAAGGGGTTGAGAGATACTACCATGCCTCTTGGCACTGTCCTTTTGTCAGATCGGCCGAGGGAGTGCAGTTCATTGGTAAATCCATCGCAACTTTGATATCATGGAGTTTGTTAAGCTAAGAACTAGAGACTTAAATGTCAGAGCTCGAGTGGTTCACAACATGGTGTCCCACACCCTTTTACCACGACATGGACATAGAGATCTCGTTAGCTACATAGATCTCTATGTCATGGAGAAGCTGTACAGCAGAAGGAGGTTCGATCCCGACTTTGTGATTTTAAGTAACATGGGTGGGATCGGGCGGACACGCAACAAGAACCTACCCGACAATGTGTTGATTCAGAAGATAATCGGGTAATTTGGGATTTAGTTGCCATCTGGAGAGCAAATGAGATTGCAGCGGGCTATCAACGTATTTGACAAGGTTCATTTGGTTCGGATGGGCCTAGTTAAAGCAAATGGGATGTGGACTCTGAAGGGAGATCAAGGGGCCTCAACTTCGTGGGATGTTCATATAAAGGAAGTTACGGCAC
Organism: Begonia peltatifolia; assembly: GCA_022433055.1. NCBI lineage: Eukaryota > Viridiplantae > Streptophyta > Magnoliopsida > Cucurbitales > Begoniaceae > Begonia > Begonia peltatifolia. The sequence goes on along the minus strand of CM039519.1, from coordinate 22,599,728 downwards.
GACAGAGCTCCCCTCGGCAGTCCACTCAGAGGACTAGTAGAACAGAGATTGAAACTCTTGCTGACAGATTCCACTAGATCAAAGTGAGACAGGTGGAGTCTCATACAGAAGTGATGGAGTACCTTAGAGGGATGATGGAGTTCCCGTGAGATACGAGGCAAATTATCCTGAATTGGATGGGGGCCGATGACGATGATGTCCCAACTCCGTCGACCGATGACGACGATGAAGCACCGCCGTCACTTTAGTTTGTCTTTTATACTTTATTTTATGTACTTTAGTTTGGTGTAATTTAGTTTGGTGTACTTTATTTTATGCAATTTAGTTCCACACAATTGAGATTGATGTAATTTATTTGGATGTAATTTAGTTTATCGTATACAATTTTAGAACTGTTTGGTGATTTGAATATGCAGGCTAGTTATAGGGGAGTCATAAAACAAAAAACAATTCTAGCCAATCTTTCAACTTATTTTTCACAAAATTAAACATTATAAAAAAATTACAAACGATATTGGATTTATTTGAAAATTTGAATCCAAATTTGCCATACCACAGGAAGATAATCTATAAATTTTCGTCATTTTCTAACACTTGTATGATTTATTGCCATTTGAGTAGATTAAATCATAAAACAGACGTATATTACATATTATAACAAAATAATTTTCTAAAAATACCAAAAGATATTAGATTTATTTGAAAGTTTTACCAAATTACAGGCCGAATATAACAAATTACAGCCCAAATATAGTCATACATTTCTTCGTCCGTAGCCGTGTGTAGAAGATCCCTACACAAAATGAAAACTATTTGAAAGTGTGTTTATAAGAAAAAAAGGGGTTGAAATGTATATGTGTCTCGTCAAATGTGTGGAAACATATAAATGTATCGTGCGAAGCAAAAACAGTAGCTGCCTCTGAAGTCGGTCCGCTGTCAGGACAAGTGCGACTATTATGCCTCTGACGCTGATATATACGACACGACATTGTTGATTTCTTCCTATAAATTGTTGACCTTGACGGTTCATCGACATTACGCACTCTATTCTTCTTTAGCCTACCGAGTTGGCGGCTTCTCTCAGGAAAAATGATTGGGTTCATTCCGTATACTGACGGTCACATATCCATGCCACAAATGGGATGAATGAAATTTGAGTACAGCTCTATAGTCGCCTGGTAATAGTGTTGATAGACGAAATTTTCTAATGCTAGTTTCATAAAACGTATGCATGGAATGACATGGACACATGGGATTCCAGTATGCTCCCACCAGCAACAGTTGCACGTGTCTGTATTCAAGTCGACAACATATTGTTCGATGCCATTACTGACCTCAAATTGTGCACGTCCTGCTAACGCATAATGCCAATTTTGAGCTGCACGTTCTAGCTTCCCAAACTTCTTCTTTATCTTAGGACACAGGAGATCTGTGACGAAAGCATCTTCTTGTATTTTTTTTTACAATGCGAGTCATCAAGCACTTTCAAATCATCTCGAACATACTCAGAATCGATTTTTCCTTAGCCGACAATAGAATTGCATTGAACAACTCACATTATGTAACACCCAGAATTTCCATTAAAGAAATTTTTAGAATTTCATATCGATAATTGATGGAGTTTTAGTCAGAATCGAGAGTGAAGAATTTCTACCATTAAGTAAAAGATTATTTTGAGGCTAATGTAGACGAGAAAATTTTAAGAATCCACCTGAAAATGGACCGATTAGCCGTTTGGTTAAAAGATTTAAGAGTGAGGGCGATAGAGTAATTAGGTTGTTATTATTATTATTATAAAAAAAAAAGAGAAGAGGAAGAAGAAAAACCCCCGGTGATTTCTCCCCTCCCCATCTGCGAGAAAGCCCTCCTTTTTGATGATTTTTCCTTCTAGTCGACGATCCTCTCTGTTCCTTCATCAAACTTCAAATGTACGGTAAGTTTTAGGTAGTTATTAGTAGATTGTTAGTTCTTTAGCGGTTTTGAGTGTTAAAAGTAAAGTTAAAAGGAGAATTGGATAGTTTCGGTAACCTTAGGAAGGAGATACGAGATTTGGAGGTTAAAGTTATTTTTTATCTATGTATTGGCGTTTAAGCTGGAAGTAGGAGCAAATTATGAGTTTTAATGAAGAACATTGGGTATTTGAATAACCGAAGAACTCGGGTTACGGAATAGTTTTTGTTCGGCCATATATAGCCAAATTGTAGATATTGGATTAGAAAAGTGATGAAACTATTAGAAACTAGACGTCCTCAGGAAACCGGAACATTTTTAATCGTCAAAATCGGATAAGAATCGAGATAGTTATGAATTTCTGAGGGTTGGTCAGAAATTTAGTTGGAATTCGGGTTTAGATAGATTAGATGTTAAATTGTTTTTTCCTTTAACGTTTTATGAGTTGGAAGGAAAGTAGAATTGATGATGTGTGGTTTTATAGGTTCCCTAGTTTAGTGAGTTATCTACAAACGACGAATTGCTAAGGACGCTAGGTAAGTAGTGTAGTAGGTGCTTTTGCCTTTGAGCCTACATCACAGTTCGGTAGATTGCATGCATGTTTATTTTATGTTATGCTTTAGTGATTATGCATCATGGTTTTAAAATACGAGAACGAAACGAAAATAAATTTTCATGTTTTTACGAAATGAAACAGTAGGATGTGATGAATGAAACGAAAATGTAGGTAAGAAGATAATAAAGGTGGGGTTGAGTGGTCTTGTCCCGTGAGGTGAATCGCGAGGTGTATCACTTCTTCTTCCGCTTTACGTGATGGCCTTGTCCCTAGAGGTGGATCGCGAAGTGTGTCACTTTACTAGATCGAGATTGGACTTATCCCGTGAGGTGGACCGCGATGTGTGTCACCTTGATGTAGCACGTAAAAAAGAACTCAGTAGTAAGAAGATAAAGAAGATGTAAGAAAGAGATGAAAACAAAAGTATAGACGAAACTGTAGAAACTGCATATGTTAGGATATGTTTGTTTTCAGTGTTATGTTTTTATGTGCATTACTTACTTAACATTACGCTAATAGATAAGTTATGTGATGTAGGTGACGAAGCGACAACTAGTGAGTACTCAGAACGTGCGCAGGACTAGGAGCCAGTTGGATGTGCTCGTGGATGGTCTGGCCGACTGTTAGGGCGTTTTGACTAGGGCGGGGGTATGTAAGGGAGTTTAGTTATTTTGAGTTTAGTCGGAGTCGTTTTGAGTCAATTTGAAATGTAAATGAATTTCAAACTTTTTGTAGTCGTTTTGAAGCATATAATGGTTTTGAATTGATTGGAAAGTGCACGTTTTTGTTTTTTTAAACGTTGAGTCGAAGTTTGGTTGTTTTTAGAAAGTTTAAGATTTTAAACAAATTTTGTGAAGGAAATGTCAACCTGTAAGCTTAGTGGTCGACTAACCCTAGCAAGTGTCGACCTGTGTATCGAAGGTGTCGACCGATCTAGTTAAATGGCGACCGCGAGGGTTGACCTACGGAGACAGAGCTATAGTAGGTGTCAACCTGTGTGTGGAAGTGTCGACCGGTTAGTGTAAAGATGGTAGGAGTGTCGGCCGCAAGGTTCGACCGATGGAAACAGAGAGGATGAAAGTGTCGACCTGTGAAAGCAGGTGTCGACCGCTCTCTGTGATGAGCGTAGCAGTGTCAACCACGGATTCGACCGGTGCGGGCAGAGAAGATTGAAGTGTCGACCGATGTTCACAGGTGTCGACCGGTAAGCGTCATGAGAAGAGAGGTGTCGACCACTAGGGCCAACCGATGAAAACCGAAGCAAATGAAGTGTTGACCGGTGATTACAGGGGTTGACCGAAAATGACTTTCAATGTCTTAGAAACTTGAAATTTTATTTAAACTAGTTTTAATCAAAGTCTTCTTCTGCGACGATTTTAAACGTTTTCAAAAATGTCGTTTTAATTCGAGGAACAAAGTTTTAAATTTTTATATGAATTTTACCTGAGTGTATATGTGTGAGTAGTAGTAGTGAGCGTACTGAAAACGTGTAGGTTTTCAGGTCACTACAATTATGGTATCAGAGCCAATTGGTCAAACTGTTCAAATGATTACCTAACAGCGCCGATCGCCGCAAGACGTGCTTCGACAACTGTAAGTGTTTAAGTTTAGCTTTAGTTATTAGATGCTTATGAGAGTAATTAACCATTGTCTAGGAAATTAGTCAAGATGTCTAGACGACCAAGATGTCCGAGAGTACCGAGAGAGACAGCTGACTCAAGAAGCGAGGATGACTCAATGACGATTAGACAGTTAACTGAGTTGGTAAATAGACAGTCATAGCAATTAGGGATTTTGCTGAATCGAGATGTCCCAGGAAGTGCAGCCTCTAGCTCTAACTCTAGGCTTGACCAGTCGGGTGACAGATTTCAGAGGTTACTACCACCAACGTTTGAAGGGTAATCATCAGATCCGACAACTGTAGAGGAGTGGATCTGTACCATGGAAAGTATGTTTAAGTATGCAAAAGTGGAAGAAGAGGATAAGGTCTCGCTAGCCATATTTTATCTAGCGAAGGACGCCAGATTTTGGTGGGATCTGTGGAGACCGCCACTGAGGTACAACACATGACATGGGAGAAGTTTAAGGAGATATTTTATGACAAGTATTTCAACAATACGGTGCAGGCGGCTAAAAGAATGGAGTTCTTATAGTTGAAGCAGACTGGGTCGATAACGAGTACAACCTGCAATTTGATTTCTTATCTCAGTTTGCCAGGAGTTTGTGAGCCAGAATAAGGACAAAGTGTTTCAGTATGTACAGGGATTAAAATCAGAAATATATAAAGGAATAAAGGTGGCCTGAACTCAAGAGGTGCCGTAGTCGAAAGTGGTGGTAAAGGCACTAAAGGTGGAGGAACCTAAAATGAAATGTCTTAAGAAGAGAGAAGCTTCCAGGAGATTTTTCAAGGAAATTGCCTTACAACAGAGTAGAAGTACCTCCCAAAAACAATAACAGAGGGGCACTAAGAGGTTCAGCGAGAGTTCGAGTAGCCAAGGCAGTAGTAAAAGGCCTCAGGGGTCGGTGCAATACCCCCAGTGCCCTAAGTGTTTGAAGTATCACACAGATGAATGCAGATTGAACTCGAGAAAGTGCTACAATTGCAATGAAGCTCGACACTTAGTTAGAGATTGCCTGAATCCCAGAGTGACTCGGTGTTTCAACTGCAACGAAGTGGGCCATGTTAGTAAAGATTGCCCAGCTCTGAAGAAGGGTCCGACACGCACAACACCGAGGGTATTCGCCATGATCGAGTCAGGCGATGATGACCAGCCAGCTATAATGTCAAGTACCATATTGATAAATTCTGTGTAACGCCGAAAATTTTTCATTAAATAATTTATGAGCTTACGTAACGGTAAACGACAAGGTTCTAGTCAGAATTAAGAATAAAAAATTTAGCCGGTTAGGTAGAAGATTATTTCGAGATTAATGGAGAAGAGAAAATTCTAGGAATCTGACTGGAATCGGATCATATAACAGTTTGATTACACGGATTATAGTTGAGGGCAAAATAGTAATTCATAATTTAATTTATTAAAAAAAAAAAAGAAGAGAGAGTATAACAGAAGAACAGAAAACACCTCTTCGGTGTTTTCTTCTTCCTCACCGTGCAGAGCCCTCCCAAGATTTCTTTCTAGCGACGTCCAGCGGCAATGTTTTCTCCTCCGTTTCCTCGAATCTACGATAAGTTTAGTTAGTTTTGAGTTGATAATTAGTCATTTTGAGCGGTAAAGATAAGGTTAGAGAGAGTATTTGTTAGTTTTAGTAAACCCTAGATTGGAGGTATGAAATTTCAAGATTTAGTCGAGTGTCTGTCGTGTATTGGTGTTTAAGTTGGGAGAAAGAGTGGATGATGGGTTTTATGGAAAGTATTGAGCGTTTAGAGAGCCAGATAACTTGGGTTGCAAAATGGTTTCCGTTTGGCCACATCCAGTTAAGTTGGGGATGTACAATTAGGAAATGTATGAGACCATTAGAAACTAGACATCTTGTGAAGCCTGTAGCACTTTGAATCGTCCAATTCGGACGAATATTGGAGAAGTTAAGAATTTTCGAAGTTGGTCGAAAATTGAGTTGAATTTCGAGTTTAGTAAAGAGTTTTGGTTTTGTACGAGTTATGACTTTCAAGATAGGAATTTATGTATTTAACAAGGTAGAATTGATGAATGTGTGACTTTATAGGTATTCCCAGTTAGCGTACGAAGTTACGAAATGCGAGAAATTTCTAGGATGCCAGGTAAGTAATGGATTGTTTGTGATTTGCCTTCGGGCATACGCCATAGAATGGTAGAGTTGCTTGTTTGTTTTGACTGTTTGTTTTGTTGATTGGTCACTTGATTTCGCATATGTGTTGACATGCATCATGGTTTTGAATTATGAAAGAACGTGTTTTGAGCATGTTTTGAATTGTGCGTATGAAATGTAATCAGATAAGAAAAGATGCCACGTATAGGAACGCCTCGTCGTTAACGTGCTAGTAAGAAAGCACTAAAGGGTTCTCATTGATGAAAGTACGTAAGATGACACGGTTTGTGAACGCCTTGTCGTTAACGTGCTAGTGAGAAAGCACTAGTGGGTTCTATGATCGATGTTGGGAGGAGATTTTATTTGGTCGTCCCGTGCGTGAACACGATGTGTGCCTCTAATTTCACTCCGTGGGTCATGGTTTGGTTGTGCTGAGTGTGATAGGATGAGTGCTTACTTGACTCACACGTGAAAGTTGAAGATGATAATAAGGAAATCGAAACGAAAACGAAACAGAGCGTAGAAACTGCATGTGTTAGGGGTTGAGTTGTGCATTGATTGTCAGTTCATATTCCATACTTGCTAAGCATTATACTTATGTTTTGTGTTCTATGGTGTAGGTGACGGCAAGCTCTCAGGTGAGTTGTTTGAGTATGGGTATAACTAGGATGGCGGTTGGTGATGTATGTTGTATGCCGGTGCGGGCAGTTTGTTGGGGCGACACGACCATGGTGTGATAGGTTGTGGGATTTTGTAAGCATTTTTGTGTTGAACACTCATGTATAATTGTGGATTGGTATTTTGATGTATAGAAAGTGTTTTTAAATCATACGAGCCGTTTTGACGAATAATTAAGATTGTTTTCAACAGAGTTCTGAGTAGCAAATGTCGACCGATATGCTTAGTGGTCGACCAGACCCTGCAAGTGTCAACCGCAAAGGTCGAATTGCGCGGGCAGAGCCAAAGTAAATGTCGACCCATGGTTGTAGGTGTCGACCGGTAGTAAAATGGCAGTGGATTCGATCGCGAGGGTTGACCTGCGGAGACAGAGAGTATCAAAGTGTCGACCAGTGAAAGCAGGTATCGACCACTCTCTGAGATGAGCGTAGAAGTGTCGTCCGGTGTTCTTAGGGTCGACCGACGAGAAGACCCGAGACAACCTAAGTGTCAACCGATGCTTACCGGTTTCGACCGGTGTCTCTATTTTATGTTTCATAAAATGAAGTTTTATTCAAACTGATTATAATCGAGTTGTTCGCTGCAATGCTATTTAAAATATTTTCAAAAATATCGTTTTAAGTCGAGAAATAAAACTTTTAAATTTTATGCGAATTCTTACGATACGAGCCAAATAGTGAGTAAGTAGCAAACCGGGTCCAAGGTGGATCGGGGCGCTACAAGTTCGTATCAGAGCAAAATGGTTAAGTCGTTCAAAGAATTTCCCAACACTGTCAGCCGCCATGCAATGTGCTCCACCAACTGTAAATTTTTGTTTATTTTTAGTTAGATTGTGACAAAGATTAGATTACGCTAACCCTGTACAGTAATTAACCAAGATGTATAGACGACCGGGACGATCTAGAGTTCCGAGAGAGGCAGCAGAGTCAGAGAATGATGATAACTTGGCTACGATCAGACGACTGACCGAGTTGGTCAACATGCAGTCCCAACAATTGGGAATGCTACTGAATCAAGGATAAGGGAGCCAAGGAGCGAGTTCTAGTGTAGAAAAGTTTATGAGATTGAAGCCTCCGACATTTGAAGGCCAGATGGCAGATCCGACTGCTGCGGAAAGAAGGATCCGCACCATTGAAATATGTTCAAGTATGCCAATGTGGAGGAGGGGAATATGGTTACATGTGCGACATTTCACCTATCGAACGACGCTTAGAGTTGGTGGGAGATAGTAGAGGCCACCATAGCTGCCCAGGACTTGACTTGAAAGAGATGTTTTATGACAAGTATTTCAACTGAACAGTCCAAGCTACGAAGAGGTTGGAATTCTTATTGTTAAAGCAGACTAAGCCAGTAGCTGAGTACGTCAGACAGTTTGAATCATTGTCTCGGTAGTGAGTAATGAAGAAGAAAAGGTACTACAGTTTGTGACCAGAGATATATAGAGGTGTGACAATCTCTGGAACCGAGGGAGTACCATATGCAAGAGTCGTGGCCAAAGCATTGGAACTAGAGGGGGCGGAAGCCAAATGTGTGAAGGAAGGAGAAGCCACCAAAAGATTCTTTAAGGAGATCACACCATAGACGAGCAGG
>CM039519.1:22569211-22590807 GCA_022433055.1 Begonia peltatifolia | reverse complement strand
CACAAAGCCGAGAGTCAACCGGTGCTTCACCTGTAACGAGACCGGTCCTATATCTAGGGATTGCCCCACAGCAAAGAAGGGTCCGACCAAGATGAATCCTAGGATCTTTGCTATGATAAAGCCCGAGGGTGAAGATCGACCAGCTGTTATTTGAAGTAGGTACTAGTTGATACGGTGCCTGCATTTACGTTGATAGATTAAGGAACATCACACTCCTTTGTTGCTACAGCTTTTATGGTGAAAGTAAATTTATAGGCTAAACTAGCCGGGTGTACATATGAAGTGAGGCTACCATCTGGTGAGCGCATGCACTTCGATCAAGTGGTGCGTGACAGTGTCATATCAGTGGGGACTAATAGCATGCCTGCTGATTTGATTGTGATGGGGATAACTGGCTATGACGTGATATTGGGCATGGATTGGTTGTTTTGGCACTATGCAACGATTGATTGCAGAGCTAGAACTGTTAATTTCCAACCCCCAGGTGGTGTAAAACATTCGTTGCAAGCTTTGAAAAATATGAAGAAGCTATCTCTAATGGCACCCATCGAGGCTCAGAGATTATTAATGGGTGAGCATTTTTGCCTTCTTACAGCAATTTTAGATACTCAATTGCACGTGGAGACAAAACCACAGTGATGTATTCTTGGACGATTTACCAGGTTTACCCCCAGATCGAGAAGTAAAATTTGTGATTGACACATATCCCGGTGCAGAGCCAATATCAAAGAACCCTTACAGGTTGGCTTCTCCGGAATTGAAAGAGTTGAAAAAGCAGTTGGAAGAACTGTTAGAAAAATGGTTTATACGCCCGAACTTTTCACCATGGGGTGCACCAGTCCTATTTGTAAAGAAGAAAGACGGATCACTCTGAATGTGTATTGACTATAAGGAGTTGAATAAGCTAACCATAAAGAATAAGTATCCACTGCTGAGGATAGACGACTTGTTTGATCAACTCCAAGGAGCTCGAATTTTCTCGAAGATAGACTTGAGATCGGGGTATTACCAGCTGAAAGTCTGATCACAGGATATCCCGAAGATAACCTTTTGGACAAGATACGGACATTATGAATTTTTAGTGATGTCGTTCGGGCTGACAAACACTTAAGCCGCTTTCATGGATCTGATGAATCAGGTATTCCAAGAGTATTTAGATAAATTTGTCATTGTATTTATCGATGATATTTTGGTTTCCTCTCGTAATGAAGACGAACATAAAGAGCATTTGAAGATGGTTCTGGAGACTTTGAAGCGGCATCAGCTGTATGCAAAATTCTCTAAGTGCGTGTTCTGACTGGATAAGGTTCATTTTCTTAGATATGTGATTTCTGATGGAGGGGTACGGTGGATCCAGCTAATAAACAATCGATCAATGGATGACCTCACCCAAAGAATGCCAGCGAGATTCGAAGCTTTCTGGGGTTAGCTTGTTACTACAGGAAGTTTATTGAGGGGTTTTCAAAGATTACAGCACCCCTGACTCGTCTGACAAGAAAGGAAGTCAAGAATGTATTGTCTGAAGACTGTGAGCACAGTTTTCAGATACTGAAGCAAAAATTGACTACAGCTCCCGTGTTGACACTTCCAATGATGGATGAGAAGTTCAGTATTTACTGTGATGCTTCCAGAATCGGATTGGGTTGTGTCTTGATGCAAAACGGAAAGGTGATCGCTTATGCTTCAAGGCAATTAAAGTTTATGAGCAAAATTATCCAACCCACGATTTAGAGTTAGCGGCGGTCGTGTTCGCGCTAAAGGTCTAAAGACACTATCTTTATGGACAGCAATGTGAGATATATTCAGATCACAAAAGTATGAGGTATATCTTCACTCAGAAGGAGCTGAATATGAGGCAGAGGCGGTGGTTGGAGTTCGTGAAGGACTACGACCTGGAGATCAAATACCACCCGGTAAAGCCAATGTAGTGGCTGATGCATTAAGCCAGATTTCGACACTAGTTGCAGCAATGAATGCCGAGATGTCTAAAGAGTTCAGTGCAGAATTTCAGAGATTTAATTTGGAGATAGTTTCAAATGTGGCAGTAGAATTATCAGCCTTATCTCTGAAGCCGTCAATTTTTGAGAAAATTAGAAAAGCTCAACAAGATGACCCAAGGTACAACGAATTTAGGTCGAGCATAGCATCTAATGACAGAATCGAGTTTAGCTGTTCTGATGATGGAATCCTGAAGTTTTGAAATAGATGGTATGTTCCAAACAATGATCAACTTTGAAATGAGATTTTGTCTGAAGCGCACTCCTCAAGGCTTTCTGTTCATCCCAGAAGCACCAAGATGTACAAAGACCTTAGACAACATTATTGGTGGCCTGACATGAAGAAGTCTGTAGCAAGATACGTAGAGACATGCTTGATCTGCCAACAAATCAAGGCTGAGCATTAGAGGCCGGCTGAAAAGTTACAACCATTGCCGGTTTCAGAATGGAAGTGGGACCAAATATCCATGGATTTTGTTGTCGGGTTACTCCGGACGACAAAGGGATTTGATGCGGTGTGGGTGATTGTGGATTGTTTAACCAAATCCGTCCATTTTCTACCGGTGAAGATGACATTCAATATGGACCAGTTTGCGGACCTATACATTCAGGTGATAGTGAGGTGGCATGGAGTACCAATTTTGATTGTATCGGATAGGGACCCAAGATTCACATCAAAATTTTGGAAGAGTCCGCACAAAGCAATGGGGACACAACTGAATTTCAGTACAGTCTTTCATCCTCAGATTGACGAATAATCTGAACGGGCTATTCAGATTTTAAAGGATATGCTTCGAGCCTATGTGCTATAATTCCAGGGTTCGTGGAGCAAGTATTTACCCTTAATGGAATTCTCGTACAACAATAGCTATCAGGCTACGATAATTATGGCCCCCTACGAAGATCTATATGGGAGGAAGTGAAGATCGCCCCTCTATTGGGATGAAGTCGGTTAAGCCGGCTTGATTGGTCCAGAAACTGTGCAGCAAACGACTGAAAAGATCAAGATTAGTTGGCAGCGGATATTGACAGCTCAGAGTTGACGAAAGAGCTATGCTGATGGAAGAATGAGAGAATTGAAGTTCAAAGTAGGAGATAAAGCTTTTCTAAAAATTTTGCCGTTCAAGGGTGTAATGAGGTTCGAGAGGAGGGGTAAGTTGAGCCCAAAATACGTTGGACCATTCTCGATCACAAAGAGAATTGGAAGAACTGCGTAGCAGCTAGAACTACCGACTTCCATGGAAGGAGTTCACAATGTTTTCCACGTGTTGATGCTAAGAAAGTGTCTTAAAGATTCGTCGTACGTTATGGTTCAGAAGGAGATTGAAGTGCAGCCAACCTTAGCATACGAAAAAAACCAGTGTAGATTTTAGATTATGCACTGAAGACACTACGCAACAAGGATATACTGCTGATGAAAATATTATGACGTAACCACAATGTGGAAGAGGCAACGTGGAAAAGACAACAAGATATGATGAATCGTTATCTTGAACTTTTTAGGTACGCAAATTTTGAGGACAAAATTTTTTTTAAAGAGGGTGGAATGTAAAACCCAAAATTTTTTGTTAAATAATTTTCGAGTTTACGTAACGGTAAACGACAAAGTTCTAGTCGGAATTAAGGACGAGAAATTTAGCCAGTTAGGTAGAAGATTATTTTGAGACTAATGAAGAAGAGAAAATTCTAGGAATCTGACTAGAATCGGACCGTATAACAGTTTCATTACACGGATTATAGTTGAAGGCAAAATAGTAATTAAGAATTTAATTTATTAATAAAAAAAAAGAAGAGAGAGTATAACAGAAGAAGAGAAAACACCTCTTCGATGTTTCCTTTTTCCTCACCATGCGGAGCCCTCTCGCAATTTCCTTCCAGCGATGTCTAGCAGCAACGTTTCTCCTCTGTCTCCTCGAATCTACGGTAAGCTTAGTTAGTATTGAGTTGATAATTAGTCATTTTGAGCGGTAAAACTAAGGTTAGAGAGAGTATTTGTTAGTTTTAGTAAAACCCTAGTTAGGAGGTATGAAATTTAAGGATTTAGTGGAGTATTAGTCGTGTATTGGTGTTTAAGTTGGAAGAAAGAGTGGTTGATAGGTTTTATGGTAAGTATTGAGCGTTTAGAGAGCCGGATAACTCGGGTTGCAGAACAGTCTCTGTTTGGCCACATCCGGCTATGTTGGAGATGTCCAATTAGGAAATAGATGAGACCATGAGAAACTAGACATCCTGTGGAGCCTATAGCACTTTGAATCGTCTAATTCGGTCGAGTATTGAAGAAGTTATGACTTTTCAAAGTTGGTCAGAAATTGAGTTGGATTTCTGGTTTAGTAGAGAGTTTTGGTTTTGTACGAGTTATGACTTTCCAGCTAGGAATTTATGAATTTAACAAGGTAGATGAATGTGTGATTTTATAGGTATTCTTAGTTAGCGTACGAAGTTACGAAGTGCAAAGAATTTTTAGGTCGTCAGGTAAGTAATGGTTTGTTTGTGATTTGCCTTCAGACCTACGCCATGGAACAGTAAGGTTGCTTGTTTGTTTTGACTATTTTTTTTGTTGATTGGTCAGTTGATTACGCATATGTGTTTACATGCATCATGATTTTGAATTACGAAAGATCGAGTTTTGAGAATGTTTTGAACTGTGCGTATGAAATGTAAACAGATAAGAAAAGATGCCACGTATGGGAATGCCTCGTCGTTAATGTGCTAGTAAGAAAGCACTAGAGGGTTCTCATTGATGAAAGTATGTAAGATGACACGATTTGTGAACGCCTCGTCGTTAACGTGCTAGTGAGAAAACACTAGAGGGTTCTATAATCGATGTCTGGAGGAGATTTTGTATTTTCGTCCCGTGCGTGAACACGATGTGTGCCTCTAATCTTGCTCCGTGGGTCATGGTTTGGCCGTCCTGAGTATGATAGGATGGGTGCCTACTTGACTCACACGTGAAAGTGGAAGATGATAATAATGAAAACGAAAGGAAAACGAAACAGAGCGTAGAAACTACATGTGTTAGGGGTTGAGTTATGCATTGATTGTCAGTTCATATTCCATACTTGCTAAGCATTAGGTTTATGTTTTGTGTTCCATGGTGTAGGTAACGGCGAGCTCTCCGGTGAGTTGTTTGAGTACGGGCATGACTAGGATGGCGGTTGGTGACGTATGCTGTATGTCGGTGCGGGCATCTTGTTGGGGCGACACAACCATGGTGTGATAGGTTGTGGGATTTTGTAAGCATTTTTGTGTTGAACACCCGTGTATAATTGTGGATTGGTATTTTGATGTATAGAAAGTGTTTTTAAATCGTACTAGCCGTTATGACGAATGATTAAGATTGTTTTTAACAAAGTTCTGGGGAGGAATTGTCGACCGATAGGCTTAGTGGTGGACTAGACCCTGTAAGTGTCGACCGTGAGTGTCAACCTGCGGGGGTAGAGCCAAAGTAAATATCGACCAATGGTTGTAGGTGTCGACCGGTCGTGTAAAAATAGCATCGATGTTGACCTGCGCAGACAGAGAAGATCAAAGTGTCGACCAGTGAAAGCAGGTGTCGACCACTCTCTGAGGTGAGCATAGAAGTGTTGACCGGTGTTCTCAGTGTCGACCGACGGGAAGACCCGAGACAACCCAAGTGTCGACCGTGCTTACCGGTATCGACCGGTGTCTCTATTTTATGTTTCATAAAATGAAGTTTTATTCAAACTGATTTTAATCAAGTTTTTTGCTGCAATGCTATTTAAAATATTTTCAAAAATGTCGTTTTAAGATGAGAAATAAAAGTTTTAAATTTTATGAGAATTTTTACGATACGAGCCAAATAGTGAGTAAGTAGCAAACCGAGTCCAAGGTGGATCGAGGCGCTACATTCTATACTTGCGTATACATTGATTGATTTCGTCGCGACGCACTCTTTTATTGAAACTACGTTCGCAGTCAAATTAGATGTATGGCCTATAGCAACAAACTGTAGTTATGAGGTGATGTTGCATTTTGGTGGCCGTATGCATTTTAATCAAGTTGTACGAGATAGTGTAGTGTCTGTGGGAAGCAAAAATTTATTAGCCGATCTCATTATTATGGGCATAACTAGATATGATGTGATATTGGGAATGGATTGGCTGTTCAAGCACTACGCTAAGATCGACTGCAACCCCCAGATGGTGAGAAGCACACCTTTCAGGCCACGAGGAATGCCAGGAAGATATCCGTCATGGCGCCCGTCAGTGTTCGTCAAATTTTAATTGGCGAATCTTTTGGTTTTCTCGCCAATGTTGTTGATGTGCAAGTTTCCAGCGAGTCAAAACCTCAAGGCATTTTAATTGTTCAAGACTTCCCAGAAATTTTACTAGATGATTTACCTGGTTTGCCTCCGGACCGGGAGATAGAGTTTTCTATTGATGTACATCCAAGGGCCGAGCCAGTGTCGAAGAATCCTTACAGATTAGCGTCAATTGGGCTTAAAGAATTGAAAAACCAATTGGAGGACTGGATAGAAAAAGGATTTATACGCCCCAGCTTTTTGCCGTGGGGTGTGCCGATCCTATTTGTCAAAAAGAAGGATGGATCTTTACGGATGTGCATCGACTACAGGGAGTTGAATAACCTGACGACCAAGAACAAGTACCCTTTATCAAGGATAGACGATCTATTTGATCAACTCCAAGGTGCACTAATATTTTCAAAGATCAACCTGAGATCAGGCTATTACCAGCTAAAGGTTAGATCAGAAGATATTCCAAAGACAACGTTTCGGACGTGGTATGGGCAATATGAATTCTTGGTGATGTCTTTCGGATTGACGAATGCTCCAGCCGCCTTCATGGATTTGATGAATCGAGTATTCCAAGATTATCTCGATAAATTCATCATAGTATTTATCGATGATATATTGGTGTATTCTCGTAGCGAGGAGGACCATAAAGAATACTTAAGGTTGGTGTTAGAGACTTTGAAGCAATACCAATTTTACGCAAAGTTTTCTAAATGTGAGTTCTGGCTAGACAGGATTCATTTTCTGGGTCATGTCATCTCGAGCGATGACATATCTGTTGATCCAGTGAAAATCCATATAGTTAAAGAGTGGCCACAGCTGAAAAATGTCATTGAGATACGAAGTTTCCTCAGGTTAGCAGATTATTACAGAAGATTAGTCGAAGGATTTTCAAAGATTGCGGCACATCTGACCTGTTTGAAGAGGAAAAATATGAAGTATCTGTGGTTTGAAGATTGCGAGCACAGTTTCCAGACATTAAAGCAATTAACTACTGCTCCAATTCTGACGCTTCCTACTGAAGACGGAAGATTTAGCATTTATTACGATGCTTCCAAGATAGGTCTTGGGTGTGTGTTAATGCAGGAAGGGAAGGTGGTAGCCTACGCCTCTAGGCAATTGAAAACCTATGAGCAGAACTATCCGACACACGACCTAGAGTTAGCCGCGGTAGTTTTCGTGCTGGAAATTTAAAGACATTATCTGTATGGACAGCCGTGTGAGATATATTCAGACCACAAAAGTCGGAAGTATATTTTCACTCAGAAGGAGTTAAATATGAGGCAGCGCTGGTGGTTAGAGTTCGTCAAGGACTATGACTTTGAAATTAAATATCACCCTAGCAAGACAAACGTAGTGGCCGATGCATTGAGCAGAGTGACAACATCCACTTCAGCTATACCAATAGTTTTGGATGCAGAATTTTTAAAATTTAACTTAGAGGTGACGACGAATGTGTCAGCCATGTTGTCAGCTATGTCACTACAGCCCACTATATTGGAAAGATTAGCAAGCTAGAAGGACGATGCTGAATGCAATGAAATCAGATCAAGCATGACTTCTAATGACAGGGCGGAGTTTAGTTATTCAGACGACGGAATCCTCAAGTTTCGAAATAGGTGGTATGTTCTGAATAATGAGGAACTTCGTAGGGAGATTCTTTCGAAAGCCTATTCTTATAAGTTTTCTGTGCATCCAGGAAGTACCAAGATGTACAGAGACCTTAAGCAACATTACTGGTGGCCTAATATGAAAAGGATTGTGGCAAAGTACGTAGAGGCGTGTTTGATTTGCCAACAGACTAAGGCTTAACACCAGAGGTCAGCAGGAAAGCTACAATCATTGTCTATCCCTTAATGGAAATAGGAGCAAATATCGATGGACTTTGTTGTCGGAGTGCCTCGGACAATAAAGGGCTATGATGGGATATGACTGATTGTGGATCGGTTAACCAAGTTAGCCTATTTTCTGCCAGTGAAGATGACATATTCTATGAACCAATTCGCTGAACTCTATGTCCAGAAGATCGTATGATTACATGGAGTTCTGACTTTGATTGTATCAAATAGAGACTCTAGATTTACATCGAAGTTTTGGAATAGTCTGCACAAAGCTATGGGTATGCAACTCAATTTTAGTACGACATCTCATCCTCAGACGAACGGATAATCTGAAAGGACTATTCAAATGTTGGAGGATATGCTCAAAGCTTGTGTGTTAGAATTTCAAGGTTCATGGAGCAAATATTTACCTTTGGTGGAGTTTTATTATAACAACAGCTTTCAAGCTACGATAGGTATGACTCCTTACGAGACTCTTTATGGGAAAAAGTACAGATCTCCACTATATTTGGACAAAGTTAGCGAAGGAAGATTGGTTGGTCTGGATATTTTGCAACAGACAGCAGACAAGGTTGCATTTATTAGACAAGGGATCTTAAAAGCTCAAAGCCGACAGAAGAGTTATGCAGATCGTTGGAGGAGAGAGCTAGATTTTGAAATAGATGACGAAGTCTTTCTAAAGATCTCTCCATTCAAAGGAGTTGTAAAATTCAGAAAAGGGGGCAAGTTAAACCCTAGATACATTGGGTCATTTCTTATTACGAGTAGAATAAGGAAGACAACTTATCATTACAACTACCAGCCTTGATGGATGAGATTCACAATGTATTCCACGTATCCATGTTGAAGAATTGTATGTGAGATCCTTCTCATGTCCTGGAGCAACAGAACATAGAGATTCAGTAGACGTTAACCTATGAGGAGAATCCAGTGGAAATTTTGGATTATGCAGTGAAGATTTTACGAAACAAGGAGATTCCACTGGTGAAGGTATTATGGCACAACTACAACGTGGATGAAACAACCTAGGAGCGGCAGCAAGACATGATAAGTCTATATCTAGGATTGTTCAGGCAACAAATTTTGAGGACAAAATTTTTTTAAGGAGGGTGGAATGTAACAATTAGGATTGTCAGTATGAATCTTGGCCCTCGTCCTTGGAGGAGAAACAATAGAATTTGATTTGTTGATGTATGGAATTTGTTCAAAATAGTTTGAATTATAGAGGAAGTCATCAGGAAAGTTTCCATCATCCATGGGAGGGGACTGTTGGCCTGCATGAGCCATTGCAAATCTACTAAAACTTAATACAGTTGCCCCTTGATCAAAAAAACATGAAAATAGCTCTTTTGGTCAATAATATATATAAAAGTTTGTTAATGTAGCACTGTCGCAACAAGGAACCATCAGTTTTGAGTTGATATATCTTGCCAAAAACAACAACCGTTAATTAATTAGTTAGCACAATGGACGTTCAAAACTTACGTTAACTAAAGGATCTCAAATAACTATGGTAAATCTTAACCCTTTAATTTTTTGGGTTATATCATTTATAAGGTGAACAAAACCCGGACATAAAAGGTCATCACATCTTGTTTGATGAAAACTCACTCTAAAAATAGTCAACGACTCTATTCATTTATCATCAAAGTAGTTTATAAGTTTTACTTTATTGAAAAACAATTTAAAGATGAAAAAAAAAAGACAGAGTATAATGATTGAGAAGAACTTACCGCCAAATAAATAGAAAAATAAGCTTATCAATTAGAGATGTTAAACGAACGAGTCGATCTGAAAAAGACCTGACTCACCGAGTCTAATAAATCGAGCTTAACGAGCTTGGCGATGCTATCGAGTCTGGTGAGCATAAAAAATTTTCAATTTAAGCCGGGTCGCAAACCACGAGCCTAACAAGTCGAGCAGAGTTGGGCCGACTCAACGAGTGTAACGAGCTAAGCTTACATAAATAATATTATATATATATATATATATATACATATTATATTTCATTAATCTTTTATTTATTAAAATTATAATAAATATTTATTATAGTAACGATAAAATATAATAGATATTTAGTCATGTAAAATGTAAATAATGAAAATCTTTAATTAATACAAAAATAACATTTAATTATAAAAAATAGAATAAAACAAATATATAAAATATATAACATTCATTATAAATTTGATATTTGCATCACTACAAATTAGACGCATCCCAACTAGGTTGGTCCCCATTTAATTGTGCAAAATGTCAAAGAAAATTACAAGTTGAAAAAATACTTTAAAATTTAAATTACAATACTAATCTCGTTGTTGGTTTCTCGTAATACCGTCGTTCCAATTCTTCATGTAAATGAGTGCCTCCATGAGATCGGGTACAAGTCGTTCTCGACGTTCATCGTACACACGTCTACCTGCACTAAAAGCAGACTCCGATGTTGCAGTAGAGACCGCAGATATTAGTATATCACTTGTCATTATAGAAATAATAGGATATGTGATGGAAAATATTTTTCATTAATCTAAAATATCAAAGGTTTTTTCGCAAGAAAATTGAGATCGAGTGTCAAAATAAATTTGTAGTTCATTTCACATAGAAGCAGAGTAAACATTCATATCTAATTGATTCTAAATATCATGAATATCAAATTGTGAACCTAAAATATTTTCACCACCGCTACTTGAACTAACATGTGAAGAAACACGTGAATGACTAACATTATAATATTTAGATTCATAAGAAGAATATAAACTAGTAATTCTATGTGTTATTTGATCCATAGAAAATAAAGAAAGAATTTGTAAATTATTAGATATTTTATTAATCATGAGACATACTTTTCTTAACTTATATCTATGATCCATTGGATATGCATAACAAAAAAAGGAGGAATGTCAATACAATATTTTTTAAATTTTGTTTCCATTTTATTAAGTATATCTCTATATTCATCTATATGTCAATATTATGCAAAATTACACGTTGAATTTATAAAAATTGGGAGAACAAGATGAGAAGTGGGATAATAAATTCTCGAACATTCATTTGCAGCATCATAAAATAGTTTTAAAAAGTCAAGAAATATATTAGTTACTTTGCAACTAGATTTATCAAGATTAATACTTTGTTTTCAACATTAAATAAGTAGAATTCCATATATAATCTACATCGGTTTTTAATTTTTGTAGTTTAAGTCGGACAGCTTTACAAAAATCTCTATATTCTTGTTGCCTCGAATTAGATATAATTGTATAAGAAATTGCATATCTTAATTTAATATGGGCGAAATATATGTCATACCATGTTTAACAACTAAATTTAAAACATGACAAACACATCTCATATGGAAAAGAGAATTGTGAATAGTATCTAATTGAAAATAATTTTTAAAATTAGAAATAGTACCATCATTAGCACTAGCATTATTAAGTGTTATGCTAAATATTCTATCTCGAATGGAATATTCTTGCAATATCATAACAATATATGTATAAATTGTAATACCAGTGTGGGGATATTCACAATTACGAAATTTTAAAATTCTTTTATTTAATTGTCAAGAGTCATCAATAAAATGAAATATTACAAAAAACATAGCCTATAGAATTACTTGTACTTTATAAATCAGAGATGATACAAATATACATTGAATAGACACTTGAAAAAAATAAAATTAGTTCATTTTTCATATTATTAAACATTTTAATAATATTAATTCTAGTTGTACTTCTCGGAACATGTTTAAAATTAGGACTAACATATTCTTTCATAAAATTTTCAAATTCAACACTATCGGTGAATGCTAAAAGCAATTCACGTTGTACTACAAGTTTTGTTATTTCTTCTCTCGTTTTATTTTGTAAATACAAAAAAGTGTCACTACCATTATCATTTAATAATTTGTGTGTAGAATCTATAACTTGCTCGTTTAAGTGATACTTTTGATAATGCCTATTTAGTGAGGTAGTTGAACTACCGAAAATATATTCATAATTTTTAATACAATATTTGCATTGAGTTCTAAATTCTACTTTTCTACTAATTTTAATCTCTTACATTACAAAATGTTTCTATACTTTTGACGTTTTGTTTTTTTTAGGTGATGAAGTGGATGCTTGTGCAGATAATTGCCCTATTGAAAATGCATGATTTATTTCCCTAATTTCTTCAATATCATCATCAATAGTATAATCACATGGATCCATAACTAAAAATAAATATTTCAAATAAATTTCAAATAAGAAAATGATACCACAAAATCAATGTCCAACAAAATCTTGTAAGTGGTGTGAATTGATCAACTCACGAATACGAAACCTATAGAAATATTAATGTAAAAAAATTTAATTAATATAACTATAAATATAATTAAAAATTATGTAAATATATGTATAAAAAATAAACTAAATTTTACCTTGTTGAAGCAAATTAAAGAATGGATTGAGAGCACCAAATGCATTGAGAGCAAATTGAGTACAAATTAATTGAGAGCACTCTAAGGTGTAAATGAATTGAGAGAGATTGAGGTGAAACAAAATGAAGGGAGGAAGAAGAATTTATAGAAAAAATGGAGAGAAGGGGGAGAGAGAGGCCAAGAGTCTGATTTCTGAAGAGAGTGCTTTGAAGCTCTTAGAGCAACGGTCACAAGGCCATTGCTGAGAATCTCAGCCTGAGATAGCTCTAAAGCTCTTAGAGCAACAGTCTTGTTATCGTTGCTGAGAATCTCAGACTTCTCAACAACGGTCATCAGACCGTTGCTTGAGAGAGACTGAGAGAGCAAGAAAGAGGGCACTGGCCTATTGCAGGCAGCATGAGAAGAGACTGGAGAGACAAAATCGAGGGGGAGGGGAACTGTCGAATTGAAAGGCAGATCAGAACTCCAAAGCCGACCGAACTACTGAAGGGGGGACGACCGACAGGAATGACGAGTTTTAATTTAGGCCTGGGGTTCATTGATGTTGTTCGCAATCGCCAGGATGGCAACGGGTTCGCCTGAAATTTCATCGATCTTGTGCTCGGCAGGTGGCAGGTCGGGTTGGATGAAGAAGATCTGAAGATGGTCATACTCTTCGTCGTCAATAGATATTGAAGGAAGACAAAGACGGGGCTGTCCTTATCAGCAGTCGATGCGACGGAGAGGGCCCCGAGCCAGGCGTCAGAGAGGGCGTCGGAGCTGGGCTTGACCGAGCCATCAGAGATTGCCAATTGTCGGGCGTTAGAGAGAGTTCAGGGCCTCGAGCTGGGCTTGACCGAGCCAGCTTGCGAGCAGGCTTGTTGAACTCAGCTGCCCGAGCTTTGCTCGGCCCGTCTGTGTGGCCTGGGCCAAACCCGCTCGTTACTGTAGCAAGCTGAGCTTGGCTCAGCCCGTTACAGTAACGAGCCAAGCAAGCGGGCTGGTGTTTAACATCTCTATTATCAATCACCATAAATTTTGTGATAAACCTGTAACATTAAAAGCTCCCAAGTATATTCTTAAAAAATGAATTACATAAAAAGATATGCATAACATCTATCATGCTTTGATCACGTTTGATCAAAATTATTAAAAGCTATCCGAGGTTTGCGACACTATTCTCACCATTTTTGTGATTAATATTACAAGATGCTCCATAAAACATGTGATCGGGACAATGAATTTTGGAGAAGTGCAAACTATCAATTGACTATTTTTCAAGACGTTTCCATGTATGTCACCACCCGAAAACCTATCCGTTTTCGGTTCATTCACTGCTCTGATACCATCCCTGTCACGCCCCGGAAACCCTACACGGTTCCCGATTCGCACTCTTCTACTACTAACTCACTACACTCAAAAACATTCATTCGAATAACATTTAAAACTTTTGTTAGTTGACTTAAAACGATATTTTTGAAAATATTTTAAACAGCATCGCAGCAGAAAACTCGATTAAAATCAGTTTAAACGAAACTTCATTTCATAAAAACATAAAACAAAGAAACCAGTCGACACCTGTAAACATCGGTCGACACTTGGGTTGTCTCAAGTTTTTCATAGGTTGACGCCAGCAAACGCCGGTCAACACTACGTTTCTCTCGGGTCTTTTCATCGGTCGACACTGAGAACACTGGTCGACACTTCTACGCTCATCTCAGAGAGTGGTCGACACCTGCTTTCACAGGTCGACCTTCGCGGTCGACATCGCTGCCATTTTTACACTATCAGTCAACAACAACCATAGGTCGACACTTAATTCAGCTCTGCCCGCACAAGTTGACCCTTGCGGTCGACACTCGCAGAGTCTGGTCGACCACTAAGCCTATTGGTCGACACTTCCTCCCCATAACTCGGTTTAAATATCTTAAAAACTTCACAAAACCAATTGGATTTCGATTCAACGCTAATAATAACCAAACACACGCTTTTCCATCAACTCAAAATCATAATTTAAGTAAAGAAAATGACTACTGAAGTTTGAAATCCGTCTATACATTCAATCAACTCAAAACAACTAAAATCATTTCGATCACACACCCAAAACCCGTACCTATACCCACCATAGTCAAAACACCCTAACAGCCGGCCAGATTGTCCACGTGCATACTCCTTCAACTGCTTTCTAATCCTGGGCATGCTCTGAGTACTCACCGGTTATGTCGTCATCACCTACATCACAGAACTCAACTATTAGCCTAATACTAAGCAAATAATGCATAAAACATAATGCTGAAAACACACATCCTAACATATGCAGTCTCTACAGTTTCGTCTCTACTTTTGTTTTCGTCTCTTTCTTACATTTTCTTTATCTTCTTACTACTGGGTTCTTCTTTACGTGCTATACTAAGGTGACCCATCTCGCGGTCCCCATCATAGGACGTGGTCCCCTTGATAGGATAAAGTCAACCTCAGTCTAGTAAAGTGACACACCTCGCGATCCCCCTCATAGGACGTGGCCTCCCTCATATGACAATTTCACCACGTAAAGCTGGGGAAGAGTGACACACCTCGTGGTCCCCCTCATAGAACAATGTCACTCAACCCACCTTCATTATCTTCTTACGTATCTTCTCATTTCGTTCGTCTCATCACATCCTACTGTTTCACTTCGTAAAAACATGAAAATTCATTTTCGTCTCGTTTTCCTAATTTAAAACAATGATACGCAACCATGAAAGCATAACATAAAGTAAACGTGCAATGTATCCTACTGAACAGTGATATAGTCCCGAAGGAAAAAACTTCTACTACATTACTTTCCTGAAGTCCTAGCTCCTGTTGTGCTCGTTTCTATCACTTCCTCGGCTCAACCTATCACATGACTAATTCACATTAAAAATTCATCTCACCACTCATTCCATGTATTAAAGCTATGGCTACTAACTCACTCCACTAAAGCTAAACTAAAATGGCTCACTAACACAAATTTTTGATCAAAATCAACCTAACTTCCAATGCGCCTAACTTTTGCGTTGGTTGTTGTAATCACTCGATTCCAGAGATTAAACACTCCACTCATAACCTAGTTTAACCACCAAAATAGAATGTAGGACAATGAACCGTAGCTAGGTTAAAACTCCCAAAATAGAATCGGGTCTCACACTAAAATGCCTAATTCTCATTCTCGGTTTTTCAACAAAACTCACTCAATTCCTCATCAATCTATCACACTCTAATCTATCAAGCATAATCTAATTGCCGCTGGAGATTTCAAATTCAAAAAACTCCAAGTTACAGCCCGATCCTCTCGGTCCTCCTCAAAATTCGGAGTTCATCACTCTTAGTCAGCACACTATTACTTCTACCTCCTAATCACCCCCAGAAACAGAGCTCAATCAATCAAAAATTTGAAAACCACCAAGCACTCACACTCAATTGATAGAAATCGAAACACCGTCTGTTCCCAGCACCGAAAGGGCCGAACCAGCTCCTCCTCCCAGCTCGTCAGAGTTTCCTGTACGCCGGCATCCCCCCTCTCTTGTCGATCGTCGGCGAGTCTCATTTCGTCTCTCAGCCCTCCCTCACTCCTTCGCTCGGTGAGGAAAGGAAACAGAATGGCTTCTTTAGTGAACCAATTCTGCTTTGTATTTTTTTTTATTAAATTATCATTACACCCTTATACTTTAATCTTTTACTCTAATAGCTAATCAGTCCATTTCCGGTCGGATTCTTGAAATTTTTCTCTTCTCCATTAGTTTCGAAATAATCTTTTATCTAATAGTACAAATTCTCCGCTCTCGATTTCAACCAAAATTCCACCATTTACCGCTCCGAAAATCCAAAAACTATTTGACGGAAATTTTGGGCGTTACATTCTACCCTACTTAAAAGAATTTTTGTCCTCAAAATTTGCGTAACGATCACTTCCTGATATTGACGCTACCAAATCCATGTTCTCATAATAGGTTCTCTTCGAGCAGCGTCAAATCTACCTTAAACTCTTAGTTCTTAAACGTCCTTATGATCAACTTCATTCTTCAACTTGTGATCGTTTTACTTATCCTCAAGTTGGTTCCATCCAATTACTTCTTGGTTTCCATCTATATCCTAAAACTTTAGTGGCCACTAATGCCTTAGCCTCATAGTGCCATTGTTGATAACCTCTAAAACCATGTATCCGATTCCGGTTTCATGATCATGTTTGCAACATTTAGTTTAAACTAACCGTATCCCTGACTCTGTATTGGGCACTATCTAACCCCCATAAATTGAATTTTATACTTCGCTCATTACCTTAACCAACTATAATCTAACTCCTCAAAGTCTTCTACTATAAATCCATAACTAAGTTTCCCTTGGCTAGAATTTACTAACCTCTAAATCTTCTATTCTAATAATCCATAAAGGCTTCATAATTAGATCATTCTAAGCTATTCACTCTAACCTCAAACCATTTTCGAATATTCTTCTCACTTTCATACAATAATTCGTCCATCCATCTTATTGTTTGTAAACTTATTTGTAGACCAAGCCACACTGTTGCTCTAAATCTCTTCGAATTCTTACATCCTGAGGTCTCACCCAATCGTAATTCCATTCGACTTACCATAACCCCAACTTCTAAAATTATTTAACTGAATTTCTTCTCCATAATCCCTCAGCAAAATTCATCCAATTTCTCTATTTCAAACTCCTACTTAGCACTGCTGATAAGATACTACTCCTAATTTCCTTGAGTAATATTTGTTTCGACTAAATATCTTAATTATGATTCCTAAGTCTTTGATTTCCATAGGGCAAACTAAATTCCTACAAAATCATTGTCGGTAATCCCCCACCTTACCGATGTAGCTCTTCAAATCTTTCCTCAATTAGAGCCTCAAACAAATATCATTTAATCCGTCTATCTTCAACCAATATTAATAGAAATTATGCACTTGAACTCTCAGCTTATTCATAGATTTCCCGATCGTGCTTCAACTAATCTAAATCTCCCAACATAGTCACATATATGTTTTTACACTCCCAACATATACACTTCAGTGCAGAATTCCAAATCCAATCTTTCAACTTATTTGTGATTAGCTATGCTCCTACACTTACGATCATTCTTTCTCTTATCTAGATATCTCAATTATGTCCTAATGTGTCCCAGAGGGCCATCACTCGATTACAAAACAAGGCACGAGCTTTGTCAAAGCTGTTCACTAACAAGTTCAATTTTTTTGCAGGAATTACGAGTGTCCAATGCTTCTTCGTGGACTTGGAATGGGAACCGAGCACAAAGGACAAAGATCAACCCTTGCACTTGCTATCATGGGAGCTAAAGGTGGAAGCACATGAAGAAGGGATTTGTCTCCCTCGGAATTAATTTGTAATTGAATTTTATTTGGTAAGCATTTGCCCTTATGTTTTTGTTGGCAAACATTCGCCTTCTTGTAATGTTTTATAGTTGCATGCATCCTTAGGCATTAAGATTAGATGTATGTTAAGTTATATGGTGGTTAGAAGAAATAATTGGGCCGAAGTTTAGCAGCACATTGATAAAACAAATAGGTCAAAGCTTGAAGAGTGATCTGATGTGCAAGTAGACCAAGAATGGCCAACCATGTGGCCCATTTTGAAGTCCAAGCCCATTCTAACCTTCAGCCATCCTAGGTCTATAAATACATGGCTATTGGTGTTTGTAAAGATTGTTGAATTTATGAGAATAGCCTCTTTGTGTTCAGCCGAAGTAGCCCGAAGCTTGGTGAATGGTAAGACTCGGTTCGGTCAAGAACCGAGAAGGAGTGCATCTCCTTCGAGCTTTCAAGCCCGAGCTTGCTTGAATAGCCATTGTTTCACTCTTCTTCCCTCTCTTTTCTAGAGAAGGATACACGAAGAGAGTGGCCAGTAACCGGTTCCATTTGCTATCGTCTTCCTTCGAAAGATCGTTATACTGAGAGACTAAAAGGTTGCTCATTAGACAACATTCGGTTTCTTCGCTTATTTTGTTTTCTGTTTCGTTTGTGGCTAAAATACGACTCATTCGAGGTGGAATTGTGATGTGGTATCAGAACCATGGATAGCTTCCCCTGAGTGTTAGCAAACGAGTGGATTGATCTTTGTTACGCATTTTGTTTGCTGTAAAAATTTTCATTTCTTCTCCGGTTCGTTGGTTTTGGAAAAAAGCAGAAACGGTTATGTTATTATTGTGTTTAACATATAAGGATCTATTTAAGCCTGAACACTACCTTTGATATGTTATTACTGGACAAAAATTTAAAACTGGAACTTATGTTTTAAGTGGTAACCCAGAAACTCGAAACCATTTATTCTTTAAAGCTTGGAACTTATGTTTGATCTGTTAGATGTTCGTATTCATATTTGTGTTTTCTGCACAACCTTTACACAACTGATTGGCTGCTGTTTGAGGGGAGGTGTAGGTGAAAACTGAGCAAACCCTACAGCTTAGCTGCTGTTTGAGGTTAGGTGCAGGCAGTAGGTGCAGGCAGTAGGTGCAGGCAGTAAGTGCAGGCGGTAGGTGAAAGTGGTAGGTGTTTGTTGCGGGACCACTGGTATTGTATGTTTGTGTTATTATGCATGTGATGTGATATGTAGCAGCTAATGTTATTACCTTATTTGGAAAAACCATTCTGTTGCTGCTCTGTACTTGGTGATTTAATTCTGTTTTTGTGCTATATTGTCGTCTGCAGCATCATTCCATGTCTGCTAACATCTTGACATAACTACTTTGGTAGAACACTATGTTAATCTCTATTTTACTTGCCTAATCAGATATCTTATATGATTTGCACACACACTAGAATCACTGTGATTATGTTATTGTATTCTTACCACATGATTTTAATGATATGTGCACTAAAACGAAATACATGCTTATCGGAATGTGTTAATGCCTTGTAAAACTTTATGCCAAGTTCACTAGTTGTTCTGCTAAGGGCCGTTTAAGCCCTCAAATTTACGCTCGAAGTTTTAGGCACCCGAGATCCATTACTTTTTTCCCTCCTTCCTAACACTTAGGATCGATCTAGCGTAAGAACATATGTCTCCCCTACAACCTTAAGAAGTCACATGAAGACTAGAAGTGGACTCAACTGAGATTTAAACTCCAATACTATGACTCAAGAACCGAACCAGGGTAAAGATGTTTCCCAACCCGAGACTCGTACCTATCAAGAGGAAGAGTCCAGCCTTTAAGGATAATTAAGTGGCCTTAATAGAGAAGTTAGTAATCTAGGCCAACAACTCAAAGACTTAACCCTTGGTATGAAATTCATAATGGATAACCTCAACAAGATTAACTCCAGAGAGCCCTCTCGAGATGACCTCCCTAGGATGAGACCTGAGAACCCTAGGAGAACTGAATACCCTCCCAGGAAATTCCCCAACCAGGATGCTTCCCCGAGGAGTGAGAGGCCACTTAACCCAAGAAGGAGGTTCCAAGACTTTGACTATCATGATGAGGATGAGTGGACCCTAGACGAAGAAGAAAATTTTTGGTCCAGCCATCGAAAGGACTTAGACGATCTTAGGAACATTAAGTTGCATGTTCTGTCATTCAATGACGCATGCGATGATAACACCTTTCTAGATTGGATAGATAAAGTGTAGAAAGTCTTTGACTACTATGAATATTCAGATAAGGTTAAGATTCAGCTAGTTTCGGTCGAGCTCACGAGATACGCGGCCCTTTGGTGGACCAACATTAAATCCCAAAGACAGAAGATAGGAGACGACCATGTCACCACTTGGAGAGTGATGAACTCCCTCATGACCAAGAGATTCATACCTAGCCAATACCGACAAGAGCTCTTCTTACAAATCAAAAACCTAAGAGAAGGAGGTCGATCTGTTGAACAATACCTTACTGAGTTCGAGTCCCTTAGGATTCGTAGAGATATGGACGAACCTGCAGAGCAAGTGCTTGCACGATTTATTCGAGGATTGCACCAAGATATAGGAGACACTATTGAGCTGTATCCCCTAGAATCCCTTGACGCGGTAGTACAGATGGCTATGAAGGTAGAGCACCAACTTAGTAGAAAGAGAAAAGCTAGTTTCACCCAGAAATTTCCGCTTAAGACTACTTCTAAGATCACCCTTTCGCAACCAGAACCAAACAAAACTTTCACCAAAGCTAAGGGAAAGAAACCGTTTCCACGTAGTTGGCTACCCAAAGAATCAAGTAATAAAACCCTAGTAGAAAGTGCCACTCCCCCTAGATCGCGAGATTTTAAATGCTATAAGTGTCATGGCTTGAGTCATTTCATGGCTCAGTGTCCTAATAGACAAGTGATGATCCTCCAGGAGGACACTGGAGAGTTTTCGAGCGAAGACGAGCGAGAAGGTGTAAAAGAAGATGAGGAGGAGAGTGACTCCCAAGAGAAAGTTTTCCACGCCCCTGAAGAACCCATGCTTTTGGTCAGAAGACATGTTCTCGTAACTAAGAATTCTGGAGAAGACTGTCAGCCTGAGAACATCTTCCATAGTAGGTGTTTCATCAAGGAAAAGTTATGTTCCCTGATTATAGACGGAGGTAGTTGTGCTAACGTAGCCTCCACGGAGTTAGTGACCAAGTTAGGCCTAGAGACCAACACTCACCCCCACCCCCACCCCTACAAGCTACGTTTCCTAGATGATAGAGATGATGTCAAGGTTACCAAGCAAGTGAAAGTTAAATTTGCCATCGGGAAGTACAAGGACACGGTCCTCTACGATGTTGTGCCTATTAGTGCAAGTTATTTACTCCTAAACCGACCCTGACAGTTTAACTAAAGGGTAAACTGTAACACCCCGTATTTTTGCGGTACCGATTCTGGGTTGTCAGGATGATAAACGGTGGGATTCGGGTCGGAACGGAGAGTGGAGAATTTGTAAGGTTAGGTGAGGAATTATTTCGAAGCTAATGGTGGGGAGAAAATTTTAGAAATCTGACCAGAAGCGGATTTAGTGGTCATTTGATTAAAAGATTAAAGTGTGAGTATGAAATGGTAATTAGTTATAATAATAATAATTATTATTTTATTTAAAATATATATATATATATATATATATATATATATATATATATATATATA